>JAQJVL010000604.1:0-509732 GCA_035578905.1 Stictocephala bisonia | reverse complement strand
CCCTATGGTTAAGTCCTGTTATTATTGATTTATATGCTTAGGCCTAGTTATTGTTATTTATTTTTTTTGTTAAGTGTATTAGGGGGGGGTTTTGAAGTGAATCTTTACTCGAACGGTACCGTGTTATATTTTCTTTTAAATTATTTAATTTTTAAACTTTCACCAAAAGGGGATTATTGTTCTTTTGCTTAACTTTTAATTCGGAGCTGCCCAGGGATTCCGGCTTACTCCCTGGCCCGGTGGAATCAAGGGATGCGGGCCAAATTGCCGGTGTAATTGGTGATACCAAAAATTCTATATTTTTTCTTCACTTTTAGTTGGGGCCTATTAAATTTTTCTTACGTTTTGGGGTGTCTCAGGCTAGGCTGCAGATAGGCCATGTAGTTGTTAATTTGTTAATTTTGGTATTTGTTGAGTTTGTTGTTCTTGTAGCTTTTGTGTGTTTTGTTATTTATTTAAGGGCAAATTTTATATTGTGGCCTTCTGCCGTTTTGATTTATTAAATGATGTTTCTTGAAATAAAATTAGTTTTGCTCAGCTGCCGAGTGTTATTTTGACCCTCCAACTGCCACCCGTGATCCCATCGCTCGATTTGTTTTGAGCCATCCCCCAGTTGGCACGCTTTCCAGCTTTGGTGTGGGGATGGGTCTCAGTGTATTGGACTGACTTATTTATTACGGAATCTTTTTATTCTGTATTTGTATAGAAAAATCAGTAAAATAACAAAACTATCAGGGTTTTTATTTATCGCCCTAGAGTTTGTGCATCCTAGAATGCTCAATCTGAAAAGTAATGTTGAACATATGAATTAAGTAATGTAAATAATTATTCACTATCAGACATATAGGCCTACTTAAAATGTTACTCCATATAAATTTCAAAACGAATAGGCCTACTTCATGATAAATTAATAGTCTAAACTAAACTAATGAATAATGTTAAGAGTCTGCAGAGGCAGTCGGCCATGATGGTTTTAATCCCGTAAAAACAATTTTTTATTGCGAATCCATATTTCTCTTTTATTTATTGATCCAATGTTATCTATGAGGTGTCATTTTAAACATTGTCATATTGCGCAGTGGGTTTGCTTTTCATATTTTGAATATATACGCCTAGTTTTGAAAAATAGGTGAAAATAAAAACTTCAAACTAAATATTTTTTGTATTTTTTCCACAAGACAAATGAGGAATTCACAAAGCAATTCCAACACGCAATTTTATTCTTGATAAAATGCAATTTATTTGTAAAAAATCTGTTTATAAATAACTGTTAAATGTGGATAAACGTGATCGTATGTTCGCTTCGAAAATAACATTGTTCTTAAATATTAAAACCAACAGGGCCGACAGCCTCTGCAGACTCTTAAATTGAAAACATGAAAGTTATTAACTTAATAATAACTTGTATGTTTTAATCTAGCTTTACAGAACCAATATGAGTGGACAGTTTTTCCTTTTATATGGTCAATGCTTATATTGATAAAATAACTATATAAGGTTTTTATTTGGTGAATATATAAAACTTCTTAAATTTAGTTGTGTGATTATAAATTTTTACGGTATGAAATTTTACTATTATGCTTTGTTATTAAAACATTGTTGTATTGAAGAATGTAGGCGTTCTAAAATGTACTAATTTATTTTAGCCGATCCTGTGCTAACGGCCATGGTCTGATAAGGAAGTATGGACTCAACTTATGCAGACAGTGTTTTAGAGAATACGCAGCAGAAATTGGATTTAAGAAGGTAACTTTTCTATGTAATATCTGTTTTTGTTTTTAATATTATTAATATTATAAACTAGGGCTTATGTATTTTATATACAAATTTAGTGTATACATTTAGAGTTTTTTAGTGGTTACATATTTTATAGAAATCAAAACCACAATTCACGGCAAAAATTTTAACACCTTAGTAAATTTAATTAGGGTCTAATTATCATACAGTAATAATGTCCATATACAAAAAATATTAGTCTTACGTTTCATCTGGCAGTTGAAAAGATACATAGGCTTTATCTTAACCCTTAAAACGCGGCATCCGTATATATACGCATGTTTACAATTGCCCGAACGCGTTATACGTAATATTTCGCGAGCTGATAACAATAATCGTAGAACAGGCCTAATACAACGTAGCGAGTTCTAAGATTCAAGGTCAAGACTGTTTTCAGGTTATTATTCATTTTCGAGACCTTTGGACTGGTTACTAGGCAACTAATGTAAATAATATGAAGTTTTCATTCATTATTGCCTCTATCGAGGTAACCACTAGCGCTCGCAGCGAATATATACGCATTTGCTAGTCACATGACGCGGCGACCGGCTGGCGCTCAAGTCAGTCTGCAGTTATTTGTTGTCTGTCTCGTGCATTGTACTAACCTCCGGTGTGTAAACAAACAGATTATGTACACAAAATAAACACTATTTACAACAAAAATAAAACTAGACTTCACAATGAAAAATATAGAGTAAATTCAAAATAATAAACTTTGTATAATCTGTTGTCTTATTGAGTTATATTGTATATATTTTTATAATGGCTATACAATTTATAGTTTTGAAGTTTTTCATACAGCTGCTACTTTCTAAGGAAGAAATTGTCATTCTAAAATCATATTTCAATTGAAAAATTTATTTTTGCAAGTACAGTAGAACTTGGATAATTAGAACTTCTTTAATTCGAAATTTCCTTTAATTCGAAGTTTTGGGTTGGTCCCTTGAACATTGTAATATTACCAATGTAAAATAATCATGGATAATTCGAAGTTAAATCTCTTTAATTCGAAGTTTTTACATCAACGGTAAAAGTGAAACATTGACTAATGTGCTGTAAACAAGGTTCCGTTTGAGGTTTACATTGTTTGGTCAGTGTGTCGGCAGGCAATCACCTTCTGAGAAATCCTAATCCGTCTCTTCCCCTCCCCTCGGCGCGCCCCGTCATTATGTTGCGATCATTAAACCTTCATTATTGTAATTTTTACATACTGTATGCCTCTATAGTTATGTTTAATATACTGTAGTGAACTTTAAATGAATACATTAAATTTTATACTAAACAAGTAATTTGTGGGTATTATTTTAAGCCTTTTAGGATCATGAAAGTTACATAAATAATACAACTTGGTTAATTTGAAGTATTGGATAATTCGAATTTTCGCATTGGTCCCTTCAGGTTCGAATTATCCAAGTTCTACTGTATAAAATTTTTTAATTGCATCCAATAATATTTCGTTTTTACAGTTTTGATAAAACTTTGTAATGAATAAAAAATGAATATAAAAATACAATATCGTTATTTTTTTTTTTTTTTTTTACATTGTACTATCCTGGTTTAGATTAAAAAAAAAATATAACTTTACAAAAACTGAAATTATATATATTCAAGAAAATTAAGCGTTAATTGAAAAATTACAGAAAATTACTCAGCGTTTTAAGGGTTAAAATAATACAATATTCTATTCATCTGCTTGGAAACATTTTACTATATAGGATAATGGGGATTTTCTATATCATATTCTAGTGTTTCTTACTACCTACAATTACAACTATTTTTTTCAAATCACATTTAAAAGCGTGTCATTTATTTAAGGGGTTTCTTACATTGATTAGTGGCTAAGGTACTAAGTAATACCTGACGACGATAGTAGTTTTATGTACCTATAAAAACGTTGTGTTTGTCTCTTAAATTTAACGTTTAAAGCATTCATTAGACATCTTCTAATTTACCTATCGTGGACCATTCAATACCAACAAATAACTGTCAAACAACAGGATAGTGGAGTTCTCAAAGATATCAAAATGAGGTGCAATATAAAGGACTTTCAGATAAATTGAAATGGTATGAAGTCAAGCAGGATGGTTATTTGATGTTGCAAACCTAAGTTAGTGTGTTGTATCTAATTTTATTTTATTTGAAATTTGATTGAAAGGGAAGTGTTATATATATTCTCAAAAGCAATATTAAAAAAAGCAGGTTTAGTGTGTTATAAGTAGAGCCAAAATAGTAAAGTGGTTATACCTTCATTGTATTTTCAATTAAACATCCATTAATATTGGCATTTTCCAAACATAAATTGAACAAAACCTGTATGACTGAAGTGTGGTTTATCAAAAAAATGAATTAGTAAAAGGTTCAGGAAGTGGAAAAGCTGCAAATACCTTTTTAGACAAATTTTTGTCAAGTTAATTTACTGTAAATATATTTATATTATATACTGATTTGTTCCAAACATATTGAACAACTTTTTTATATTGTTTACAGCTAGATTAAGCAATTTTACATGGAGAGGACAAATGAAGAGGGACTGCCTACATGTATGAAATACTGAATTCGTAAATGTAACCTTCTTTAATAAATTATTTTGTTAATCTGTGTTTTTATCCATATTTATTTCTCCCCCTCCTTTAGGTTAGTAACGATTCAGAACATTTTTTAGAATATTTGTTAATAAACAAAGTGTTTGATAAACCATCTTGAACTTTATCTTATATGGGGTAACACAGACAGATCTATATCCTCCAGTTACACCAATCAACAAGAAAAGTGAAGTCTAACACATTTTATGATTAAAGCTTGAACTGAAGTTATATGGTATTTTTAAGTATCGATGGAGGCGTGTATCTGTGCACCTGACCTTGTCATTATGGATTAGATAAAAATTACAATTACACCACAAAAATATGTATTCACTTATTGTATTTTACTCAATAAGAAAGTGTTAGTTTTGGAACCTGGTTAGTACAACTATAAACAAACAAAAGTCACAAGCACAGCTACAGGCTTCTGTATATAATTTATAACTAGAAAAAAATCTAAACAAAATGTTGCATTGTATTGTTTGACTGCTAAACATGTTAACAAATTCTCGGTGAAGAGTAGACTGTGCTTTGTTGTTCAACATCAAATTATGTAATAATTCCTCCTAGATTTTACTAATATTTACTGTATCTATGTAGAATTAAAAATAATATCCGTGCAGAACAAGTGAAATATTGAAATAAACTTAAGCTAGTAAAAATATCACACTGTTTATTTATATATTATCACACTGTTTGTATATATATATATATATATATATATATATATATATATATATATATATATATATATATATATTGTATACAACAGTGTGTTATTCAATTTAACAACACTATCATTCAGTTTAACATGGAACATAAATTACGTGGTTTGCTATTTTTCTGCTTACAACTGTACCAGTCGTGCTGCTTGAGGTTGTGGAATAACATTTCACCAGTAAGTAAGAACAATTTTATTTCTATTATATTTTATAAATTGTATCAATAATATACTTAACAACCTAAATAAATTATTACAGTGCTATACCTAATTTATGTTATAAATTGCACAATTGGTCATTATAAACCTATATTTTCAGATTCTCTTTTATAAATGTAAATATTGATTCTAATATTTGTATAAGTTTAAAAGAATCACTTTCTCGTTGTTAAAGGGTTTTCAACCAACCTTTTTATTTACAGATTCCCTTGAAATCAAGAATTCAGGAAGAAATGGGCTATTGCTACGAGGAAAAAAAAATTCATACAACTAGTCGTTCGCGATTGTGAGGTAAACATTTTACTGAAGACTGCTATCAGATTAGAACAAGAGCATCTTATAAATACCTTAAGGATGATGCAATCCCTACAATATTTGACATGCCATCACATTTGCTTGCTATTGTCAAAAAAATGAGGATTATCGTAAAGCTTCATGTGCTAAAGGTTCTCAGTTCGATCCCAATCAGAGTCATAATACATTTTGAAAAGGATCAGCTGATAACCACCGGCTGTTCATTTGTCATTGGGCTATTAATTAATGACACTTTCTTAGGAATAGTCGGCCTTAGTTTGTAACAACGACTACATTCGCTCATCTACACTCATCACACTCATTCGAAATCCATATTCACACATATCTTTTGACGATCGGCGTCTTATAAATAAAAAAACAGGTTAAAACATTTCCTTTACTGTATTGTTACAGAATGGACATTTTAATATTTTATGTAAAGCTGAACTCTTATATTATGTTCATATATTTAAACTAGTTTGTTTATTTTAAAATAGTAAAAGGATTTTAATTAGGCAGTTCATGTGACTTGCAGGTGCCAGACGTTAACGCTGACAAAACTTCAATGTAAAAGAAATGTCGTTCAACCAAAATCAGTCATTGAAACGACTTCACTGGTTGTGGACAAAGAGGTTGACTCCAAAAAACCAATCCAACAATCAGTGAGAACACTGATTATGATCAATGGTGAATACATGAAAATTAATGTTGACAACTTTTCAGGGTTTCCATTAGATTTAATAATCAATAAAAATAATAACAAAAATAAAAGTAAATTCAAATTTCAGTACAGTGAGAAAATAAAAGAATTATTTGCTCTTGTACTGTGTTGTTATTATTCTCCAAAGGCATATAAGTTAAAAAAAAAATAGTTTTGTCTAACTAACCTTTACTTAATGGATTTCAAAATTTAATTGTGCTCCAGGGTTTCCAGAGGAGGTTTTCAATTTTAAAAATAGTGTAACTAATGTGGATCATTTAAAGCATTTAAGTCTTTTTTCGATGCCATGAGCATAAGAAAGTAGATAATGTATAACTATAACGAAGGTAAAAACTACGGTTGTGTTGAAATGGGGGGGTCTAAATGTAGACAACAACAAACTCTAGCTTCTGAAGCGTTTTTATTTCAAATAGTTTCCTTAAAAAATAGCTTCAAATGTGTAATTGGCTATTTTTTTTTTGTAAGCAAACTTAATTATATGACTATTTCTCAGCTGGTTAGAATGGCTATAAATAAGTTACATGATGTAGGTATGTAAACTTTGAAGGTGGCAGGAGCAATATTGGGGCACTTGTTAAGCTTGGATGCAAGTTTCCAGGAAAGCCTTTCTTTAAATTAAAATATTCAAGATATAGCTGTTACTTTATATACATGTCTTATGTAAAAATTTTGCCGCAGCTGATGAGATAATTATTGAATGTAAAGAAGGACTCGTCTAGTTTAAATATTTAGAAAGATTAAACAATTTTCAAAAAAGGAGAGTTTTAAAGTTGGAAAGTATTTGATAGACAAACATTTTCTTCCAAAATAGGAAAGTGAATGTTAAGATGGCTGTACAAACTTAAAGCTAGTGTGGCTAATGCACTTGAGTTTCTTGCAAAAACACAGCATCCAAATTTTGTAGGTTGGAGCCTACAATTACATTTTTAAGATTTTAAGGACAGGTTATTTGACTATTCTAACAGTCGCTTCCCTAACGGTCGCTATTCAAAACGGCCAATTAAACTTGAAAATCAAACAAATTACAAAGATAAGTTGTCCGAATGTTATAACTTTGTAAGAAGTTTGAAAATTTAAGATTCCAGTTTTAAACCACCCCTGAAATACTTTTGCAACTGGATTTTTAAGTTGCATAGATTCAATAAAATTATTGTTCATAAGGTATTAGTTGAAAATAAATTTAAATAAAAAACATCTCATGATGTTTTCAAAGTTGTTAAATTTGTTAATAGTTTGCTTAAAACAATGTTTATTTTTCATACAAGGTAAATACAAATCATATACATGCTGCTGTTAGGGAATTATATAACAAGGCATTTAAAAATCATTTAGGAGTTGGTGACGTTGCTGGCAATAGCAACAATATTAAATTAATAAAAGTAATTAGCGAATTTTTATGTTAAAATTAAATGCCATGATATTGCAAAGAATGAGACCCTGAGAGTTTTGTCAACTAAATTAGGAGTTAGACAGAAACTTAATAAAATTGTTTTACTAAGCAATGTTTGAATTAATAGTGGACTATGTAAAAAGCTTGAAGTGATCTATGTATGATTAAATGATGATTTATTATGTTGAAATGTAAGATGTGTTTTTACTTTTAGCATTGATTTTATACACAAATAGATTTACCATACAATGTTAAGTTTTGAGTCTCGAAATATCAGCTGTTTTTGTGGTCCATTGTGGAGTGCTAGTGTAGCTCCATGTAAATGTAATGCAGTTTAACCCTTTTAGGACCATTAATTTTATGGGCATTTTTTGTGTGACATTTTTTTTTTATCAGTGATATAACATAGCACCAGCTGAAAAAGACCGTCCCTCAAAAGGGCATTTTGTAGGATTTCGGGAAACTCTTTAGAAAATAACTTTCAATAAAGATAGAGACATGATTTTAGTGTCATTTTTTAGGCAAAGCAATGTACTACAGTACTAGCATAAAGTAATTTCATATACACACATAAAAAAATTTAAAAAATAAAAATAAATAGAAATATATTTTTATATCTTTATATTTACAAATCTATTGTACTATAGCTCTGAAACTAGAAATATTTTTACTGTGGGAAACCTGCTCATTATGTTTAGAACATAGTTTTCTGATAAAGTGCAAAGTTTTATTTATGTACAGTAAAATTTACTTGAGAAATAAATAAATATATAAAATACTGTAAACTACGGGTTTTTTGCTAAAATATAAAGTATACAACTAACATGCAGTAAATGATTAGGTACTCACTCAAAGCTGGATTCTGGTCACTGGAGAACAGTCTAAATTACACAATAACACTTAGAACAAATATTTACACATACTATTTACAAGTTTTTTTGAATTTTTATGCTTTACACGCGGCACCGATGCTTAGAAAAGCACTGGTAATGGCACCCTTCATCGCATCTTGAACATACAGTCCTTGATCTCTTCCTTTTTCTAGTTGCTTCTGTATGTCCTCCTTTATCCGAACATACCCAACAGGTCTTTTCCTTTTTTTCTGGCAATTTTATTAGTTCTCTTGTAGGTAAAGTTTCGTTTCTGTCACCAGCCCCTCCATTTCGTTGTTTTTTCCAATCATCACCAACTTCTTGAATAATTGTTACCATAAATTGGTACCTATCAAGAATTTTTGTTTGATTCTTCTCACAAGTAGCTTTATATAATATATAACAATTTATTAACATCCGGGAAAACAGGTTAAATGTTACTTTTTTCCAGTACTTTGTGGTTCTACGCTCATCCAGATATGAATATAACATCAAATCTAGGGTATCAATACCACCCATGTGGTTGTTATAATCAGCTATCATAGCTGGTTTATCTTTGGTAGTAATTCTCCCACGACGTTTAACAGTGACTGACACATTCTGTATTTTACTTTTTGATGAGATAAGTAGAACAGGTCCTTTCTGTGATTTTTTTTCCCTGTAGGCCAATAGAACAACATTATCCTTTCTTTTGTAAAGTTTTTCTCCAACTGAAAACTTATTTTTAACAAATTCTTTTGGGAGCCCTTTCCTATTTTTTCTTATAGTTCCAGTGGCAAAAGTATTTTCTGAATAAAGCCATCTAACCAACGGTATGCTAGAAAAAAAGTTGTCCATGAAGATATGATAACCTTTTTTTAGGTAGTTGCAAGCAGAAATAAGTTTTTTTACCACTGTATAAGCCAGACCAAACTTTTTTATGTCATCTTTATCCTCATCTGACTTCGCCCCCTTGTAACAAAACAGTTTTAGGCAGTATTTAGTAACAGCATCGCAAATAACCCAAAACTTAATACCCCAGCGGTGATGCTGTTTTTTGGGTAGATATTGCATCAAACTTGTCTGGTTTTTGGTTCCTATCAGAGTTTCATCGATAGACAACTGTTGGTTGGCAATGTAAAAGTGTTGGAAAATGTAATTACAGTGGTCTAGCAAGGGTTGAAATTTTTGGCAAGGGTCATAACCCGGTTCGTTAACCTTGGGCAATTTAGTGTTGTCAACCATATGAAAAAAAGATAAAATGTTTTCGAATCGGCGCCGGGAAAACATTTGGCCAAACCATGGGACATGTTGGGAGTCATTTTTTGTCCAGTAGGATTTTAGGGTAGGCTTGACATTCAATCCCATATTGAAAATTACAATTATAAAAGCCATCATTTCTTTGCTGGTTACTTGCACCCAATTCTGAAGACGACTGCCAGGTGATATGTTTTTTGTTGGGTCAGCTAGTGTTTGCTCAGCATACCTATTCGTCTCTCTTACAAACATGTTTAGAAGAGATTCCGTAAAAATCAGATTGAAAAAATCTAACGGCTTAGTGGCTCGAGAGGGGATGTGTTTAGGCCCAGGGATTTCATGAAATTCAAAGTCAAAATCAATATTAGGAGGGTTTGATTCATTGACATCTTCCCACTCACTCTCATTTTCGACATCATCCCATTCGTTCTCATCAGCATCAGAATCACTCAAAACTTGCCTACTGTTATTAGGCCTAGGTACAGGCCTCCTTCTCTGCTGATTTCTAGGCCTAGTCTTGACTCCTTACCTCATTTTCACTGTCGGTTGAAGACAAATTGTAAACAGAAGTAGACTGATCAGGGATGTAATGTGGATCGGAATCAGAATCGTCACCAAAAATATCAGACAAAGTAAAGTTACTTTGATCAGAGTCATCTGACATTGCCAGTTCCCTATCTAACTCACTAGTCCTAAGGTTTTCTCGCTCCATTGTTGAGTGTCACACAAAATATCACTTCAAACAAACACTAAACTTGTTCTACACAACTCAATTTACTAAGAAAACACAACGTTTTACTCAAACCCTAATAATAACGAAAGAATCACAGTAAGCATTCGCATATAAACAAACTCCAGGCAGACGACTCAACACGACTGTAACTTATGACGCAGTTGTATTATTGTTTTCATTTCCCTCCAACACTACAAACAGTGTTACCAACAGCAATCACGAATGATTCACAATATTCTGAACTTATTACTAAACATATATACCAGTTACTTTGATAAACATTAACATCTGTAACATAAAATATATTAAAAACATTGAGCGGGCGACGGATCGCCCGCGCGGTCCTTTTCGCATATATCTCGGCGGGCGATGAATCGCCCACACGGTCGTTTTCGCATAGTACTTGCGGGCGATAGATCGCCCGCTTGGTCCCAAAAGGGTTAAACCAGCTGTGGTTGCGGGCCTCATTAACTAACCAAATTACTGGCACAAATATACCTATTAGATGGGATGTCTATTGTAGGAGTATATAATCAAGGCTTTTAGTCAAAGCCCTTTTTTATCCATTATTAATTCGAAGCTTTTAAATCCTCAGAAACAAAACATAATCATTATGATAATATGAGGGCCATTCAGAAAGTAAGGAACGTTTCCATCTAACGCCGCCAGGCGTGCGCAGATCGCGTTCATCTTTGTATCGTTCTGCTTGGCTCCTCAGTCGGCTTCCAGCCGTGACAATTGAAGTATCGTTGCGGTGCCCGTTTTTTTTATATTCAAATTTAAAATGTGTGCTGCAATAGAAAATCCTGCCAGTTGTGAGGTGCAGTCTGTGATGCGTTTTTTGTTAGCAAAAAAATTAAAACCATTAGAGATTCATCGGG
This sequence comes from Stictocephala bisonia, assembly GCA_035578905.1. Lineage (NCBI taxonomy): Eukaryota > Metazoa > Arthropoda > Insecta > Hemiptera > Membracidae > Stictocephala > Stictocephala bisonia. The sequence goes on along the minus strand of JAQJVL010000604.1, from coordinate 498,307 downwards.
AATTGTGTGCAGTGTACGGGAACAACATAATGAATGAAAGTTCTGTCCGCAAGTGGTGTATCCAGTTCAAAAATGGCCGAACCGATGTTCATGATCAAGAGAAGAGTGGATGTCCGAGCATCGTGACTGACGATCTGGTCGCCAAAGTTGATGAAAAGGTTAGGGAAAGCCGCCGTTTCACAATAACTGAGCTTGCTCTATGTTTTCCACAAGTTTCACGGACTTTATTGTTTGAAATTGTTACAAAGAAGCTAGGTTACCATAAGTTTTGTGCAAGTTGGGTACCGAAAATGCTTACGGATCGCCATAAAGAATGGGGGGCAGTTTTGACGTTTTTGGAGGCCTACCACGATCATGGTGATGCGCTATTGGATCGTATCGTAACGGGAGATGAAACCTGGGTAAAACACGTCAATTCCTAGACGAAATTATAGTCCATGGAGTGGGGGCACACAAGTTCCCCTAAAAAGCCACGAAAATGTCTTCAAACTCTGTCGGCAAGGAAAATCATGGCAACAGTGTTCTGGGACAGGCAAGGTGTCCTTCTTATTGATTATCTCGAGCGTGGTGCTACCATAAACTCTGATTGGTACTGCTAAACATTGCAGAACCTTAGGAGAGCAATCCAAAACAAGCGCCGAGGAAAATTGTCATCAAAAATTTTGTTTTTGCATGACAATGCACGACCTCACACGGCAATCCGGACACAAGAATTGATAAACTCTTTCCAGTGGGAAGTTTTTCCTCACCCACCCTACAGTCCAGATCTTGCTCCAAGTGATTTTCACTTATTCCCAAAAATGAAGACTTGGCTGGCAACGTACGTGTATGTGTACGTGTATGGGTGGGTAGTTGGGTGGGTTAATACCACTGTACATAATGATGACCCACCTATGTCAACAGTTGTGATGACCCACCTATGTTATGTCAACAATTGTGATGAACCATCCACCTAGCCATCAATACAGGTACCGTGGTAATGACACCCACATACCTAATGGTCTTAATTTTGGTTCACCTAACAGGCAGCGGTTTGACAACGACGAGGAGCTCCAGGAAAGCGTCACCGCGTGGCTGAGATCACAGGTGGCAGAATTCTTTGACGCAGGGATTACGAAGCTTGTCCACCGCTACGATAAGTGCCTGAATTTGAATGGTGACTATGTAGAGAAGTAGTATTTTAGTCCCTCTTTCAAATGTATATAATAAAATTTTGTTCTTGTACTTGGTTTAATTTTAATTCCAAAACGTTCCTTACTTTCTGAAAAGCCCTCGCATTACGATGTGGGCTGCATACCAGTGCAAGTTTGAGCCCACATTGTACAGCCGAGTCCCAAGAGGAGTGGGGGAAGCCGCCGACACAGCCAAACCGTTTCTACTACACGGAGCGGTCTATCCATGTGTTTAATAACGATGGATGCTGTATGCATTATGCGGTGAGCGTACGTGATGCACATGAAACAGATTGATTGGTGTTTTAGGCCCTGTGCGTCAGGCATTTTTAATTTTTTTGATCGCAGATCCTTGTTCATTTGCCTTTTGTTTGCCATTGAAACAAGTACAAACTTTTTTTTTGTTTATTGTAGTAAAATGCTATTTCTGGACTCAAATGAATTTGATAGTGAAATTAGAATAGCTGGAAGAGTTACCAATGTTACAGATATTAAAATTTTATACCAATCTTGTTAAGCTGCAACCCCAGAATGGCATCTAAAAAGAATATATTTTTCAAGATAAATTAACATTTATTTTATCCTAAAATTACCATCCTCTATTAAATAACTCCCAAGTTTACCACACAACATTTTGAAAGTGTTTTTCATTCTAACAAGTTGTATCCTGCTACAATGTTGAAATAACAATTTTGTTACAGCATATTTTGTGATCAGTATGGATGAGTCCATGAGCACTGATGAGGTAAGTTCAGTCTGTGCCCTGACATCTCTACTGAAATCTGAAGCACTTAATCATCAAACTACATTTTCTAAAACAAGTTACTTATATGTCAGTTCTGTAGAGGATGCTTTTTGTGACGCTCTTATGTGAAATCCATCTTGTACTTGAAATTAAAGCTTTTTGTTGGGAATTCCTCATATGACATACATATCAGCTGGTTGCTTATATACGAGATTATCTTATATAAAAGCTGGGGACCAGAATCAGATTTTGCACAGTTTGTGTCTTAGCTGTAAAGTAAAACGGGTTGATAAAGTTTGAAGACAGTTTAAATTTTTACTTTTAGTAATATTTTTGTGTGATTGTTGGTTGATAAGGTTTTAAATTTAACTGATAGTGTTGTATATTTAATCACATTCGGAGTATATTTGTGGTAGTTTGTAGGAGACATGACTTAATGATAGAATCTATAATCATTTCCAATGATTTTTAAAACACTTGAAATATTAGAAATGTCCAACAAAATTAACAATCATCATGAACAATGCATTGCCAACGAATGAACGAAATTTTAAACAACAGTATAATTATTTTTAATTTCAGCAGTACTTTCTGGCATTATTTATCTGTTCTTGCCTACTCCAATGATATTTATCACATTAATTTTTATAGTTTGGAGACTGAGATTCATTGTTATTAGTGTGTTCGTAACAGTGGCTATGTTTTGACATATAAGTGGCCATACACTTTCAAATCCAGTACAGATGGGTCTTCTTGTAGCTTTTTTTAGAATCATTTTGGACTTAACAGTATAGTTCATCAATTTATATGATGGAAAGAGACAAACAATTAATGAAGTCCACCCCAAATCTACTGTGATTTTTCAACAAACTTGTTTACTAAAATGGTTACAATCTTGTCTAAACATATTAAATCATTCATGTATTTGACAAATTTGAGAAGCTAATATCATTGATTTTACTATACATAGAAGATAGTTCCATTCAATGTTAAATATTGAGGCACGGAAAATGGGAGCGACCGTGCTGCAACCTGTCGGAAATTGCCTCCAGTTTCGACTGTTCGGTTGCACAGCCTGTGAGCAGTAAAGGAACTAATCACTCCCTCTCATTTCCCCATTCTCTCTCTCTTTCTCTCGGGACGCTCGAGAGGGGGGAAGTACTTGTATACTGTCCCCCCTCCATCTGTCTACAGTCAGTGTCGCCGATTGGCCTTGATAGTGGGTCAAACTGGGATATTGTTCCGTGCTGTGGTTTGTTTATCTTACACGGAAAGGAATCGCGATCTTTTATTTAGGCCTTAGGGCTTTGTGTATATGAAAAATGTTAGGGGTCATATTTTTGTTATTTTGTCAATGTAAATAACAGTGTGTTAAAGATGTTTAGTTAAAACATTACGCATTATCTAAAATTTGAAGTGCATTTGATAACAGGTAAGAGCACAGCCTACATATTTAATTACATATGTTAGATTGTATAAAAACTTGGCAGAATAGATCACGAACAGTTTTAAGTTTTATTGTTATAGTAGGGCTGCAGTTTGCGTTTGTATAACGACTTAGGCCTATGTAAAAAAATTAATCAATAAATATAATTCATTACTGTAATTCCATTCATATACGTATCGGATATGCATAGGAATACCCAATATATTATGTTAAAGAGATGCTGGCGCCTGCTGACGACTAAAAATGTCATATACAGTATTCATAAACTGTTTTCTGTTCGTTTATTATTTATTAAACAGCTTTAATATTACACTGATACCACTAGATTCGCGTCTGGCTCTAGCCGCCGAATAGATAAGACGCGTTGTCTCGTAGCTCAGCAATTATAGGCTCTTGCACGACAATTCTTGTTGCCATGTGTATAGTATGGTACATTTTTTCTGCGAATTTATGCTGATAAATTTGTTACTTTAACAATGTCATCTAACTGTGGTAAACTGTGTTCGGAGGGAGATGTTCTGAATTGTGCCGGAACATGTGGGAAAGCTTTTCACACGAAATGCGTCAAGGACGACGTGGAGGGTAAGAATCATGCGTAGATCATATTTTTGTAAGATATAGATAAATAGATAGTTTTAAAAGTGCTGTTTTTGATTTTGGCATCACTGATCATTGTATAGTTGGTCTTTATTGTAAAAGTAATAAATTTAAAATACTTGATAAGTTTACTTACAACGATTCTGCCAGTAACTTAGTTAAAAGAGATATTATTGATTATAATATATTAAATGTTTATTTGCACAAAGATAATTGGGACGATGTTTACTCAGAAAATGATGTAAATACTGCGTATTGTAAGTTTATTGATATTTTAAGTAATTATATATTTAGAAGTAGCAAGAAAAATGGTGGTAGTTCTAAATTGTTAAGTCCCTGGATAACACCAAACATTTTGCATAAATTTAAGAGACGTAAAAAATATATATAAAATTTCTAAGACCATATGACAGTTTTTCAGAATTATTTTGCAAAATATACTATTAAATTAAAAAATGTGATCAATAAAAAAAATGTATTATTCAACATTATTAGAGAACTGTAAAGGTGATGTATCTGCGCAGTGGAAGGTAATAAATAACTTAACAAGTGGTTCGTCAAGGAAAATAGTTCAGCTAATTGAATTGCCAAACGGTGCGTGAGCCTTCAGTCATTGCTGATAAGATAAACAATCACCTTATCGCAATCAAGTCTAGCCGTCCAGATGTTGTACATTCCAATACCCTTCCACCTCTAAGTCCTTACTATTAACATTCTTTCTTTATAACTCAACCAGATGTAGATGAAATTAAGAGTATTGTTAAATTAATAAACATTTCTATTATTATTTCAACTCAACACTAGTATTATGTTTTGAACAATTGATTTTGTACATAACATGTACATGTGGGACAAAATTAATATATACTGTACATCTCAAATATAACCTTTCATTACCAACATATTTTCACTTTGACTAGAGAAGTGATTGAAAGGTGTGGGTCGAACCTATAAAGCAAATGCATGATTTTGTTATAGGTTATTATGGAGTCTATTACGGAACGTAAAACTGGTTGTCGTAAGACATGCTCTATGACTGGCTGTGATGTCAACCAAGCACGGTTCCCTGGACTACACTTTTTTAAATTCCCCGTCCCTAGACCAGCTGTTTGTGAACAGTGGATTGTGAATTGTGCCAATGAAGCACTCGATTCACTCCCTCAAACAGCCCTCAGGGCTAAAGTGGTATGTGAAAAACACTTTACGAAAGACAGTTTCACTAGTACATTGAAGACAAGGCTGAAATTAAATGCCATCCCAACGCGTCTACCATACCCTTCTTCACCAGTAACCCCTGTATCAACACCTGCTCATTCTGTTGAAACATCGTCAACTTCCCCCATTGCTAAGACACCAACCAAAACAAAGCGGTCTCTTTTTAAAAGCCCGATTCAAGACATTAGTACTCCAATATACAAAAAGTATAAAAGTTTAAAAGGTCGAAAATCAACACCTTATAAAAATAGGTCACCTGGAAGACAGAAGCTTTTGAAAAGGCTGAGAAATGCTTTGCAATCAAAAAAAAAGTTTCAGCAGGCACTTAAAAGAACTGAAAAAAAATCGCCAAACAGACCTACCGATTTGTTGTTAAGGACAATACAGTCCTGTTTGCCTGAAAAAGTGGCTTTGTTTGTTTCAATGCAGTTAAAGCATTCGGAAAAAAAAGTTCCATGGACAGAGGAAGAAAAGAAGCAAGCCCTAGCAATGAGGTACGCATACATTCAATAAAAAAAAATATATTGTTGGACCTTTAAAAGTTATACCTCATTTTAAAGGTCATTGTTTTTACAGTACAAAAGTGCAAACCTGAGGTCAAAAAGATGACCCATTCACAAAATACAGCGATTCAAAGAATTTAATGTCATATTACTAGTTCTTCTCAGTTATACGGCTATTTATTTAACAGTTTCAGGTCCCTGTTGCTGAGTATGTTATTGATTGTTAATAATCGTAACAAATGACTGCGTTATAAAAATAGATATGCTATTTAACTAAGATAAAAATAAGAAACATTTATTAAAAACACTTTTGACAGTAGGTTTACCTAAAAATAGTTTAATAATATTATTATAATAATTTGTTACTTATTTTTGTCAAATTTAATTTCTCATATTCAGTTAGATAAATTATAGCTCTACGCAGCAATAGATCTTGCCTTAGTCTTCAGCAGTGTTAGTTATATAACATTACATTCTTTGAGAGGCTATATTTTCTGACTGAGTCATCCTTTTGATCTCAGGTTTGCACTCTTGTGTTTTACAAACAAAGACCTTTAAAATGAGGTATACCTCGAGATAGGCTTACATTTAACATTTTTAAGACTTCCTTCATGTGCCATCCCCCTGGATATGCAAAAACAAGTAAAATATGTCCATGTGTTTAGTATAGCGACATGAACATAACTACAACGTTTCATTACCTTTCTTTTAATAGTTTTAAAATTAATAAATACATTCCAGACTTTATCCCAACCCTGACAAAAATTTTTTGAGTGGCTAAATTTTACAATAAAATGAAATTTATATTTTTATTGGTTTTTGTATGTTTCACCTTTGTTTCTCTACAACATAATTAATATGTATAACGTTACCAAGCACTTATAATTTTAATAATCCTATTATTGACCTTGGTAGTTTTTATTCCAAACAATGACAAACAGTATAAGAGTTATTCAGACATTTTCTTGTTACAGTTAAATGTGCACAGACTATATTATAATTAGTTTGAATATATCTTAATTTAGAAATTTATTTATTTTTAAACTTAGTTCATTGCTTAGGTACAAGTCTCCGGCCCTTTATGATCAGATGAGGAGTGATGGGTTTTCTCTGCCAAGTCCTACAACAATAGCTCGCTGGTTGCAGGTAAGCTTAAAAGCGATGAAGTCAATCAATAAATATTTTCCATGGCATTTAAATAATGTTAAATTAAAGTTTTTCTTGTCTTAACTTTTGCATTTTTTTACACGTAACATGTCTATGTTTTTTTAATTATTGCTACTTGATATCAATTTTATTGTTAGGTTGTGGACTTAAGACCTGGAATGTGCAATGAAATCTTCCAATTGCTCAAATCGAAAGTGGAACATATGTCCTCATGGGAGAAGAATACAGTCATCATGTTTGATGAAATGTGTATTAAGTCAAGCCTTGAATATGACTCCAAAAGGGATTTAGTGGAAGGTAACTCAAATTAACTATCATTCTATGATATTCATTATGTTCTCATATTTAAGTCATATATGAAACAGCCTTTAAATTATCTACTCTACACACGCACGTACACGCGCACAGACAGTTAATTTGAAGACACCAAAAACACCAACGAACTGGACACCACCCACCCCCTTAACTTCAATAATAATTTATCAACAAGTTAGAGCATTGATTTAATATACAGAGATATTGTCTGTATAGTAAAATCAATGGCTATAGTTGTAATTTGTAAAAAGTATTATTTTATTGTTTTAAACTATATTAACATAATACAGGAAATAAACTGTGTTTATTAACAACGCTAATTGAATTGATGTTTAGGTCTGTTGGATCTGGGAGACATGGGAAGAAAACCACAGCCTGGATCTCACATTCTTCTGTTCATGGCACGCGGGCTCTTTAATAAATGGAAGATGCCCATAACATACTTTGTCACGAACAGCAATGTCCAGGCCAATTCAGTTTGCTTGCTGATTAAGCAAAACCTTACAACACTAACAGACATAGGGTTGAAAGTTAGGGCAGTTGTATGTGACCAAAGTTCTGTCAACCGGAAGGCCTTACATCTCCTTGGCATCACAAAATCCAAGCCCTATTTTACCACCGAGGGACAGAACATTTACTTCATCTACGATTTCCCACACATTATCAAATGTATTAGAAATAATTTTATGAAAGGAGTAATTCAATTTCAAACTTCTGAAGAAAAGGCCAATAATGACAAAACAACTACCGGGTCAGCGGATTGGCGACATGTTGTTTTATTATACAATACTGACATTTCATCGGAAACTGCCAGATCAACACGACTAACAGAAAGACATTTACATCCAAATTCGTTTCAAAAAATGTCTGTAAAACTTGCCACTCAAGTCTTCAGTCATTCTGTGAGCTCGGCAATGATTTCAGCAGCAGAAACAAATCAGTTGCCACCAGAAGCTAAGAATACAGCAATGTTCCTTGACAAATTAAACAATATATTTGATTCGATGAACAGCTATGGCAAATTTCACCGTAACCCGAACAAATGCAGTATTTCAAATTCATGTAATGCCCATCTTAAAGTCCCCCTGGCAAACTTAAAAAGTGGTTTATTGTGGGTGAGGACTTGGAAGATAAAAAACAGTACAAGACGACCCCCGAGTTTCGATGGCATTGAGCACAGCCTCAATTCAACCATTCTCCTATGGAATAACTTGAAGGAAGATGGCGCAACTTTCCTTCTTACTGGACGGCTAAATCAAGACCCAATTGAAAATGAATTTTCAATTGCAAGACATAAATGCGGGTATGTACAATCTACTTTGCAATAATGTAACTGTAAATATTATTACAATTTATTTTATTTTTAATGACTTTATTGCGCCTATCAAACATTATTTTCATATCAGACATGACAACATGTCACATGACCATCGAATGGTTAAAAACAACGTTTAAAGAAGATTTATACTGAATTTAAAGCTTAATAGATTAATTTATTTGAGCGTAGTAAACGTATATTAAACCAATATTTGATTTTGTAATTAATAAGCTAGACCTAACAAGCATGCATTTTCAGGTACAATAGAAATCCATCAGCTCGTCTTTTTAGACAAAATATGAGACACCGAATTCAGGCAGCTCTTATGAAACCCCCAGCTGGAAGTAATTGTCAGCCTGATGATGATAATTTATTGACCACTTCCATGACCATGACCATTCACGAACCGTCCACTAGCGTCCAGATAACGAAGTCTCCTGCTATTGAGAATGAAACACTGGCGCAACCGACAAGTGATGAAGACGATGAGGATTTTCTTAGGATTCCTGAGGATTTCCAAACAAAACAAAACTCACTAGAAATGTCTTCTATAAGGTAAGCATTTTGTTTTTGAACTAGTGAAGTGAATATTGTACCAAATTCCTTAAAATGAAATAGCAATGTAAAGCTGTTATATTCGTAGATTTTTAAAAGTTTGTTTGTTTTAGAATGTGGATGTATATTTTACAGATATTTCGCTGGCTACGCAGTTCGGGCTTGTTTAAAGCGGTACCAATGTAAAGACTGCGAGAAGCAACTGGTCCAGCAGCCTGATGTCTCGGTACCCACAACATCAGGTGACTTAACAAGACATAGGGAATATAACAGAAACGGCGACGACTCCTTTTGCTTATTGTATGTGAATGACCAAACAGCCAGAGCGGTCCACACAGCGCTGACTGTGGTCAACAAACATATGCATAAGTATGTCCACACAATTGGACTATTAAAAAAGATTCTACTAAAAGCCAAGCAAATAATTAACATGGAAGACACGCAATGGATGAGAACGTCCGACGAATGTCGTCAACACCGTAGTTTTATCCTAAAAAAAGTCATTTCAGCGAAGCTAAAAAGAAAGCTTCAGGAAATTTCTAAACATATGAGGCAGCCAGGAAGTAAAAATGACGGATTTTGGAGGAAAGTTCGAAACCTCTCCAATGATTAAAGTTCGTTCGGAAACGTCCAAGATGCACCTTAGCGTTATAAATAAACTTATAAAAATTATAATTTCGCTTACCACTCAAATTACTACGTCTCATATAAAGTTTTATTTCTTAGACTTCACATTGTTACATTTTGCCATGGTTTAAAAATGGAGATAAAGAGAAAATATCTGCTGTATTGATGATTTCATAAATAGTGGCGGAGTCATAAAATGAAAAAGAAAAAAAACATACACACATACAATTCGACTGCGTTGCCGAAAATCCTGTAATACCTCACTCTCTGGCCGTTAACGAGTTGCGCGCAATCCTACCTGCGTTAATTGCTATGTCCCAAGGAGGCCCCAAACCAGTACTCGAGTTGCGCGCAATACCGATTTCAGACAGTCCGTCCAGTCTTGGCCGCTCAAAAATGCAACTTAGACCACAAGCTATGCTATATAAATATTTCCGTAAATATCACAATCCGTCAAAAATAACTTGAATTGTCTGTCACTGGTCTGATTCCGAATAGCACCAAACTTATACTACAAAATAAGCACATATCTGCTTATTCTGTGCTTATAACTTCTTGGTTATTGGTAAAATATAATAATTATCTATATCAGCTGAACTTGTTTCCAAGATGACAAATTCATAATTTCATTTTATTCTAACAACAAAAGCGTGACAATATCTGAATTGATTTTGGGCTTGAATTTGAAAGAAAATTTTTTTTTTTAAATGGATAATATTTTTATTAAATATGTTATTTTTAAAAAACTACCGTTTCAAAATATACAATATTACTGTAGCATAAAAAAGTTTGCATGTACAGTAAGCCTGTGTGAAATCTCAGATTATCGATTATTGTGGTGTACTAGACTAACAATCATCGCTTATCCTTTGTTTTTCCTGTAACGTTTTAGGTGCAGCTCGGATGTTTGTCATAGGACCCTCTTCCTATCTCTCATTAGTGATTTAAATTATCACCATAATTAATGTATGTCCTAATTAATCTAATGTGTTGCTAAATAAGTGTAAATAATATAATTTGTTTGACTTTTATTTATGTTTTTAACTGCAGATGTTTAGTATAAGTATGTTTGCCTTTCATTTAAATGTTAATATTAATTACAATAATTTTTAATCATGTATAGCCTAAATAACTCCCCACAGATTTAGAGTTGAAGTGTTTGGCTATTAATAAAGAGCCCTGTTCTTCTAATTAGGATTAATTTAATTTACCTTATTTGAAAGTGTATGCTTATCATTAATATATATATTTGGTGGTGGCTTCAGTTTGAAACCATATTATTACAGTTCTGCACAAAACCCAAAGTTACGTATTATTTTTTAACTATATTATTGTTAATTTGTAATAGTTATTTGTTTATATAGTTTTGTTAGTTCTGTTTTGTTAGTTGTTTATATAGTTGTTAGTTCAATGGAAACATATCACAACAGTGGAAAGTAATAAATAGTTTGACAGGAGATGCCTCAAACAAGAACATAGAGCGCATTGAGTTACAAGACGGAACAATCACGACAGACCCAGCGTTATCGCATACGAGATAAACAAATACCTTATCGCTGTCCAAGCCGACCGACCTCGTACAGTTCCCACATCGACTCTCCCACCTATTCGTTCTTATCCACAATCATTCTTTATAGAGTCAACTACTGTAAATGAAATAAAACAAATAGTGAAAAATTTTAAAAATAAAAATGAACAGGTTTTGATACGATTTGTGTTCATTTATTAAAATTCATTATAGACGAAATCGCTTCAGTACTGGTAATTAACGTCAGTTTTAGTACTGGCATTTTCCCTGAAATGTTGAAGTTAAGTTCAGTTGTTCCAATATTAAAGAAAAATAATTCTTTAATTTTAAAGATTAATTTAATTAATAAAAAATAATTATATTTTCAGGAATTTTAATATTGATATAACATAAAATGATTTTTTTTCTTGACTAGAAGCCATTGTCATGAAACACATGTACAACTCTCTTGTTCACGTTTTTGAATTATTTGTGTCAATAGTTTTAGATTATTTTTATACTTTAATTGAATTATATTTTCAGGCATTTTAATATTGATATAATATAAAATGATGTTTTTGTTTGTTTTGTTTTTGACTAAAAGCCATTGTCATAAAACACATGTACAACTCTCTTGTTCACGTTTTTGAATTATTTGTGTCTATAGTCTTAGATTATTTTTATACTTTAATTGAATTATATTTTCAGGAATGTAAACACTGCAGGGGGCGATTGTATGTCTTATATTATGCAATTATATGTATTGCTAGACTCATATGTTTAAATGTGTTTTAAATATATATTTTTTTCTTTAATAAAACTGGTCACATAACTCGATATAGTGGCCAGTTAATTTCCAAATAAGTACTATGTAAATGGATAATTGTCATTATTAGTTGGAAATAAATTCATTTCTTCATTTATTCTTGGCATTGTTTGTTCTGTATATTCTCACTTGTGTAAATAAGTCATATTCGAAGTGTTATAATTAAAAATGCCACAGAGTGCGGCTATAGTTTATTTTGTTATTATTTAGACTCTGTAGTAACACCAAACAATGAAATATTTTACAAACAATCATGTAATTACTTGGAACCAAAAAAATATGTTAATGTTAAAGACAGTAATAATAAAACAGACGTTTATAGTAAAAAGATAAATAATGCTATTTTAAATTAAATGCCTATACACAGATTGTCAGGCCATAAGATGAAAGCTATTTTTATCTTGTATAGAAGTAGATTAGTGGTTTTGTTATGATTTTTTTCTAACCCTATCACGACATTTGAATCTAACCTGGGTTTTATATTTTGCCCAGTATTATTCTATATAAATATCATAGGCCTATTTCAATATTTATTTTGCCAAAGATATAAATAATGTCACATTTTTTAATATTTCACTATATTACATATTCCTGGAATATTTGCAGATTAATTTCTTAATTGAAATGGGAGTCATTGATTGGATTTGAAAACAATTTATTTTTTAATCAATTACCGAATACGAAAAAAAATAATGATTGAGTCCAACAGTCGATTTATTCACCTAATCGATGGTTAAAATGCAACGAATAAAGATTTTTCAGATGGGCTATATAATATGAAAATGTTTACTTAAATCAGCAGTAATTATCGCCAGCATTGCCGATAAGTTAGTGGTCTATTCAAGTTTGTCTATTTACAAATACAAGGTGTGTTAATCATATAAATCAACATGGTGTTTTCATTTATTCAGTTATAAATATTTCTTTATTCAATTTGAATGTCAACTGAGTTTTACTGTAATAGTATCAACACAGTATTCTTTATTATTTGAAAGAGATGCAAGCAAATATAAAAACAGAGAACCCGGATAAACGTTGGCAATATGGAATAATGTAAACAATTATCTAAGCAGGATGTTGTTTGTGTGCGTGACCTGAGGAAGGAGAGGGCGGGGCGGCTGTCTGGAGAATGGGAGAGTGGGTTAAGGGGAGGGGAGGGCGGGGCGGCTGTCTGGAGAATTGGAGAGTGGGTTAAGAGGAGGGAAGTGAGAGAGAGACGTAAGAGCGTGCGAGAGAGAGAGGAAATAGGGCTATGCGCAGCGCAGCGTGGGGCCTCAAAACAGTTTTGGGGCCTCGCCACCTCTCCCATATGGATGGAGTATCTCTTTATATAGTAAAATCAATGCTAATATTTTCTGTTTATGTATTTTCTGAGTGTTATTGGCCCATACATACATGTATAGTGGTATTGAACCAAATTATAAGTGGTTAACCCCCTCCAAACTATCCTTACATGTACAACAAAGCATCAAAATGGTACAAATTATATAAAATTTACCCATGCATGGACAGTGTTAATAAAATTCATCACCACTGCAAATGTATGGGAGGTCGGGTGGGTTGTACTACCGTACGTAGCTAATGCATACTAAGCTATTAGTTCTGCTATAAAATTTACCCATGCATGCACAGTGTTAATAAAATTCATCACCACTGCAAGTGTATGGGAGGTCGGGTGGGTTGTACTACTGTACGTAGCTAATGCATACTAAGCTATTAGTTCTGCTATAAAATTTACCCATGCATGCACAGTGTTAATAAAATTCATCACCACTGCAAGTGTATGGGAGGTCGGGTGGGTTGTACTACTGTACGTAGCTAATGCATACTAAGCTATTAGTTCTGCTATAAAATTTACCCATGCATGCACAGTGTTAATAAAATTCATCACCACTGCAAGTGTATGGGAGGTCGGGTGGGTTGTACTACTGTACGTAGTTAATGCATACTAAGCTATTAGTTCTGCTATAAAATTTACCCATGCATGCACAGTGTTAATAAAATTGATCACCACTGCAAGTGTATGGGAGGTCGGGTGGGTTGTACTACTGTACGTAGTTAATGCATACTAAGCTATTAGTTCTGCTATAAAATTTACCCATGCATGCACAGTGTTAATAAAATTGATCACCACTGCAAGTGTATGGGAGGTCGGGTGGGTTGTACTACTGTACGTAGTTAATGCATACTAAGCTATTAGTTCTGCTATAAAATTTACCCATGCATGCACAGTGTTAATAAAATTCATCACCACTGCAAGTGTATGGGAGGTCGGGTGGGTTGTACTACTGTACGTAGTTAATGCATACTAAGCTATTAGTTCTGCTATAAAATTTACCCATGCATGCACAGTGTTAATAAAATTGATCACCACTGCAAGTGTATGGGAGGTCGGGTGGGTTGTACTACTGTACGTAGTTAATGCATACTAAGCTATTAGTTCTGCTATAAAATTTACCCATGCATGCACAGTGTTAATAAAATTGATCACCACTGCAAGTGTATGAGAGGTCGGGTGGGTTGTACTACTGTACGTAGCTAATGCATACTAAGCTATTAGTTCTGCTATAAAATTTATTATTGCTAACATGCATTTCTATTTCAGCATTGTGTTGGTTTTTTGTCAAACCATTTCTACTAAAACATCGTATGTTCAATGTTGTTTCTCCCTGAAATCTCAACATCACCATACGATAAGTAGAGCCTCATTTATCCAATGCAAACGGTCCTTGATGACGTTAGACAAGTAAAACTTTGAAGTAATAGAGAATGCTAGTAAAAACTCTTAATAGTTTTAATAAATAAATTTGACTAAGAATGTATACTATGGTACTGCTTAAATAATAACTCTTATTCAGTTTTTATAGAAAAAAATTTATTTATTGTGAAAATAAGTAAAACACAAACTATTGTAATACATAACCCTACATTCTTTACAGTATTAAATTATGTAAAGTAGTACACCAAACTAATATGTGTGACTGATCAAAATTACTGAATTAGAGTTCATGAGTCCTACGTTCGCTATTCCCTCTCCTTAGAAGCGAAGAACTGTTAGTCCTAAAAATACCATTAATTTTATGTACTCAACACATTTACTAAAGCGATGTAGTCTGCCAATAATCAAGCGATTATTGTATATGAAAGAGGAAAAAAAGGTTAAGTTATAATGACATTCTAATTCCCCAAATCGATATCGTAAAATATTTAAAAACTATAAAGAACTCAAATTAATTTATCAATATCAACTTAATTGTTAAGTGAAATACATATTTCACTCTTAATATATGTACATATTTTCATGATACAGTTAATGGGAGTTTATTAACTTAATTAGATTGAACCTGAAGATAACCTCTGATAAATTAAACACTGATTTATCGGCTGTTAGTTACACAGTTTTATAGTGGAGGGATGCAAATCAGTACCAGCACTTGATAATAAATAACTTCTTTATTTACAGTTTTACGTTAATTATTAACATATTTACATATAAATTAAAGGACTTAAAATGCCTAAAAGATAAGTTCATCCAAACCAGTCTGCTCGTCTCTCTCGCTGTAAAAACAAAAAATTAGTTAACTTTTGTTTCAGGCACCAAGGATTACAACATTTATAATACTTGTGAAGTTTCTATATGTAGGCTTAAGCGGCTGGTGTCAATTGCTACTATGGTTCATTTGCATATTATATCCAAATCATGTCCTGTAAGTTTATTATTCTGACCAGAGGATTGTTTACTTATTAAAACAACTGCCGCCATGGTGGCTCAGTGTCTAAGGCTTCGGACTGCGGAGAGCAAGGTTCGAATCCCCACTGAGCCAACGGTCGGTACTTCACTTGTTGAATAAAGGTCACGCACAGGCTTGCGAGTGAAATGTAATTGAAAAAAAAAGTTACTTTATTTTTCTAACAGCTCAAATAATAAACAATACTACTTATAGAGAGTACTTTTTGAGTAAAAGCACAAGTTTTACTAATTTGAAAACAAAATTGAGCTAGTCAAGTATTACCATATGAAGACTTCCACGGTCAGAATTCAAACTTTATTTATTATTCAAAATTAATTTATTATCGTAATCCGGGTTGGACCGTGTCTGATGATAATATGATATGAAACAGATTCCAACCTGGATTACGATAATGTACATTCGTAACTCAGCTGACTTGGGTTAAAAACGGGTGACATTGCCTTGTAGAGTATGTCCACATACCCCAGTTTTTCATTTAATTACTAACAGCCTGTACAAGTACGTTCTCAAATAACGATTATGTATTATATTCATATATATGTAAAAGTAAGGAAGAATATATTTTCTGAATATCAGAGAAATAGACATTTGTCCAGAACGATGAATTTTTATATCTCAATTTTTGCATCTTCCTTGGATTAAAACAAATTTCTTAAAAAGCTGGTGGTGGCTGAATGGCTAATGCTTCGAACTGCGGAGAGCAAGGTCCAGTGTTGGAATCCTCACTGAGCCAACGGTCGGTACTTCACTCGTTGAATAAAGTTCACGCACAGACCGGTGAACTGGTGAGTGAAGTTTTTTTAAACAAAAGTAAGAAAATTAAACCTCATCCTACACCTATAACAAATTATTAAACTACAAATATTCTCTGCTATAGTATATACTACGATAATTTGTTAAGGGTTTCCAAAAGCCTTGAAAATCAACAAGTTTGGGGATATACGTTTTTAATCCTCAGAAAAGCCTTTTAAATGCTTGATTTTAAGATAATGTTCTTTAAGAAGAACTCAATCTGATAAGCAGGGATCAAAATTATCAAACTGATATATTTCACTGACACTAAAAAATAACTTTAGGAACTGAGACTAAAAGGCGAATATTATGAGTGATTTTTAGTGATCATGACTTATTTCAATCCCAACTCAATATTTAATTGTGTTGTGTATATTCGTAGAATTGCTTTAGAAAAATTCTTAGATTCAAGAGATAGTGTATAATAGGTTGGATTTGTTATAATTATGTTTTGTTTTTTTCTAGAGGACTAGGTGTTTTCTTTGTTATCAAGTTCTAAAAAATAATAATGAAAACCATTCCAACCGGTTTGGATTCTTAAACAACAAAATCTAATGATGAAACCATTGACTACAGAAACAGACTGTCCAAGGCAATGCATTTGGTATGGGTGCGCATCTATACTAATATCTAACAGTGGTTTATTTCGTATAAGCATTTGGATGACTGTTTGGCGTATTATTAGCCCAGCTATTGGACACTTCAACATGTGTTGGAGAGAGAGAGAGAGATGAAGTGAAGTAGGAAGAGGGAAACCACTAGTACTACCTGCGAAAACTGAACAGAAAAAAAGGACAGACTTCTTGTTTCTATAGTCAATAATAAAACCTTCCAATCACCTGTCCAAACATAGCAATAAGTGCGAGGATTGACTTTTTGGGTGGTCGACACACTCGGCGATCTTGTTCTTGGCAACACAAATTGGGGAAACAGTCCAAGGAAGAACGACACTGTTTGGGGAACAAGTCATACAGCGGAGGAGGTGGGGGTGTGCACTGCATGTAGGCGAGCATGTTCCGCATAGCTGTAACAGGTCAAGCTTGTAGTATACATTGTTATATATTTGTTTCGTTGACCTAAAGTTAATCATTGCTACAGGAAATAAAAAAATACTGAGTTATTCAGTTCACAATCTAGTAAAATTTTAAAAGGCCTTGTTATGTGAATAAAAATGTATAATAAAATTGGTGAATAAACTAAGCAACTTAAAAATATTCATTTTGATAATGACAGAACAAAAATGTGAATACAAAAAGCTTATTAAAGTGTAAAAGAAGGGTTAAAAGATAATGATTTGATGTAAATGATATGAAATACTTATTGAGTTTTTTTTGTAACAATTTATCTATGATTAAATTAATTAAATGTTGTAGCTTCTGTTATAGTTTTAGTATCTACGAGTATATAATTGACCATGCACTTTGGCTTAAAATGTCATTGATAAAATTTTCTATGGTGTAAATAATTAGATATTAGTATACATCACATGACTTTCCTTGGCCATATAACAAACTAATATAAGATTAAAAAGTTAGAAAAAATATATATGTATATATAAATAAACAACTTCTACAGTACTTGAACTTGTGTCTTAGTGTTGCAATTATTTATCTCCTGTCACAGAGCTAAATCCAGGTTTCTTAATCATTCAACGCTTACTTCTCTGACTGATTGAAGACCAGCTTTTTCCCCTGAAAAGAACGCACTGGCACTCATTAACTATGTGATCTATAGTTTGAACTTAGACTCCGCAATCACATGACTGATTTTATTTTGACACATTTATCATTCCCCACCATTTAGATATTATTTATGGTTTATACGTGAATTGTATGTTATTTCTTTCAGAACTAATTTTCTGTCTATTATAGTTGTAATAATAGGATTGACTTTGCACCAGTTATAGTTACACTGTAAAATGATATATGTAATGTACAATAATACGATTTTATTTTGATAAATTATCAGAGCTTTGCCATATTCAAACAATTATTTATTTGAACTTGCATTTTGAACAATATAAGTATGTGGAGAACTGATCAAACATACTTGATTGCTAATCATTTTTTGAGCATGTTTTATAAAGTAGGGATTGTACATACAATTCAGCCAATAATCATTGTTGGAATGTAGGAGATTAGGATGGTTTTGGTTCCAGATTAAGCCAGCTGGTAACCTTCAATTTATAAAGGTAAAACTCTCA
Source organism: Stictocephala bisonia (assembly GCA_035578905.1). NCBI lineage: Eukaryota > Metazoa > Arthropoda > Insecta > Hemiptera > Membracidae > Stictocephala > Stictocephala bisonia. Next base: position 479,566 of record JAQJVL010000604.1, on the reverse strand, counting down.
TATAGAATTGTTCATTGAGGTAATTGGTTTATTTTCATTGAAAAGTCCCATGAAAATAATTGGATTCAAATATTTCTGTCTAAATGACTGATAACAAAGTCTCGTAACGTTAATTATTGTAGTGCTCATGCAATTAACACTAGTCTACTATAACATTTATGTAATTTAATTTAGTGCTCTATTAGAGCAATGAAAGGTATTAATGACACTCTCATGGCAACTTCACTACCTTGGCTCCTGTTGCTGTGCAATCTCCTCTATAAATAAGTCGCCAGGAGGCATTACTTAAAGAATTCAATAAGATCTTGAATGCACCACACCTTCCCACTAACCAGAATCTCCCATGTCAGAACGGTTGCATAAAATCTCGAAACCCACCTCTACGTACTGCTTTCCAGTTGAGCAGATCAAATTTCTCCCCCAATACTGGCTGGGCCATAGCGTGGAACAGTTTTGATGGAAATAAGTTCCTTATTAACTCTCCTTCAATACCTGTAGGTGGGATGAACCTCCCTCGTAGGGAATGGATATTGTTGAATCGGTTCCGAATTGGAGTGGGCAGATGTAACTACAGGAAATATAAATGGGGATTGACAGTAGATTTGTGATGTGATTGTGGGGAGTCTATGCAAACAATAGATCACATAGTTATAGAGTGCTCTCTGGGCTGTTTTATGGAGGGTTTAGCTAGCATAAATAGAATCAGTGAGGCAGGTCTTAAATGGCCTGATGGATTGGATCTATCTTTGTGACAGGAGATCACTTATTATTTTTTTCTTTATATTAATATCTAATGACTTTTGGAGTTTTTTCAAGTATAAAACACAGTTTCTATATAATTTTAAATAAATAAATAGTAGCTGACAAAAAACCATATGCCAAATATATATTTAATTTATTTATTTTGATTGCCAATCTTTCATTGATCTCACAAATTGAATTGATTCAGACAAAGGTTGAATTAGTTCCGCTCTGTGGGATTCAATTAGTAACTTGAGTACAATGGCTCACGTTGCAACAGTCGCTGGGCAGGCAGTTGGTCCCAAAGAGGCAAAGCTGTGCGGCAGAAGCTGCGGTCACCATCAGGACAACACACTCGTGGCCAGCAGTCTGCATCAGTACTGCAGTTGCGGATTGGTAGAGGCTCTGGTAATGGTTCTCGTGGACACTCTCGCGGGATCAGACCGAGGAACGCTTCAACCAACACCAAACTGCGGTCAGACACCCCACACTGTGCTTGAGTTCAGTGGTTGCCATGCTCATACAAAACTATTAATATGTAATCCTCACAAAATCTGATACTACATTATCAACCAAAAATAAGAAAAGTAGAATATTTATAGTATGACACTCAATTCTATGATGATTCAACACCAGCCATGACGTAATGTGGCAAAATCATTGTCCATGGCAAGATTTATATGGTTTAGGCTGATCAGATCAACGAAATAACAGTGTTAAAGTGAATAACAGTTAAAATTGCCAATTTTTTATATTAGATTACTATACATTGTAAGTACTGTACCACAGACAGTATAATATAAAAAACAGTAGCGAAGCTTAACCGTTTTACTTGCCAACAAAGCGATCTCAGAGGTGGTAGAGCAAAAAACTATTTGATTTGAATATTTACAATCAAATGATTGTATTGCAACATAAGTATCCTACCATGCTGTCTAGTCGAGAGATGACGTAGCTCTGCGATATGGCCACTAGGATCGCTAGCTTCGAGTATTTGGCATTTTTCTCAAGAGTTAGCTTCACTACTGTGTGTTTATATTGTGCTGTGACTGTACTGGCATAATTACATAACTATTTAACTCCATACCAATTAAGTAGGACATACATTGTTACATCAATACAAAGCTTGTTTTTAGTTTTGTTAAATTTTTAACAATTAATTGATGAAGAAAAGTACAGTTTCCCTTTGAAAACCATTCCTTATAGTTTGACATTTTGATACTTTGTCACCCCTGTGGTCCACAAAGTATCGAACTATTGTGAGGTTTTACTGTACATCAAATTTAGAAAGTTGCAAATTTGTTTTTTGTAATAATCTAATAACCTTATTAAAATAGTTTTTTTTTTTAATTTGTAATACATGAACATTTCATTATTAAATTATTTGAGGATCAGAATAACCTTTTTGTCCTTTAAACTCTCTTTGGTAAAATATCTATCACTGTAAGCATTTTTTTAAGTGCCATTAAACTAAGCAACCCCTTAATACAGAGAAAATATCTAAATCTAATTTCATATAATATACATTACTGTTGAATTTATGTACTCGTTGTCTTTTAACTAAAATTTTAAATAAAGATAGTGTCTAATATGTTACTAAACTGTCTAAAAAATTTCTGCACGAAGTTGTTTTTATGAGCATAGTATGTCATTATTTAGATTTTATACATACAAACAGTGTGTCTTTGAGATAACAAGAAAGTTGTTTTAAGAATATTTTGGTCACTTTTTGGTTATAGTACCTCTACATATATTACAGGTAGAACGTAACATTGTTAGAGAAGACTTCTTGGCCTAGCTTTGCCTTTAAAAATAAGACCTCCTTTGACTTATAATGTTAGATAAAAAAGCATTTTTAAATCTTTTTGATTAAAATATCCACAAATCTTAGTAAGTTTTTATTTCAATTATGATACTATCGAATTCTATACATCATATTTAATGTACAACACCTCATATTAGAGTTCCTTGCCTTAAGTTGCATTTCAAACAACATTTCAGTTTGGAAATACAAAATCAGTCAGATGGTAATCTGCCAAATGAAGTATTTTTTACCTCCACTTAGGGAGTAAACGTGTATTGATAATAAAAAACAGAAACAAAACCACTACTGTTTCATAAGAAATTTTCTTTCAGTAAATATTTATTTCTGATGGATTTGACACAAATATAGATTTATTGAATGATACTTACAATTATGCTCGTAATCATTATTTTTCTCTTTTGAACATTAAAATTTCAAAGTGACTTACGTGCGTGTTGCTGTTCAGGTTGGACGTTCCTTGGCTTGACGTTGATACAAGTCTTGCTTCCTGATGGACCACAGCATCTAGAATTGAAAAAAAATGTTTAGCTATCTTAATGTTTAATGTGTATTTCTAGTATACAACTATTGGCACTAGTGGTGAAGTGTTTTAACCCAGCTACTTAAGGGGTTTTGTGAAGGTTGAAGAAGACAGGTTGTATGGTTGGTCAACTTGATACCGATACAGCCTCTGCATATGGTTGCCGTCAATGTGGACACTATTAGAGAAGTCCATGTCAGTTGGAAGATAGGGTCTGTATATTGTGTAGGGAAACTAACAGAGTATCATTAGTTGAAATTCAGGCCAATATTACGTGGTTTGGATTCCACATAAAGCTTTAGTAGGTCACTTATTTGTCTTGGCTATTGGGCTATTAACAATGGCTCTTTCTGAGGAACAGTCGAGCTTAGTAACAAGTCTATACAGTCACAATGATTTTATTTCATACAGATATAAACAAGATTGGGTCTATAATGCTCTCTTTACATTGATACTGGACTTGCATAAATAATATTATCCTATTTAAGTATCTACAAATTCGTCCACATTGTAACAATTGTTAATTGTCTCATTATAATGATTTTAGAGAATTGTGTCTAGAAAATGTTAAATATTGTAAGAACTGAGAGATTTAGGTGTTTGGTTCTTTTACCAAAAGTTTTCAATATAAATTCTCCAAGTTTTGAGAAAAATTCAGAATCTTCCCCTTTCAAATAAAAAAGTAGTTTTTTCCCATTTAAATTAGCTAAATAACCAGTATATTCACGTTGTTAATTTCCTGTCAATTTCATGCGACATGTTTTCTGAAGTCTACATGTTTGGTGAGTCTTACCTGTTCGGTTGTCCTGGTTTAGAGGGTTCTTATTGGTTGATTTTGCTTCTAGAGTAAGGAGGGGGTAAGTCCGTTGGTGGAAGGTTTGCGGGCGTTCGAGCAGTTTTAAGTAATCTTTTGGCGAGTGACCACGTTTGTTCTTCACGGCGATTTTAACCGTTCGGAGTCTTGTTTTCCGGATCGGCAATTTTCCTTGTCGCTAGTGAGTGAGTGAGCGTATGTCGCGCTTTGTTTGTGGTCACGTTGTGGGTTAAAACCTCCAGGACAGCTACGTAAGTAATTTTTACAAGTTTTCTCTAGTTAGGTTTTTCAGTAGGGTTTTAGTAGATAGGGTAAGATCCACCAAGCATGCGCGGTTAAAACTTGTTTCCTGTTTGTAGTCACTCTTCTAGTGACAGTTCTGAGAGTGCTTTGTTTTCTATTTAAAAAATTTTGTAAAAAAGGAAAATGTTTCAAGTCACTAAAAGCTGGTTATTTATTTCTTTTCAGATCTCCCGGAGGCAATTTCAATTTAAGAATTTCAACTATTCAATTTCAATTTAACAATTTCAACTTTAAGAATTTTAATTTTGATTTGCAACTTTGATTTTGATTTTCAATTTGATTTCAATTTCAATTTTCAATTTTGAGATATTTTCAATTTTCTAAATAATTAAGAATTAATTAATAAAAAAGGTTCTGGTCTGAAGATATTTGATTTGTTTTGATTTTTAATTTATTTGTGTTCCTTTAACTAAATAAAGAAAGCTCTTTTATTTTCGTTATTATTATTATTTGTTGAAGTTATAAGAAGAAAAATAAACACCATTTTTATCATTGAAGAATTTTTATTTAAATCTCTCATTTAAGTTGTTCAACATATCAAAAATAAATAGTAGCTAAGTTAAGGCTACATTAAGTGCGCAACTCTGCTAGTTGAACAACAGAGAGACGTTTAAAAATAGAAGTGTGTGCTTATAACCAATTTATCTCAGACCAGATTTTAAAAGAAAATTTAATATTAAATAAATTGAGAAGATGGCACTCAAGGTAGACTTTCTACTGAAGAAAGAACTTATGTATGAAGCACGTTTAAGAGGAATAGAAGTAGAAGACAGCATACTAGTGGGTGATTTAAGAAAGAAACTTAGAGAGCTTGTCAAGTTAGGTGTTAGGCCTAATATAGGTTACCTGTCCGGCCATGTAGTAGGTGGAGAGGAATATGAGTTCATTAAAGTAAACTTGGAAAATCTGAAAGAAAGAATTGAGGGTGTGGTGGAAAGTAGATGTTTAAGTGATATAATCCGTATTGAAGCTAAGTTAGCTCATTACGAATTAAGATTAAAGGGTCTAAAAGGGTTGTTTGTAAGTAATGAGGCCGCTTTAGCTAAAGTGTCATCCCTCGAGGAAAATTTAAATTCCTTGAAGGAAATGGTAGGGAAAATTAACATTGATTTAGCAGAGAAGGACAACATAGAGCAGGAGATAACTAGAAACGGCGAAATTGAAGACGAGTTTGAACAAAGCTTAGTAAGGGGAGTGCAGAAACCGGTTCTAATGAGCCAATCGATAAGCGCACCCTTGAACGGAGTCGCATCTCCAGAAATGGCAGATAATTTCAACTGTCAACGAAATGTTACGTTGAATTATTCTCGCCTACCTAATCCACTAGAGCGGTATCTAAATAGATTTGAGGTAACAGATGGGTTAAACGCTAGCTTGTTGATCAAATTCATTAAAAACATGTTAGCTTTGAAAAATGAAACAAAGTTAAAAGATAGTGAGATTTTAGAGATTATCTTGGGATATGCTAACGGTCCTTTGTATAGTAAAATATTAAAGTGTAAAGAAGAGAGGGACACTGTAAGTGAAACTCATCTTATTATACTAAAACAATTCGTTCCAATGGGGCTGAGAGAAAACTTAAAGAAAACAATGGTAAACCGTCCACAGAAGTCTGGGGAACCATTAGAAGTATATATAAATGAATTGAAAATCTATAGTGAGGTACTCAATACTAGATACACCGAAGAAGAAGTAGTAGACATTGTTAAATTAGGATTAAATCCAGAAACTAGAGCTAAATTAGTATTTGTGGGCAATCCTACCAGCTATGCAGACCTAGATAGCATGTGTATCCAAGTGCAAAATGTATGTTACAACGATGTACAACGTAGAGAGGTAAGAGGATACCTACCACCTAAGCATAGCGCTAGCCGTAATGTAAACAATGTAGAAGATCGAAAAACATGTTTTATATGTAATAAATATGGACACATAGCGAGGGATTGCTATCAAAATAGGAACACACAGAAGCACACACAGCAGTACAACAAAGTTTTCACACCACCCAATAAACAATACAACCCAGTAAAATACAATAGACCCGGAACAAGTTTTACAACACAGAAGCCAAAAAACTAGATTATGGGAGGGAGTTGGCCAAATTCGGATCTCGTGTCGATCCCCTCCCAGAAATCCAGCAAAATGTAAACAAAAACAAACCCATACACAACAACACAGCAGACGACAAGATGACTCACTCAAGTGTAAACAATAACACTGATAATATGGAACACAGTCTAAACATTTTACCAACTATTGAAGTTATAGTAAACAACAAAGTGAAACAGGAAGCATTAATTGATACTGGAAGTTCAATTAATGTAATTAGTGAAGATTTGTTTAACAAATTAAAAGCATGTTGTCCTAAGTTACAGTTGAATAGGTCAGATATTAAGTGTCGTACAGCGAGTCAAAGTGAAATGAAGATACTGGGGCAGTGTAATTTAAAAATAAAAATAAATGAATTTACTTGGAAAATACTTGTCCAAGTAAGTAAACAATTAAGTTATGCTATGATAATTGGGAGTCAATTTATTAAACAAAGTGAGTTGGTAGTAGACTTGAAAAGTAACCAGTGTTATTTTAACTTCAAGCCTAATGTAAAAATCGAATTCATTCACAGTTTAGCTAACATAAGAATTAATGTAAACAATGTTAGTAAACAAGTAAATATTGGCTGTAGTGAAGTCAAGGAAGAAATAGTTGATTTAATAGAAAAATATCCAAATGTTTACACTAATAAAATAGGCAGTGGAATAGATTATGAATATACAATTAAGTTGAATGATACTACTCCTGTCAATATTAGACCATATCCAGTTAATCCTGCTAAGATGAAAATTTTGAAAAATATATTAGATGATTTACTTAAACAAAATATTATTAGACCTAGTCAATCACCTTACAATAGCCCAGCCTTCTTAGTACCTAAGGGTGAAGACAAATATAGGCTAGTTATTAATTATTCAGAAGTAAACAAGAAAATAGAGAAAGTAAACACGCCACTGGGTGACTTGCATGATATTCATCATTTCCTAGAAGGAGCAAAATATTTTACAGTCTTAGATTTATGTAGCAGTTTTCACCAAATTAGATTAGCGGAAGAAAGTAAGAGAATAACAAGTTTTAGTACACCATTTGAAAGCTTTGAATTCAATCGCATTCCATTTGGTCTTCATTTAGGCTCATCTTTGTTATCCAGTTATTTAAATAGAGTACTGGAGGGACTGAAATTCAAGTGTGTTATTAATTATGTGGACGATTTAATAATTTATTCCAAGACATTAAATGAACATTTACAACATATTAAAGAAGTTACTGAAAGACTCAATAAATGGAACCTCACTGTTAACCCAGAAAAAGTAAAATTTGTATTTAAAGAAATAAAGTTTTTAGGATATCTAATCAGCCATAATCAAGTTACAATAGATCCTGAGCGCACCAGTTCAATTTTAAGTGCCAAACCCCCTACCAATAGCAAATCTGTAAGTCGATTTATAGGAATGTCCAGTTATTTTGCTAAATTTATTCCAAATTATGCTGAACTTGCAGCTCCTTTCAATGAATTAAGGAAGAAAAATGTTAAATTTGAATGGAATTCCAAGTGTCAGGAAAGTTTTGATAAAATAAAAACAATAATTAGCAATCCACCAGTATTAAAAATACCTAATTATGAGCAAGAGTTTATTCTACACACTGATGCCAGTAACAATGCAGTTGGAGCATGTTTATTACAGTATGAGGGAGCCGATCTTAAGCCAGTAGCTTTTTATTCTAAAAAACTAAATCAAAGTGAAAAAGTAATGAGTATTTACCATAAGGAATGCTTAGCTGTAACAGCTTCAATACAGAAATTTTATAGTTATTTGGAAGTAAAGCCATTCACTTTGAGGTGTGACAATAGTGCCTTAGCTTGGATTCTAACCCATTGTAGAAAATTAGGAAAACTAGCAAGATGGTGTGAAATAATTCTGAGTTTACCATTTAAAGTAGAAATAATTAAGGGTAAAGATAATGTATTAGCAGACTATCTAAGTAGAATATTTAGCAATAATGAAGAGGAAGTTCCAAGTGAGGACATTTTAGTTCATTGTTATGATCAGTCGGTTGTACAAACAATGGATGTAGATAAGGAAGAGATTAGCGATGTTTCACCCACTGTAGAACCTGTTATTGTCAACTCCAGCTCCAATAGACTGTTTATAACTAACATAACAGACTTTCCTATGTCATGTGTACAGTTATCTGAATATCAGAATAAGGATCCGGAAATTATGCAAATTATATGTAGTATAAGAAACAAAACTAACAATGAAAAATATTTTTTGAAAAATGGTGTTTTAATGTATAAATATAACAACCGAAGTAAGGATAGGGTTTATTTACCCGAAGAATTAATAAACATGGTGTTTGAGTATTATCACACGTCAACCTATGGTGGACATCCTGGAATAGCTAACACTTTTAGAAAAATAAACCAGTACTTTTATAGGCCTAATCTACATGAGGATATAAAAAAGTTAGTGCAAAAATGTGAATTGTGTAAAAAATGTAAAAGTACAAATAAATATTTAAAAGGACCTGTAGTATCAAGTTACTCGAAGCAGCCCATGGAAAAGTTATACATGGATATATTTGGACCATTAACTAGGAGTAGTAAACAAAACAAGTACTTGCTTATTGTTGTGGATGATTTCACAAAATTTAATTGGTTATTCCCCATGAAAGAAATTAAATCCAATAAAATTCAAGAATTGTTAAATGATCGAATTTTCAGCTTGTTCTCACTGCCTAAAATAATAGTGTCAGATAACGCGTCTTACTTTCAAGCTCATGAATTAAGACAATTTTTCTTTAAAAAAGGAATAATTCATAAAACGACTATACCTTATCAGCCCCAGGGTAACAAAAGTGAAAGGTTTTTACGCAATTTGAAAGCCATATTAAAAATCTATGCACATATCAAACAAAATAAATGGGACAAAGAAATCAGTGAATTGAATTTAGCCATAAACAACAACACATGTGAGAGTACTGGATTTAGTGGATTTGAGTTAATGTTTAACCACGCCAAAAACGATCCGTTAACCAACAAGTGGAGTTTGAACGACCTGGTGGAGAGGAATCTCAGTGAAGAAGACCGACTAAAGCAGTTAGAGAAAGCAGTGGACAACCTTAGAAGGATGAGAGATCGCAACAAACACAAGGCGGATGGACAACATGGGAACCCACTTCGCATCGGAGAGCAGGTCTACATCAGATCACGGGTGCAGTCCGACCAAAGCCGAGGATTCCAGGAGAAGCTGCATTGCATCTATGAGGGTCCGTACCAGGTGCTAGCCCAGCTGAGTCCAGTGAGCATATTGGTGCAGAGGCTGTCCAATCCCAAAGAAGTGCGAAGAGTGCACATAAAAGATGTCAAGGTCTAAAGAAGTGAATAAGATTATTCTTGAAGGTGGTAAATATGAGTTGGTAATGTATGAAGGGTTATGAACTTTAATTAATGATGTATGTTTTCAGCAATTAATAATTTTCAGGTTATAAAAAAAAAATTTGTGTAATTAAATAGATGGTTAAACAAGGTTACTTGATATATTTGAAATTTATTTAAAATGTATTATTTGATTATTGAAGTTGATAATGAATGACTAATTTTGTTTACATGTTATATGTCTGTTTGTAAATAACGGATTACTAATGCTCATGTTGTATTTCAGTTTCAGAAAAGTGAAATTAGTATATTAATTATGTATTTTCAGCAAAAGAATGTTATGTCATGTAAATATTTGATGATTGTTAGATTAAAATTGTTAGATTAAAATTGTTAGATTAGAATTTGTTAGATTAAGACTGTCAAAGTGATTACTTTTAAAGTTTAATGAAATTTTTATGTTCGAATAAATTGCTTGGTGGACAAAAGTAAACAAAGAGTAAACAAATTTTATTTATGTAAATTATATTGAGTAGTTAATTATCCATGAATATTATGTATTTGAAATTTAATCTGTATTGGTATTCTTGTTATATTATAAGTGTGTTAAATAGTACAAGAAAGAATTTTGAGCTTCTAGAACAAGATGTAAGTTGAAAAAATTATGTATTTTTTTTTAATTGTAATGTATTTCCAATACCAGTTTCCAGCCTGTTCCTATTGTTTGTAAATAACAACAAAACAAAACACAACACTGAAAGGAGAAGCAAATGGGAAAAATTTTGAAATTTGATTTGTTGGTGATTTGTTTTAATATGAGTGGACTTACGCACCCAACTTTTTTTTCTTTCTTCTTTTGTATCCAAGCACTTATGGACTGCGAAACTCCTGGTTTTCACCAAACGGAACGACACTGAGCACTCATTTTGAAGCACTTCATTGAAAGGGGGAAATAAAAAAAAAAAAAAAAAAAAAAAACAATTCTTTTGAATGGCTCTCCGATCTATATACACTACATCACATGGAACACGCAACAGAGCGTTGTATGTCAACACTGTCTAATGCCTTTTTGGTTAACTGTTGTTTATGTGAGACACTTGCTGTGGGCTGGAGGATGCAGTGTGACGACGGCCGTAGTCAACCCAAAACCGGTCTAGTTTATCGATCGGCCATGCAGTCAGCTGTTCGGATGAGAGGACACGCTTGTGGTCCCGTTATACTACCGATGGATAATGGACTGGGGACAACAATGACTGTCAACAATGGACTGGTCTTGTGCTCTTGACCCGAGTTTCAAGTGACTGTGATAACGAATTTTAAATGTTGTAGTAGTTTGTAAGATGGTAGTTTAAGAGAGAAACCTTTTGTTTGGAGATCTGAAAAAGGAAAGGGTTAGGTTAGCTTTGAAAGAAATGGTTGTTAAGGTTAGAAAATATTATGTCCTTTTAGAGATGTGATGATGATAGGGTTTCAAAAAAAAAAAAAATTTTTTTTTTTCTTGTGAAGGGGGAAAATAATGTAACAATTGTTAATTGTCTCATTATAATGATTTTAGAGAATTGTGTCTAGAAAATGTTAAATATTGTAAGAACTGAGAGATTTAGGTGTTTGGTTCTTTTACCAAAAGTTTTCAATATAAATTCTCCAAGTTTTGAGAAAAATTCAGAATCTTCCCCTTTCAAATAAAAAAGTAGTTTTTTCCCATTTAAATTAGCTAAATAACCAGTATATTCACGTTGTTAATTTCCTGTCAATTTCATGCGACATGTTTTCTGAAGTCTACATGTTTGGTGAGTCTTACCTGTTCGGTTGTCCTGGTTTAGAGGGTTCTTATTGGTTGATTTTGCTTCTAGAGTAAGGAGGGGGTAAGTCCGTTGGTGGAAGGTTTGCGGGCGTTCGAGCAGTTTTAAGGAATCTTTTGGCGAGTGACCACGTTTGTTCTTCACGGCGATTTTAACCGTTCGGAGTCTTGTTTTCCGGATCGGCAATTTTCCTTGTCGCTAGTGAGTGAGTGAGCGTATGTCGCGCTTTGTTTGTGGTCACGTTGTGGGTTAAAACCTCCAGGACAGCTACGTAAGTAATTTTTACAAGTTTTCTCTAGTTAGGTTTTTCAGTAGGGTTTTAGTAGATAGGGTAAGATCCACCAAGCATGCGCGGTTAAAACTTGTTTCCTGTTTGTAGTCACTCTTCTAGTGACAGTTCTGAGAGTGCTTTGTTTTCTATTTAAAAAATTTTGTAAAAAAGGAAAATGTTTCAAGTCACTAAAAGCTGGTTATTTATTTCTTTTCAGATCTCCCGGAGGCAATTTCAATTTAAGAATTTCAACTATTCAATTTCAATTTAACAATTTCAACTTTAAGAATTTTAATTTTGATTTGCAACTTTGATTTTGATTTTCAATTTGATTTCAATTTCAATTTTCAATTTTGAGATATTTTCAATTTTCTAAATAATTAAGAATTAATTAATAAAAAAGGTTCTGGTCTGAAGATATTTGATTTGTTTTGATTTTTAATTTATTTGTGTTCCTTTAACTAAATAAAGAAAGCTCTTTTATTTTCGTTATTATTATTATTTCTTGAAGTTATAAGAAGAAAAATAAACACCATTTTTATCATTAAAGAATTTTTATTTAAATCTCTCATTTAAGTTGTTCAACATATCAAAAATAAATAGTAGCTTTAAGTTAAGGCTACAACATATAAGTATTAATTTATAAATAATTGTCTTTCTGGCTATAAAAATTATATAGTAAATTATTTAGGTGATACTTTTTACTTTTATTACTTTATACCACTTAAATAAAATAAATTTAAAACCGTTTAAAAAAAACACATCCATAACTTTGCTTGCCCCGAGGCAGGAAGCAGCTCCCTCCTTCTTCTTCGTCTCAATCACCCTCGCTTTTTCAGCACTGATAATTATTTTTATTTGTGAAATTTAGGAAATGCCCTGTTCGTGTTTACAATTTTAAGAACTAAATATATAAAAATACTCTCGCATATAAATGCAATACTGTGTAAACATTTCAAAGAAGTTCATTCTCTACTTTTCGAGTTTTGTGTACAAAACTCAAATTTCAGAAGATATTTAGACAAAGCATGTAGAAAATAATTTGGTTTTGTAAGTATTTAATTGCGCTAATTCATGCATAACTTAGAATATAATACACTTGGAAGCTAACCAACTAATCATAAAATAATTTAATGACTATACAATGATCACCACTTGGTATGTTACTAAACATGAATAACATTACATACATCCTTTCACTTGCCATTAATCATTATCTAATTATAATCAAATCTACATTCGCTCATCTACACTCATCATACTCATTTGAAATCCATATTTGCCCATATCTTGACGATTGGCGTCTTATGAATAGGTAAATTTAGATAGATAGATAATTATAATTTGAGCCAAGCAGATTATGATTAATAAACATCTATGGCTAAATTTCTTTAACTTAAGAACTTAATCACTCAGGTGGATGTAAACATCATTTTTATAATACTTGTGCATCAGTCATTTTTCACCAATAATTTATTTCCCTAGTTAATGTATTTCTGTCAACAGTTTCGAAGATACATTTGTGACCAAGTTCAAATAATAAAGGTATGATGATTAATAATTTATTCGGTATTTCCAATCTTTCAAGTTTTTATAAAACATACACAACGTTTCAGCAGGTGAAAAATCGTTCTCTCAGTTGATACCTTAGTCCATATTAGATTTTCATCAAAACTACATTTCTAAGATTAAATCAAACTATATCAGTATCTGAAAACCTTAAACAATTTCATATCTATTAGCTACTAATATTGACTCCATCTGAAATTTGTGTCTTATTACAAATTGAAACAACAAATCGAGAAAACGTTATCAAAAAACAGACCACAGAAAATATTGTTAAATGTAAAAATTTAAATTATACAAAAATGTTAACATTAATGTTAACTGTCAGCACTAGTGGTGCAGTGCTGTAACCCAGCTACTTGGGGACAAAGTGTTGAAAAGATTGTAGGTGATAGGTTTTATGCTCGGTCCTGTTAATACAAACATGGTGTCTGCTCAATGGTTGCCATCTATGTGAACACTCTACTAGGGAAGTCTGGGGTGTCCATGTTCGATGGTAGTCAAGGTTCAGATGTTGTGTAGGGAGTAGAACTGAGTGTCAGGCTTGTCAGTTAGTTGAAAATCAGATGAACACTATGTGGTTCGGATTCTACGCAAAGCTGTAGGTTCCTTAGTTGCCCTGGCTATTGGGCTATTAATACAGAGCTCTTTCAGAGGAACAGTCGACCTTAGTAACAATGACCACTCTCGTTCATCACATACATTCACCCATATCTTGACGATCATCGTTTTACTAACGAATAATGAAAATTCAGACGTAGTTGATCTTTGTTTATAAGTATGTAGTTGTCTTAAGTTTTTGTTTGGCACTGATATGATTTAACTTAGATTTAGATATTTAGTTTTAGTTAAAATGTAAGAAGGTAATATCTGAGGATCACAGACGTTTTTTACACTTATTTGACATTGTGTTTGTTTTTTAAACAATTGAAACATTGAAAATCTCCAATTGGTTAGCAATTAATTCTAACAATTATATTCTAACAAGTACATAGGATAGTTAAAAACAATACCAAAGTAAGGAGTCAACTAGAGGGTACTTGTTCGAGAGGTCACCAGGATACACGTACAGTGGTATTGACCCACCCGTCCGCCCATACACGTACAATGGCATTGACCCACCCGCCCACCCATACACGTACAGTGGTATTGACCCACCCGCCCACCCATACACGTGCAGTGGTATTGACCCATCCACCCTCCATACACGTACAGTGGTATTGACCCGCCCGCCCACCCATACACGTACAATGGCTTTGACCTACCTGCCCACCCACACACTACAGTGGTATTGACCCACCCGCCCACCCACACTATAGTGATATTGACCCAACCGCCCACGCATACACGTACAGTGGTATTGATATATATTGGGAAATAACTGAACAAAAAGAGAGCTCGAAAGGAAAATATTTTTCTTATAACTAATCAGAGTTCAAGATATTACTATGGTACATAGACATGCTGATTAGGATATCCGGCAAAAGGACAAGTTAATGATCTCCAGATCCTTCTACGTGTCGATGCTTGATTATTACTTGGAGAACCAGACTGTGACAAAAAAGGACTTGTCGGTTGAAAGTCCCTGAAACGAAATTCACTAGAGTCATTAATACAAATTGGCTCAAATCAAACATGAACTTAATTATATCCAATGAACATAAAAAATGTGAAATATTTTAGAAGTTAAAAGTTTAATTATTTGGTTGAATAAAAGGACTAAACATTAGGTGACATTGAAATAATACAAAACAGCCACAAATAATATATGGAAGTGAAACCTCTCTAAAACAACAAACACTAGCATTATACAGTTACTCAAGATAGAACAATGGTCAGGATAGTTAATTATAAATCAAAAATATCAAAAAGACAAGAGTTTGGAGATTAATCTCTAATGAAACGGTATATAAAGAAATAGAACCAGTGACAAGCACAATCAAAAATATCGAGGTAGTTTTATAGTGTTAGTTTTAAGTTGCTCTGCCCCTTTATACTGGCAACTGTGGCAGTGTAATTTTGAAATTTAAAGAGGGATGTTTTTACATCATGGAATAAATATTTATTATCATAAGAAACAGATTTAATTTTAGGACATTAAATGAGGACACCAGAGAATAGGATAAGCAGAAAAATAATAGAGAAATAACAGAATGGTAAGAGCAACATAAGTTGGATCAGAAATCAAGGAGGATATGAGAGTAGTACAGATTACATTGAGGAGTTGAAAGGAAGTCAGACAAAATCAAGATAAACATACCAAATTATCTAAAAAATTAAGAAGCAGAGACTGGGAAGGGTTTTGGATGAAGAAAGATAAAAACAATCTAAGTGGTTGAAAAGTATTGAGTATCATATATAACCCATAATGATGGCTAAAATGGTCCAATGTTGGTCATAAAATAATAATGATAAGAATAAACAATAAAAGTCACATAAAAAGATAAAATACAAGTGAGAATAAAATGACACAGAGGTCTAACCAAGAAAGTGGAAGTCCGAAGAACTTTGGAGATGAGGAATCTGCTGGAGAATATATCAATGTAAAGGAACAGTGGAGGGGGGGGCAGAGATGAGTAGAGAATGTTATGTAGATTTCCACCATGATAATGACTACCTGTATAAGTAGAAGGCAGAAATGTATTGGTGCATGACAATATAGTCTTTAAAAATCAGATCTTATTAAGTTATTTAATTTGACATAGTGGTACTTATAATGTAATTAAAAACCTTTTCTGTTAATTCACTACCACTATTTTGGTTTGGTTTGTTTAGGTTATGTTTTAGGTTTAGTTATGTTATGTTAGGGTTTTTTATTGTTATGTTGGGTTAACCTAAGTTATGGTTTTGGTAGTGAATTAGTGGAAAAGATCCGAAATTAATATTAAAGGAAAGTTGCCCAATGAAGGAACGGTAAAAACAAACATATTTAACAAGTTTGGTTTTTGTCAAAGAATGCAGATGCAATCTATAAAGAGTTACTGATATGATTCTCCTCTCTGACGTTTATTTTCTTTTCAATGACAGAGTTTGTCACCTTGGAAATAATATTACTGCAGAAGTAATTTTTTTTATAAAAGGAGAGGCCGATCTTCTTATCCTTACTATGCCCATTCCTCATAGACTATTGATCTGTGCGAGGAACTTATTCAGAAAGAATAAGGGGGCGAACAACTACAATACAAGGTGAATATTACTTTATATATATAAAGAACAACACTTAGCAATATTTTGTGAAGTTTTTAATAGTCAATATCGATTTCTGTCTTGAAAGACCATCTTCAGTTGTACAGAATGAAATAAGGTCATACAAATATTTAACAGTAGAATAATTAACTCAACAGCTGATACTATACAAATTTAAATAAAAATGTAGACGGATAAGTTGTAGATCTTGTTAAACTTTATAATTTTGCATCTTCATGATACAATCGAACATAATATTTGATTGAAATTTTATTTGATCATTGAGTAATAATAATTGCGTTTTTGAATATGTAAAATTTTTTAATAGCATCTAGTTTTTTCTTTTAGGTCCAAAATGGATCATTTCTAAATTTTCTTCAATTGCTGAAATATTATGGTTTTCTTGAATTAAATGTTCAGCAAATGTTGATAAATTTTGAAGTTTGTTTTTTGGTATCTGTTCCTTGAATATTTTACTAAAACTTCTTCCTGTTTGGCCAATGTAATATTTAGGACAAGTTGAACATTTAATTTTATATATTACTGATAAATCTTCCAGTCCAGGCCGGATTCGAACCAGCGATATCTCTAACCCAAGCTCAAAGTCCTGACGCCTTAGACCGCTCGGCCACCGGCTTACTTTGAATTAAATTTCCTTCAAAGAAAAAGTGTTTGTGTTCTTATTAATCTCAAGAAAGAAAGATTTTACATTAGTTACTATTGACAAGGTTTTAAAATTAGTAAATATATATATATATATATATATATATATATATATATATATATATATAATTTTGTATTATGAATGACACTATGAAGTATGAGGAAACCTAATTTACCATTTATATTTGTGATGTTTTGTTACTGTATGTGTAACATGTTAAATTAATTGGGCGCGGTTTCGTTGCGGCATGTGACCGACCGCCACTAACGGTGGTTTCTTCCGCGGTTGACTGTTAAATAGGAGGTACACACGCTGCATTCCACTGGGATCTATTATTTCGTTCACATCTTAACTAGGAAAAATTGCCTAATGTGACGCTAGCTTAAAGAATTGTCTGATCAGAAAATTAAGCCAGCAGTATTCTCATTTGAATGAATCTCCCAACCAGACCTCAGTGCGCTTAGTGAAGTGAAGTTCTGACACACAGTGTTGCCAAGAATACACTGCGTTTGAAAATATGTGATATAACAATATATAGTGGAACTCCAGTTATCCAGACTCGAACTATCCGAATCACCGATTATCCGAATTGCTTTCAGGATGACATCAGAGAAATCTTACACTCTTAAGTTTTTAATTTTGTTCTGAAAAAAAATTAAAGCATAAAAAAAACAAAGAGCAGACTTTTTAATCTTTAAAAATATAAATCACACATGTATGTATCACAATTATTAACACATAATGTGTCTCAATAAATGCTGTACACTGTGACACTGTCTTAAAAGAACAAATCCAAATTCTTTCAGGAAACCTAATGCGATATGGATATTGTATTGTCTGCACACACTATTGTGCTTCCATCTGTCAAGCAGATGCACGACCTGGCTGCCCAATAAAGGTTGAAGACAGTCTAACATACAAAGCATATTTAACTAAGATGTTTGGCAAGCAATAACAGTTGTTTGAGGATGGTATGTAAATACACACTATAGTGTACTGTAGTATGTAAATACACACTGTAGTGTACTGTAGTATGTAAATACACACTATAGTGTACTGTAGTATGTAAATAATTATGTAATAAATGCTCTCTCTCGTTTCGAATATTGTTTTTCATCTCATTTCAACATACATGCATTTAATTACACACAGTAATTAAATAAAATAGACTGTTTTTAGACAAAAACCTAATTATCCGAATATTTGATTATCCGAATAGGGTCTGGTCCCAAATGATTCAGATAGTTGAAGTTTTCCTGTATTTGTTTCCCAAACTTTCTTCACTCTTAACCTTAGTGCTTGTCTTCTTTCTTTGTCCACTTTCCTCCTGTTTTTAGTTTAGGTTAGATGTTTTGAATTTGTGTGAATCGATTTTTTTCTTGATTAGGTTTCTGTCTTGGATTTCATGTTATTTTATGTCAATTTCTACTAGCTATTTATTTTTTTCATATATCCAGGGTTGAATTTTGTTATCTGTGACTTTGTAGGTAAGTTGGCTAGGGTTCATTCTCCTGACGTGCTGATAAACGTCAGGGGTAGTGTCTAAATGATGTTTGTGATTTATTCAATGTGTTGATATATTTCACTGTTATGTTGAGTCTGTATGTATTATTGTCTTTGAAACTTGGTGGTCCGAGAATTTCCCTCATGATTCTTAGCTCTCGTATTTCAAACTCTTTGAGATTTCTTTTCCCGTATAAGTCGGAACATTCTGTTACATAATTACTGTATTGTAGTGATGGATTTTCCAATTTCTACTTGTGGATTTCTTGTTGTATCGGTTGGATGTTAGCCAGTAGAGTTGGGTACTTTCTTTTTCCACTCCTCGCTGGTTGTTTGTTCTCCGCCATGTGATTGGATCCATTCCCCTAGGTATATATATGATAGCTTTTGCTCTGTTGTTGTTCCATGTTTTGTGTTGGTTTGTATCTTTTGTGTTTTATCACATAAGATATATTGTGTTTGCTATAGGAAAATAGTGATGGACAGGCAAACAAGAATCAAACCACAGTAGCGTCTGTAGTGCTAATCACCGGTTATAAACTGTGTCTGTACCATAACGGTGGCTGAATCCAAAATTGTAAGAGTAACGACGTCGGTCTTACCTTGAGGATATAACGATCTTTCAAACTTACCAAAAAAAACCTCAACAGCATAAATGTATTTATTGATATTATATTTTTACCAATAGATTAGATACTTGAAAATAAATGAAATATTTTAACACTTTGAATATTTCTTCCAAACCAATCAGCTAAATAAAATTAGATTATTTAGTATTTTTCATGGTTCAAAATAAGAATTTTTATTATCAACACTATATTATACTAAAAAAGCTAATACAGTATGTTGACTTCTCAAAATAGATTCAAATGCTGAGAAAATTAATTTGTAACATGATGCAGTTCTTAATAATATTGAACATTTCATTTCTTGGTTCTGAATAAGCTGTTACTGGACTTTTCAATAACAGTGGGATTACATGTAGTACATAATCAAAACACTTACTGAAAAGAGGATTAAAATAAATCCATTCTAACTGCAAATGCACTAAAAAGTAACAATCGAACTCTTTGTTTTTTTTTTTGTTCCAGAATAGTGCCTGAATATTTCTTGATTATAATGATTGGATATTCCTATACTTGCAGATTTTAACTATACATATATTTATTTACTACATAACCTTATACAATCAAAAGCAGATAAAGATCTTTATCGAAATGTAGAAATGTTTCATCACAGAGATGAAAGAAACAGAGTGAGATACAGTAGCATGCTGAATGGGTGATGAGTTATAGATACTTGGGGTGTTGAGTAGTTAGTTCTTCAGTTCTCTGTGCAGGATTGGAAAGTACTGTTGTCAGCCCTTCCCTATTCCCCTCAAAATCCTGAGGAATAAACTTAAATATTACAACAAATTTATAAATATTTACATTAGTTGTAATTGCTACTGAGATGTTTCATTTTCTTTGTATTTGCATTGAATTAATATTTATTTGATGTACTTTCAGTTAATTTTATATTTTAAAATAACACCTTACCTTTGACCCAAGGCTTTACATTCTTGATGACTCTTGCAGACCACTCCCCTTTCATCCTCAGGACTTTGTTCGCCACAATCTTCTTCACCCTCCTCGCCATTTCCAATCACTGTAAAAAATGCACACACTCCGTAATTAAAATATTGGTAACAGAGCGCATAGTTATTTGTATCAATAAAGATAGTAACATGAGAAAAACTAGATTGAAGACAATCAATGAAGGTAATTTGGAAAGAATAACAGTTCAAAAACCAAACCAACAAATTTTTATGGGAAAAATTAAAAAGATCCTGAGACGATAGCTGATTGACTAAATTAATAGTTCAACGGTATAGCTGAAAACACTTAAAAAAACATATTAGCCCACCAAGAACCAACCAATCACAGACGCTGACCAGACCAAGACAATGAGACCCAGTAATTACAGAATTTAGGCCCACATTTTAGTACCAGAAGATAATATTAAGTATGAGAAAACTTTGAACTAGTTTAAGAGGTTTGCATTATTCAATTATATGATTCAATATTCAATTGCATTATTTGATGTGATGAGCTGGTCAACCTTCATCACGCTCTTATAGTAAGGTCTTTAACAGAGATATAGTTTCCTGACAACTAAAACAATTCTAATACGTACAGAAAGTTTGATGAATGAGGGAAAATTAAATATATGGATGGGGTGGGTCTTAATAGCAAATAGTTATGTTACCATAGGGTTTTTACATTCTTAGGTTTGGTATGTATGTTTTTGAATTGTAAATCTGCCTAAATGGAGATTTAAGTAAGTGAGTGTGTTGGATTGATTTTGAAAATAGAGAACATCATTTTCTTTTAATATTTGGCATTCATTTTTTTTTAATTGTCTGTTCTAAAAATTGTATGGATGGATCTGGAGACTTACATGTATACTTTATAGTCAATAAAAAAAGTACTGAGGTAAAAAGAAATAACTTTATGTAATGGACAAGACAATCAATTTAGTTCTGAAGAAACAAAAAAAAGAACCGCATTATTTCCAGCGTGTTTTCCTCTAATTAACTCCGACTATTTACAAATTTATATCTGTTGAAAAGAATACAGATGCATTTGCACCAAGGTAGTAAAACATAGTTTTTAAGTTTACAATCAGGTTATTTAATATTGCAGATGAAGATTTTCCACTGAAAATCAGTTTAGTTTTGATAAAGAAGCAGATAATTCCATTTAAATTCAAACTTATAAGCTTGGATGATACATAATAATTAAACACATACAGAAGTAATATCTTCTAATGAATTGTGCTTGTCAGCTGCACTGCACCATCAACCGTGCTTGACCAGTCTAGAATTATGTAACCTTACACCGTTCATCGACCTTGACACACAGTGCACAATTAGCACTCACGTGAGGAAACAGGCTTGATGCCACTGGATGTAGTGGATGTTGGTTCAGGTCTACTACGTACTCGTAATGGCATATAAACTTAACTGTCCAGTGTTGAGTTATGTAACAGAACTCCGTTCATCGACCTTGACACACAGAGCACAATTAGCGCTCACGTGAGGAAACAGGCTTGATGCCACTGGATGTAGTGGATGTTGGTTCAGGTCTACTACGTCCTCGTAATGGCATATAAACTTAACTGTCCAGTGTTGAGTTATGTAACAGAATTCCGTTCATCGACCTTAACACACAGACCACAATTAGCGCTCACGTGAGGAAACAGGCTTGATGCCACTGGATGTAGTGGATGTTGGTTCAGGTCTACGTACTCGTAATGACATATAAACTTAACTGTCCAGTGTTGAGTTATGTAACAGAATTCCGTTCATCGACTTTGACACACATACCACAATTAGCGCTCACGTGAGGAAACAGGCTTGATGCCACTGGATGTAGTGGATGTAGGTTCAGGTCTACGTACTCGTAATGACACATAAACTTAACTGTCCAGTGTTGAGTTATGTAACAGAACTCTGTTCATCGACCTTGACACACAGAGCGCAATTAGCGCTCACGTGAGGAGACAGGCTTGATGAAACTGGATGTAGTGAATGTAGGTTCAGGTCTACGTACTCGTAATGACATATAAACTTAACTGTCCAGTGTTGAGTTATGTAACAGAACTCCGTTCATCGACCTTGACATACAGAGCGCAATTAGCGCTCACGTAAGGAAACAGGCTTGATGACACTTAATGTAGTGGATGTAGGTTCAGGTCTACGTACTCGTAATGACATATAAACTTAACTGTCCAGTGTTGAGTTATGTAACAGAACTCCGTTCATCGACCTTGACACACAGAGAGCAATTAGCGCTCACGTAAGGAAACAGGCTTGATGACACTTAATGTAGTGGATGTAGGTTCAGGTCTACGTACTCGTAATGACATATAAACTTAACTGTCCAGTGTTGAGTTATGTAACAGAACTCCGTTCATCGACCTTGACATACAGAGCGCAATTAGCGCTCACGTGAGGAGACATGATGATGCCAGTCGATGTAACAAACTGTACAGTATGTAATATATAATTTCGAGTCGATGATTCAGATAATTTTTGTCATATTCTACCCTCTTTCAATAAACCTTGACCTACAGAATTTATTTAAGGTC
Source organism: Stictocephala bisonia (assembly GCA_035578905.1). Classification (NCBI taxonomy): domain Eukaryota; kingdom Metazoa; phylum Arthropoda; class Insecta; order Hemiptera; family Membracidae; genus Stictocephala; species Stictocephala bisonia. The sequence goes on along the minus strand of JAQJVL010000604.1, from coordinate 456,809 downwards.
CGCGATACAGTGCACGGGGTGCAGGATGTGAGATGTTACTGATAGTAATTTGTACACAGGTTCAGACAGAGATAATCTGAGATTAGATCTAACAAAATTTGTGTACTCAGCTGACCCATATTTGGTTATTTTCTTCCAAAAACCAACATTAAGAACGTAAGAATCCATCCAGTGCTTCTGGTTTCAATATAAATAAAGTGTTGATTGTGTGAGTGAAAGTTCAAAATTTCAATGGTGATAAAATGAAATTTTGACGAGAAGGGGTCGAGATTATGAGATGGAGCGTAGATGTCACGCCGAGAGTAACAAGAAAATTAAGATACCGTCTGAAATGACGAATTTAAACTTCAGCCTTTTTGAAATGGGATTACCATATCACCAATTTCACAAAGTTAGGACCCAACGATTTAGACAGTTGTTAGCATTGACTATAGAAATAAACAATTAGACCATGGCAATGCATTTGCTGTAGACAGTCGATTGTGCTGATATATGGAGGAAAGTAGTATCAAATAACCGGCTAAATGATCATTTGACGTACTACTGACTTGGATATTAGTCACCTCAGCGTATGCAGAAGGGAGACAGAGAGAGTAAAGAAGAGATGTATAGGGGAGATCGCTGGCGCTACCTGTGGACACAGAACAAGAACTAATTTCACGGGAGTTCATCAACCCGGCACCAAGCTTTATATGTTATAAAAAAACACGTCAACCCGGCACTGGACCTTTCACTGGCCGCCATGACAGTATGTCAACCCGGCACCAGCCACCCCTCTTACCCATTCCACCTACACTACCCCCTCCCAACCCCTCCTTTCTCTTTCCCCTCCCCTAATCACCTCCCCTTTTCGTAAGGTGCCGTAGGTTCGCGCTGTCCATGTCCGGGGACCGAGCTTTACTAAACGAAGGTGTGTGATGGTTTTAAAATGAATGGGGGTGAGCTTTGTAAAATGAAGGCAACGCTTTGTTCAATAGGTTAGGTTAGGTTAGGTTAGGTTAGGTTAGGTTAAAGGAGTTAGGGCGATGAGATGCCTAAGGTTCGAGGGAGGGAAAGAAGAGAATGAGGGGCGTATGTTTGGTGTTGTGGAGGGGGAACCCAGCTCCCCTACCTTCAAACTGTCTCGGTGCCGGGTTAAGTTGTGACATTAGTAACGCCTGATTAACCTTAGAGCGGTGGTCAGATTTGGTGCCGGGTAGACGTGCCGCCAATTTCACAAACAGGTAAAACGGCATCATGGGACCCAAATTAGTAGACAGTCTTCTTGTTTCTATAATCTGTTTGTTAACGCTTAACAAAATCATTTGATCAATAAAGTTTGCCAAAAATACCCTGTGTAGTATACTCAATGATAACACCGATGCGTTCCGTCCTTTTTGTCCTTGAGTCCCCTGAGTGAGGAAACTCCTGCGGCGTGTGAAGCAAGAGGAAATGTACCAGCAGGCCTGCAACACACGTTCTGTTCTCCATATCGCGTTTGAGTGTCCTTTCCTGTCAATGCTCACCAGTCACCGTGACAGGCTTTTTATAAAAACTACTTTCAGCCAATTTTATATGTTTTGTACCTAACAATGCTCTTAGTTCTCTTAGATATGAAGCGCCGACCCAACTTTGAGCATATATTAAAGCGAATGTGAATGATTAGATGAGTGTGGAATACCTATGGAGTCTCGTTACTAACTGAGTTCTGAGATGCTCAGACAGGGCCATTTATTATTGGCCCAATATCCAGAAAATTAAACCTGAAGTGTTGGTCTATTCAGAAAAGTAAACATACGCGTAGGCTGAGTAAGAGAGGCATTTTCTTATGGCAGCAGCGAGCCAGAAAAAGAAAGAAAAGATTTACCCTTATACATTATTACTACAAATGTATAAGGGTAAATCTTTATACATTTATAGTAATAATTACTACTCATACCCTTCAGACTTTGCAGGGGAATAAGGGTGTGACTTTCAACGTAGCTGTCCCTGCCATCCACACGGTGAACTGGAGAACTAACTAATCGACACCTCGAGTTTTTTTTACTCAATGAGGACACTATTGGATGTGACCTCTGTTTCCTCATATTTAAACCACATAAATGTGCTTAAGGCTAACCTAACCTAACCTATCTTATCGTAACCTACCTTGACTAAAAATACAACCAATTTACTGGTAGGTCATTTGGATACTATAAGCAGTGAAATTCGGTAAATACTGTTCATTTTTTAGTCAGTCTTCACTACTTATCCACGGATGTATGTGACGAATTTATTGTCGGAATGTTGTGAAGACATTAGATCAAAGTTGTCATAGCAGTGAGATTATTAAGGATGTTTGTGTTTTCTTTTTTTCTGAGTTTTGATAAGGCTTGTAATTTTTTGCAAACGACAAAAATGTTGTTATAGAAATAGTTTTGTGTGCCTCAACTTGGCAATACTCTTCAAAAAACATTTTCAATGGAAAGTCAACAAAAAAGTCAACGCAATAATTATTGTAGAGTCCAAAAAGGCTTTTAAAGCTTATTATTAAAATTCAAGAGACGCATTTGAATGATCTTAACAGCAGGAAAACGTTTGCGAAATGTTACTGTCCTAGTTAAGCAGAACAACGAGCGTAGAAAAAAACTGAAACTTGCTGAACTTGAGACCAGACATCATCGTCCAGTCAGCTGATTGCCTGCAGTGGTTGACTTCTGGCACAAAAATTCCATGATGTAACTCCTTACCTTGAGGGAGACTTTCTTCGTTCCCAAACATTGTCAAGGACGTTGCATGTTTTCGGTATTAAATATTGAAAGGAATTTCCTTTAAATATAACCAGGTCTAGTGATACTTTTAGAATACACTCCTATGTAGTGCTGTTGAATTGGAGTTTTAAGATTAGTGGAAGATTTCTAAAGAACTGTTGGGTAAGGTTATTTATCCATATTTAATCAAACTGAAAGGGGGAAATTAAAAATATTTGCACGCTTGTAATCATCCCCTTTCAATATGATCATGTCATAAACGAACTTCATAGTGTGCGGATGATATGACTTTGTTGGTACTGTATTTTTTCAACATTTGAATACATAGATAGCGCAAAGAGATGTCTGATAGGCTATAACAAGTTGGTTTCAATCCAACGGTTTACTATTCAACAAGTAAATCAAAACCCCTAAAATTTCGTTGCAATTGAAGGAAGATGTTAAATAGACTCCTATTACAAATATGCCAGTGCTGTTGAATGTCTATCGAGAGTTTTGTTAGTCTATGATGCAATTTAGTATTGCTAAATGTCCTTATGAGTTAAAAGACAAATTTTCGGGTTATTTTTTACCTTAAACAGACCCTACACTTTCAGAAAAGAAGAATTAAGAAATTCTTAGTATAAAAGAGACTAGGGGTAGTTTAAAACAGTGCTTGGGTGGTTAATTTCGTATTTTTACCATTTACAACATGTCATTTTGCCAGTTTTACAGTGGGCTTACCAAAATTAGAAAAATCAACCTTACGTATTTGTACACAAAACGCTTTTCTTTGAATTCAACAAAAACTTGATTGAACCCTTGATTAATATTACTTACAAATATCCTGTATGTCTCATCTAATAAGAATATTTTTACCAATAGTTTGATTAGTTAGTGAGGAGGTCAAATCAGAATGTCAACAATACTATAAAGATGTTACAAGTAAACACACATATCCTGTATAATACGTCAGACTTGACATAGGATGTAAATAAATTCTATGTTAGAGTATAATCACTCACAGTCACACTTCCATTGCAGTGCCATGGATCTAGCGTGACGCTAGCGCTTTAAGTGGTCAGCAAGCGCAACACCACTGAATTACCGTTTTATTACATTATATCTTAAAGAAGTGGAATAGTAAAAATAGAAAAGTGCTATAAGAGGTTATTGCAATCATCTAACATTTGACATTTACTAATCACAGATGCGGACGTAAACAGTGCAGAGATACGCACTGCCACTGGCTGGCCGCTAGGATCGCTAGCGTCGTGCTTGTCTCTGCTGTGTTGTTGGACTGAGTATGATCCTACCAGCCAGAAGCGTCCATACACAGGTCTGTGTTAACCGTTTCGACAAGTTGGCTTGTGTACAGAATAGAAATTACAATTCTGTGCTCGTTGGCATCCGTTTGAATATCGTCACATCGACCTCCAGACCGGCTCACTCTCCTACCATTAAACATTTTTCTAGAGAACACAAATTAATCAACTAACAACCAATCAATTTAGTCCACAATCTAGATCACAAAAACTACAATATAACTAGTTATTGTAACCGTTATTTTGTATCACAACTTATGTATTGAATAATACATAAGGTTATATCTAGCTGTATCAATCATCCACAATCTCAATCAAACTTACATTAATTTGTCTTGTGGTTTGATCATTAATATTTTAGGAAGACAGTTTATTGTCCAGTCTGTTCGTACCGATTTGCTTAGACACTTGCCAAAATGTGACTTCTGCATTGTTAAACATGACATTTTGTCCATTATAGCGTTTCCCTGTCCTAGACAAAATCAAAGCATAGAATTAAAGAAACAAAAAGGATGTCTGCTCGTATGAGTCTTATGAAGCCGGTTTTCATATTCTGTGATATTAGTTCTTGTTTTGTTTTCAAAGGTAACGCCAGCGATCTCCCTCTCTCTATTTCTCTTCCTCCCTCTGTCTCTATCCAGCACTCGCTGAAGTGACTAACAAATAGTTGAGCACGATAGTCGTCCGAGTGCTAGTTTAAGACCATTCACTGTTAGATAGCAGCACAGGTGCGCAGAAAATGTAGGCTATAGCTTTGTTCTGCCTGTTTGTCTCTTTAGTAGATAACAACTTCGATCAAAAAGACGAGGATTGTCCATAAGCCAAACTCTTAAAATGCGTTTCTAGCATGGCCTTTTCATGACTTTCTTCATTCTAGTTTTTAATATTCTTACTTATTTTCTAAATACTTTTCGTAGTTTTACTTAGTACAGCCTCGTCAGTCTTTGGTGGAGCCGATGGATGAGTGGTATAAATCGTCAGGTCTTTGAACCTGAGTTGTAGATCGCAAAGGTTCGATCTTAGTGACTGGAAGTTTTTATCAGTAATATTTACCTTATACTGTACTGGTTTTCTCCTTTACTATGGCTGAATAAGTTCCTCTAACAGATCAATAGTGACTAGGTGACATACCTGCACGCTTCTCGTGCCAACCCCGTCACTCACTGCGCTCCTGACACTACGGCCTTCGGCCTCAGACCGTGACTTCAGACTACAAACATTAGTAGGTAAACTGTATCACATAAAAATAATATTAAATTATTTTTTGGATCTCCTTCACAGTATTTGCTTTGCTACCTATTTATTAGTGTAAACACCCAATTATATTACTTAGCCTTTTTTAAACGTTTTTGTTTTTGTTTTTGTTTTAACAGCTGATGATTAATTAAATAAATTAAATAACTGCATTCGATTACCACTGAAACCTTCAAATCCAGTAGAGCGTAGCCTTGCAATCGAATGTGAATAAAACCACGCTTACAACATTCCCTAGTTCAACATTATGAACTATCTAACTCCCTCAATACTTCAAACACTATTGTTTACATTCAAACAGCTGTTAAAACCTTTTGTAAATCATTACATTTGAACAGCTGTTACTTTCTGACATTTAAATCTCTTTCCATGTTATTCTTATGGACGAAAAACGTACGTTGAGGGCTTCCTACACCCTTCAGGTTGAAAATATTAAACGATTAAGACCTTATTACACAACTACGAACAGAGGCGATTTTTTTGACACATCGACAATTTAAGTTGGTCAAGAAATAAAGGAGCAGTTGCGTTGATAACAAACGGCTTCGCGTATTGTCTATAAGGATATGCAATGGGGTTAAAAAGGAGATTTGCCTCTTTCTAAAAGTAAAATAAAAAAAAAGTCATTTATGAACTTAGGCCTTTTTAAAAATCGTAAAGAATAGGGCTAGGAATATAAAAATCCCGTAAGCTTGCTGAGAACCTGTTAAATGTGAGTTTCCCAGGTGATGCCCCAGTTACAAGTTACTTTCCCAAATATATTACTACAAACCTCATGTAATCTTCTGAGGTATCATCACGATAAAGCTTCGAATTGTTTTGATTGTAATCAATAAAGGTCAATGAAATGAAATGAAAAATGACTTTATTGGAGGCGAAGTTAGGACTATAGAGTCCAAATTCAAATTCTTTATTGTGTAGCATGACAATGTTATAATTGTATTACACTCGTCATTAAATAAGTCTACCTTAAATTTAAAGATTGTACAAGAAACTTAATAAATGTACGGTAACAAAAAATATAAACTTCTCCCAGAGCTATGCAAAACAAACAAAATCTGTATAACTATTTCACTTTTATGCTACGTATCCGATAAATACCCACCAACAGAGTAAAAAGCTTTTATTTTTTACTCTGTACGGTGATTACGGAGTAGTTATTTGAATCTGATCGGGTTATTTTCTAGTTTAATATTTTGTGGCAATTTGTTAAATAATTTTGGCCCCATATTTTGAGGGAGTGAGGCAGTACGCTGGAGTCGGTGGGGAACTTGCCTATGTTGGTCACGGGATCTTGTGTTATAATTGTGGACGTCTGAACCAACTTTGATGAAATCATATTTGAATCTGTAATACAACATAATTTCATAGATGTATAATGAGGGAAGGGAAACAATCATTCATAACAATAAATACACACAAACATACATACAAGGAGGGCATTCACACAAATCTATCTATAGTGTTTGAAACTCCCACAAAAGTCAACGGGATGTGTCTAGCCAATTAAGTTGGTCTCCCAGTCGTGTGCTAGGAACTCTCCGATGCTGTAAAAAGCCTGGGACAACAGTATGTCTCTCAAGCGGGTCTTAAATATTTTTGAATTTGGAGCAATTTTAATTTCTTTAGGTAAGCTGTTAATTAATTTGACACCCACCTGTGAGGGCAGGTGTTGATAGACTACCGTTCTGTGTTGCCCAGTACGGTAGTCATCTCTGCCTCTAGTTATTATAATTATGTAAGTCACTGCCCCTTATCAGGTTGCATTTGGACATACAATATAAAATTGTTTCTAGAATATACAAGCAAGGCAGAGTCAACAGCTTGAGTTGTTTGAACATTGGTTTGCACGACTCTCTGCTCATTAAATTTGCAATAATTCGGACTGCCTTCTTTTGTAGTCTAAACACTCTCAAGAATTCACTATATACACCACCTCCCCAAATCACCAGTCCATAGGAAAGGTGAGGGTAAATGAGACCATAATATGCCGTCATCAGTACCTGAATAGGGCAGTATTTAGAGAGCGTCCTCAGTACATAAACGCCTGAGGATAACTTAGAGCATACACTATTAATATGGTCATTCCATGTCAAACCTCTGTCGAGGTATATTCCAAGGAATTTAGTGGACTCCACTTCTTCTAGCACAGAGTCCGCCAGTAACACTGAGGGGCTACTTCCGAAATCAATGGGCCTCAAACAAAAGTTGATGACCTGTGATTTTGTTGAATTTGTTTTAAGGTTCAGCATATTAAAATACTGAGCACAACTGTTCAAATCAAGGTAAACGTTTAATTCTAGATTTTCTTTACAGTTTTCACTAAAGCAAAGAGTCGTGTCATCGGCATATTGGACGAGTTGACCATGCTGCAGCGATGAACAAATATCATTGACATAAATCAAGAACAGAAGTGGGCTGAGTATTGATCCCTGGGGGATGCCATAACTCAGCTGTTTGGATTTTGAAAGTTTGTTTGAAATTTGGACTTGTTGAGATCGATGGTTCAAGAATGATTTTAACCACAGGTGTGAAACACCTCTGATACCATACGTCTCAAGTTTTTGTAGTAGTATACTGTGGTCAACGCAATCGAAAGCCTTGGAAAGGTCTAAGAATACACCTAGGGTGTGCTTACGACCTTCTAGGCTCCTGACAATTTTATCGACTAGGCTCACAACTGCTTCTATTCTATGTTGGTCGGCTTCTATTTAAAAGCCCACACACTTATAATCCACTCAATAGTAATTTACATTTATAAGTTCTTTTTTAAAGTGAGGAAATTAAACAAGAGACAACCAACGGGCAAAATAATATAAAACGTAAACATACTGAAACTAAACATCAATTCGATAAGTCCATTTTCCGTTTCGAAGCCATTTATCTACCTCTTGAACAGGAAAAAGTCTAAATAATTTGGTGTTTGCCGAGGAAAAGTACAGAAGTCGCACGGTGTGGATGTGTGTGTACGCTTGGTTAGGCACGTACGTGCATAGACGTCTTGGAATAGCATTTTAGGCGCGTGAACAATCCAACGGTGCGGTGTTGGCCAAACCATAAGAGTTTCGCCGTGTGGATATGCACGCTTGGCTAGGTACGTACGTGCATGGAAAACATGCAGTTTAAGTGCGTGGACAATCCGAGAGAGTAGTGTTGTTGTGCAACAGATTAAACAAAGGATGCATTTTCGCGCCTATAATGTTAACGTTGTATTGAAATTAATTGGCCACATTACAAAATACTGTGAGACTCTGTTACAACACTCATTCTCTGACCTGGTTTTGTGCCTAAGTTTTGGTAACTAATCAATGTTTTAAATATCTATCTCTTGTAGAACTCATATGGTATGTAAATGTATGCTGCTTAAGCTTATATTTTCCCAAATTTATACATGAAAATGCAAATTTTTAACAACAGTAGGCTCGTATTTGTCTATATTTTAATAATAATTGGTTGATCATACGCCTAATTTTAACATTTGTCATATATTACAGTGGATATGGTCTATACATAAAAGATTTCTTAGCTAAAGTAACTCACTCATTAAATATGATGACATCCTAAAGAAACACGATCTGTTAAAAACTTCATTACAATGGAATGATGATTAAGCCTATTTAGGCATTTAGGAGTAGAATGATAATTGTTTAGGGATTTCATTTTACTGGCATTTTCAAAACCAACCCTCCCACCCCCCTCCACGTACATGGAGCACGCTTTCCAGTAGGTATGAGTTGCAGTCCAACACTAATTCTCTTAGTTTCAATTTCCTTTCTGACAGTAATGGCTGACAGTCACAATGGAGAACAGTGAGAGGGTTCACAGCTATGGGAACAATGCGTGAGAGAGATCCATTCATTATGGATAGTAAATAACAATATTTAAAAGCCACGTCTACAAAAAACTATCTCTACCTAATCCATCTTAATTATCGTCACATACATATCGCGTGGTCTGATGATAATATTCTCATTACTAGAGGTGTTTGTTGGAGCTATTTGTGGTGGTGGAAGTGAGATAGAGAACTACTATTTCCCCACTGTGTTATTCCATATAAAAAAAATCATGGAAACTAGGTAGACGGTAGGCCGCGACTGGTGGCGTAATAGCAAGCCCCACCCACTATGTCATAGTAACAGTGACCGTTGTTTGGTTTGATAATAAACTAATCAAGCTTAGAATGATTAAATTAAACTATTATTTAGTATCCAAATAACAATAAAACAACGAAACAACTAAACAAGCAACTCCGCTGCTGGAACCCCTTTATGCACTAAATATAACACGCAGATCACTTTCTGTCCGACCTAATTATATTTTCAGATAATCTTTCTTGCAACAACTTACTGTAAGTTCAATTGCATGTTTTTATTTCGATTAGCTTTAATATTATTGCTTCATTCAGAGAAAATTAATAGAGAACGTGTTTTTAAAGAGATAAAGTAGTGCCGGGTGACCGAGCTTCGTTCAGTTGAATTTTTCAAACTGAAGAGGTAGCAGTAGCACCCGTATTACCCAGAGGACCGTTTGTTGTTGCCATACCTTGTAGGTTATTAATAAAATTTCGTTTCGGATGTCTTCCGCGTTTTCCTTTAGCCTCTTTGTGAAACTCGGCCTGCGGCCTCACCAAGGCACTCTGCTACAGTCCCATTTCTAGATCTCGGCACGTCGCCTCGTGAGGAAGATCGGCGTACGGCCTCACCAGGATTCTTAAGCAGTATGATCATGGATTTTGGTTTTTGGCGCAGTGAAGGTCATAAACATAGTATTTTATAAAAGTTGATGGTGTATTAGTAAATAAGAAAGGAATACCTTTAATTTGACACCCCACTTGGGTATATTAGTTTAAAATTACCCAATTTAGGGTTTTTGAGGATATTTTTTATTTGGGTGTTGGGATGGGGCAGAGCCATTGAATGTTTTCTGTTCCAAATTTTAATGGTATAATGTGATTTATGAGATAAATACCTATAGTTAGATAGCCCACTTTCTGCTAAAAGTCGATAACACGCGACGTTAGTTCGGGCAAAAAACACATTTTATAAGGGTTAACCTTTTTCTGCAGCAAAATGCAAAATAAATAACATTATACTGCTAAGTAACTATAGCAACACACACGAAAAACACGGTACCTAGAAAAGAAGACTGTAGGTATCACGCTCATGTCCCATGACGTCACATACAAAATGGGCTAAAAGGCAAAAATAAACACAAAAATACTGTTCTAATTCCCTTAATTATAATTCAAGCTGATATGAGATAAATATTTTGTTATAAAATATAATGATTCTATGTAATTGGTAGATTTAGTTACCAGTATTTAATAGAATAAACAAATTAGCTGATTTCGCCCACGTGACGTCACAGTCTACTGCGCAACCTAGTTGTGACACACGGGAAGTTTAGGAGCCTCTGGGGCAGAAATGAGATTTTTACCAGGGTTGATAACGGTGCCAATCCTTTTCTCCTGGTCGAAAATACATAAACAAAATTTAAATTAAAAATCGTTGGAGCCAAAAAAAGTTCGTCTGGACGTGGCTTGTTTTAGATAATAACAAGCTTGTGATAAACATATAGGCCTAATACAAGTATAAACATAAACAAATGCTATTGGTAGCCTACAGTTAAAACGTTCGCAGTTACAACTAACGATGTTAGAAAAATATCATTAATGCCGTGGAAGTAAAACAAGAACAATCAAATTGTTTTGTCAAAATATAATGTAAAAAAGACATATTGCCTTGACCACAGAGACGAGAGAAACAGAGATCGCATCTAATTATGCGCTGAATTAGGGTATTAACTGGGCGGCGTTGCCAGATTGAACTCAGTCAACTAACCATATTAAAAACGAACACTACAATAATAAATATCAGCTGATAATAATAGTTCAGATTTGACACTTGTTCAATGCGGCAACGTCGAATCCTAAAATCATAGTCGTGTAGAGCATGTTGCCTACAAACTCTACAGCGCGTACGCTTTTCCCGTATACTGTGAGCTATCTGGGTAGAATTATTTATATGTGAAAGGGTCTATCATAAAAACATCTATTAAACTAGAACAATAATAATTATTTGTTATGTTGCTTTGTATACTCCTGGCTGTTAATATTGTAACGAGTCGAAGGCCGGCATAATACGAGCGCAGCGCGTGACGGGATTGGCACCCCCTCACTTTTATTTGAAATCTGTTGACGTGTTTTTAAATCTCAACTTTTTTTTGTGGAGTCGATTACATTTCTAATTTAAAAAGGCAATACAATTTTTTCGACTCACTTCAACTGACATTAGCGTCACAGACTCCTGTAGGCTCAGTTACTATCCAGGTACGGACGACTGTCGTTTGATGAAAGGTGAGAATCATGGAGCAGTCTTCTTGCATCATCGACTCTACCTTCGGCGCCGTTCCAACGGCCAATCACGGTGTGACCGGCACGTGTTTCTCAAGCCGCTTCGCGAACTCCACGATACTGCAGTCTTATATACATAGTCTTCTATATAAGATAAATTGTAAATAAGCTGGCACTACTGGCGGAGTGCTGTAATCTAGCTTCCTGAGGACAAAATATTATGAAGATTGTAGGCGATAGGTTCTATACTCGGCACTCTTAAAACGACACGGCGTCCACTCAATGGTTGCCATTGACGTTGACATTACTAGAGAAGTCTGGGGTGTTCGTGTTGGGTGGTAGTCAGGCTGTGGATGTTGTGTAGGGAAGAGAACTGAGTGTCAGGCTTGTCAATTAGCTGAAAATCATACCAATACCACGTGTTTTGGATTCCACGTAAAGCTGTAGGTTTCTTAGTTGATCTTGGCTATTGGCTCTTATAAGGAACGGTCGGCGTTGTATATTTACAATGACTACACTAGTTAAATCTACATTCAGCAACACTCATTCGTCCCTAATATTTAACAATATCTCTATGATCGGCGTCTTAGTAATAAATTAGTTAACGAGTTAGCCGTTATCAATTATCCTTACTAATTTACTATGTAATTTATGTAATTTGCGAAGAATAAACTAGGGGAAACCCCTGAACGCTTTGCGTGTCAACCCCGTCACCCACTGTGTTCGTGAAAACTCACATGGAAAAGACATTTTTAAAACGATAATGATTTGTTTCCAACCACAGAGAAGAAGGAAACAGAGGTCGCATTCAATAGTGCGCTAAATGTGTGTCGAGTAGTTAGTTATCCAGTTTGCCATGGGGATAGCAGGGCCAGTACATTGGCATTTCTTGGAGAATGCTAATTATTTTTTCATTGGTGTATTTTGTAAATGTATTTTCAAGGAAATAAATATATTCTTATTCTTATTCTTATTCTTAGTACATCGCTTACTCACCCATATACCCCAGAATAAATGTAAGTATTACTACAGATCTATAAAGATGTGTGTTAGTTGTAATTTACTTGTAACACCAAATGAGGCATTAGTAGCGGCCGTAAGAAAGCGACCTCTATGTATTTTTATCTGTGTTCTTACAGTCTCCTGGCTCTCGTACAGTGGTGGATGTAGAAAGGGCGTCGGACCAATGTAAAGCGTGGTCTTCCTTGACCCACTCAAGTCACTCGCCTGAGGTTCGATACCACTTTATAACGCGTACAAGCTAGCCGACACTCCGTTACGAATCATTTACATTCCTCTCTTAAAAAGGCCAAAGTGGCATATTGAAAACAATCAGTGCTGTCCAAATGTAAATTTAATATAAGTACTTTATGATGGAAATAATTGAAGATTTAAAGAATAAACTATTAATACATTTAATATCTCTGTGTAACTAATTGCTTTGAATCATTGAAAAATCATTCCTACCATAAATTATAAAAATTTTTTACTAATATGTAATTGCTAAACATTTAATCTATTACTGAAAAAATACACTTTTTTACTAACCTAACCTAATCTACCCTAACCTAACCTAACATATCCTCAAACAAATTTCGTTTCGGTTACCTGGCCTCATTCGGGACAGGCCAGAGCGCCGGCCGTCCCTCTTGCGAAAATATATGCAAATTCGTATTTTTGTGGTAGCTTAAGTCTTTTTGTATTATCATCGTACTTATGGCCACAATACGCAATTTCCTGCAGAAGTAGAGTTTCGTGTTATCTCGAAAATAAATCAATTCCATTTACCAAAACAGTTTTCAGATTTACGTTTAGCGTAAAAAACACGTCATAGTAAAAAGTTCGTGCAAAATAACGGAAATAATATTTACTAAAAATCAAGTGTTGTGGTATTTTACCACAAAGCGTGTTTTCCAATTGACAAAAACAATGTCCTCAGAAATAACCTACTTATTGGAGATAAACATGCCAGGATTTGAGAAGCGTCTAGAAAGTGCATAAATATGTAACCTTGTATAAAAGTCCTTGTTGTTTTTACAGTCTGCGGATTTTATACGAGAAATATTACTTCACTCAGTAGAGTAAAGGGTTACAAGGTCGCCTGGCAACTCCAGCTACAGTAGAGTGAATGTCAGATCAAAGTTCACGAGTAACAGGAATCTAGGATGAGACTGGTTGCTTCAGTCTGTGCTTGCTTGATATCGTGCTCCACGGATGGTCTAATGAGATGTGAATTACAATAGACTACCACGACTTTTATACAGATTTTGGTAAATATGGAGTATAGGGTTCCCACCCAATTTTCATGACCATCCCCACGATCGAGTCCATGGACAAAAATACTGATTTTTAAAAATGTTAAAAAAAACTGTTATTTTATATTACTTTTTCTCCTTTACACGAATACGACATCACATTCTTCATGAAATATATGTCATATTGTTGAGCTATTCAACAAAAAAGTGGGTTAGATTAGATTAAGTTAGTAGTATATTTTGACCTTGAATACATATTGCTAACATAATCTAACCTAACTTTCAATAACCTAAACAAACTTATCCACGATTCTTGATGAGTTACTTATTGGAATTCTTATTTAAAATCGGTGTTGATAATCGAATGATTCAATAAATTTAAAGTTTATCTGTGAAGCATTTCGATTACAAAGTAATGATTACCAAAGACTCAAATCAACTAATACAAAAAATAGATTTACTAAATTAAATTTATTAAATAACAGTAGAATGTTGAATTGGCGGTGGTCTAAATTGATTACTATGTAATCGGAAGGCCTCACAAATTGATAAATTAACTTTAAATTTATTGAATCATTTTATTATCAAGATTGATTTTAACTTTTAACAGAACAAAACTTAACCTAACCTGACCTAAATTAACCTAAATTAACCTAACCTAACATAATCTAACCTACCCTGTTTTGTTAAGTATTTCAGTTTTTTTTCCTAAAAAGGAATGTCATATTCGTGTTTAGGAGGAACATATTATTTTTTTTTTTTTTTGAGTAAAATGTGTTTTATTAAAAAAAATTTCTTTTAAACTTGATTTCCTCCGAAAATTTTCTATGGATTCGTGTTCATGGTGTTAACTGGCTAAAAAACCGTGATATTCAGGCAGTACTCCTATATTCCATATTTACCAAAACTTTTAAAAGTACTAACTAACACGTGTTACATTTCTTTATGAATAATTCCTCATTTATAATGAATAGTCCCTTTCAACAATAGTGTTATTTATTTTTAAATAAGTGTATTTTTAAATGTATATTTTTAATTAAGGTGTTTTAAAATGTATTGTCAGGGTTCCGTTTCCATAATAATTTGATTAATAGTTTACATACATCATACGTACAAAATGTAACAATAGAAATATCTAAGTTTTGTAAATTTTTGTCGGATTTGATCATAATATTTGAGTCTCCTTGTAAAATGATTATTAATTTATTTACATTACACAAAACGTTAATATGAAAGCTAAATATACAAAATAAATGTTTCATAGAGAAGGTCATCTATATCTAAAAGAAGGCTCTCCAATGTGGAAGGAAACAGCTCCAGGAACACTCTTCAAGTTTGCCATGGACTTAAACGATTACTTATTTGTTGAATGCACAAATGGTATCGAGTCTAAATCCTCCGAGAACATATCATGAGCTATTCACTACAATTCTTAAAACTGTGTTCTTAACATTTCGAATCTTATTCAGTTTGCTGGAGGAGATGCATTTTCACTAAACTGGACAATTCTTACATATGAGACGCCGACACAACGTTGTTGGTATTTTAAGGCGAATATGAATGGTTATATGAATGTAGGATGAGTGTGGATGAGTGTAGTCTGGTTACTAACTGAGTTCAACTGTTCCTCAGAAAGGGCAATTTATTAATAGCCCAATAGCCAGGGCAACTAAGGGACCTACAGCTTTTACGTGGAATCCGAACCGCGTAGTGCTGGTGTGATTTTCAGCTAATTGACAAGCCTGATACTCAGTTATCTCCCCCACACAACATCCGCGCAATGACTACCACCCAACATGGACACCCCAGATTTCTCTAGTAGTGTCCATGCCGATAGCAACCATTGAGCGGACGCCATGTTGGTATTAAGAGGACCGAGCATCCAACTTATCGCCTAAACTTATCTCCCAAACACGTTGTCCCCATGTAGCTGGGTTACAGCACTGCGCCACCAGTGCCGACACAATTTAAGGCTGACGAATTAAATCCAATATATGTGCAATTTATGGAAATATCATGAATATTTAACAGCTGACTCCATCAGTCTCCATTACGTATAACTCTCATGCAACTGAGCCACTGTACCTGGATTTGACTTCCGTAGTACCTGTAGTGCGAGGAAAATGCTTCATTGTCACAGCTGGGCGATCAGCCACTGCCTCCGTTATTTTACGACCGAACCATTGACACCTGGCAGGCAGTTACATAAAAACCATCCACCGCTACCACAATCTTGATTCAATGCGACCTCATTATAGATTTGGTGTAGTAGTTTCAACAACAGATCGAGAACGAAAATTTCCCGCTTACGTCTGGAATTTCCCCCATTCAAATCGAACCCATTTATGTTCATAATATCATTTATTTTTAACCTTCAAAACATTCACATAGATTTAGCAGATAACTAGTCTATACTAAAAACAAATTTTCGATTAAAAAATATCTGAGCGAATAAAACGATTTTATGAATGTATCAAGTTTTATATTAGAAGGTTAATTATAATTAATACTAGGTACAAACGAAATCATAATGTTTCGTGAGGGTGGTTACTAGGTACAAACGAAATCATACAGCTTCGTGAGGGTAGTTACTAGGTACAAACGAAATCATACTGTTTCGAGAGGGTAGTTACTAGGTACAAACGAAATCATACTGTTTCGAGAGGGTAGTTACTAGGTACAAACGAAATCATACTGTTTTTTATTAGTTTTGTCACATATGGGGTAGTAAACTCTTATTTCGTGTACTATGACTGTTCGCATTCATCGGAAACAAAAATTGAGATTCTTTTAAACAAGTAGAGGAACAGAATACATTATAATTGAAGGCAAAGTCATGATTCGCTCTGATGAAAAAGTTGTTCAGCGCCCTTTCTTGAATCCTGATCACTCTATCAATCTGTGTTATGGCAGCGGTGGCCCAGAATGCACAACTATAAATTAACGGACTATGGAAATATAAAAAATAAACACGCTTAAGAACAGATATCGGAAGGAACGAAGAAAGGTATCTGAGAGCGAAAACTGATTTACTTAATCTCAGTCATAGTTGTTTTATATGAGCTACCAATATGAAATCTTTAACAATAAAGATGGACAACTAAATTACTCAATGGATTGAACAACATAAAGAACTTGACCATTAATCATTAATCGAGACGTTCGCCACGAAACATAAAGATTACCTAAATCTTCAACCTGGGCAGTATTAAATCAAGCGTCGTTGTGCGTAAGAGAAGGAAAAAACCATGAGATACTAAATAAATCATAGTTTATCGAAACAAAATCAAAACACAGTTAACGTTTCTGAACTAGTTTTGAGCACTTTTTTGCTGTTCATATTATTCTTGCTAATTTTACTTGAAATTTTCTAGTGTTCTAGTTCATTTTTGTCGTGTATTGGAAACTGAACGACATTTTGTTTTTATTTTCATTGTGATTTAAATTTAAGAGATTTACATTGTTACCCTCATTAACAAAACCAAACGTTAAACTGGAGCTGGAAGCGACTTTACCCAGCGTAAACAAAATTAATTAACGAGCTAATTAATGTATTACAATATTACTAATTCATTTAAGACAATTCAGAATTTCCTATTACTGGAAAATGTCCCAAGAGTAAGGAAATCCACCATCCACGAACAAAGTTGATTTAAGTTAAACTTGTCATATAACGATATTGGTAAAATAAGAAAGGAGCAATTTTTTCTAAATATGTATAAAAATATTGGCAAAATTTCATAGAAATATAAATTAAATTGTTCAATATAGCGTCTGTATCCAGTTCATTCTTAACTTTATAGCATTTGGCGCACCTTTTTTCAAAGTTATCCTCCAAGCTGTTATCCTCTTAAGTTATTTCATAAAACAAATGTTTTTAGAAAGAACTTTGTAAATAGCTAATAAAAAAATGTATAACTTAGAAAAATTTACATGAAAGATGACATAAGCAAACCAACAATAATTGTTATAATAAAGTAAATAATTAATAAAATAAAATAAGTGTATTATTTATATAAGATTTCATTTATCATGATACCTACCTATATCGGTGTTTCTTATCAATTCTCATTGTTAATTAAGCTTTAAAATTTAGTTCAAAATGGTTTTAATTTAATTTTATCGTCTTTTTATTTATTATGGTTTTATGGTTTATATAGGAGTTTCCTTATTTATTTCCATCCTTCTTTTTTTTCTTGTTGCTTGTAAAACCAAACTTGATTTTTTTATTGTTTTACTAATGATTTGTTTGGGTTCATTGGGTAGTTAATTAGGCAGTAATTTATCTTCTCAATTGTCCAGTTATTTATTATGCTTTTCACACAGTAATATTAATCTGATATTACGTTTAGAGCATGGTTTTAAACTGTGTAGTGCAGAAAAGAGAAGTTCTTAATGGCATTTATCACATTAAAATATATTAAACTATTGAAGAAAAATCAAGTTTCATTTTACTATACATCATATTAATCATATTAAAATACTATCTAAACACTAGTAAAAAAGATAATGTCTAAAGAAGTAACAAAAATAAACAAAAATATAATGGTCAGCTCAAGAGCTGTTACTGGCAAACAATTTACATTTTTTAATATAAACATGTAAAAATACTATTTTACGAATTGAGGTTTTAAGGCACTCCAATGTAAATAACTCTAATAATTAACTAATTTACATGTATGTTTGTATCCCATCTACTTTTATATTGATTATGAAATAAAACACTTCGTAAACAAATAATGCATTTCTTACTTTTATTCTTACGTTTTAAAGTTAATAATAGAAAGTCATACAACACATAAATGCAAGAGTAACGTTTTATAATATATGATTTACGTGTACGTAATATGACGAAATAGTTAAGGATCTGTACTTCAAAATATACTGACATTGTAAAATTGCATTTAAACTGATATTGTCGTACGTTTTGAACTTTTCGATTATATGCCAGTAATCTTGGGTAATTTTCTACTTGAAAAAAAAAAATGAAAATTGTATATTATTTAAATGTCACTTTGACATAGCTAACAAAAAGTAACATAGCCCATACAACATACAGACTAACCTAATCTAATGAAACCTCACCAAACCAAGAAAAAGACATATTCAAACAAACTTTGCAAGATTCTCCCCAATTCTCTTCTGAATTAATGGTTAGAAGCTAGTACAGTATTTATTTTTATTCCTCTCTAAGATTTAGCAGAAAATAACCGAAGGAATCAGAGTTTTTGAATTATTCAGACTTTATTTATGGGTCAGATGTTTAACGGGCCCTGATAAAAAGGACGTTAGCGAAAACCGTTTCGTGGGCCTATGTTTCATATTTACTTATTTATATTTTTATGAATCTACGTTTACAGACATTACGTCGTTCTTCTGTAGAATCATTAAATCAAAAAAAACTTTGGGTTGATAGAATTCATATAAAGATTCATTTGGTTATATTAAATTACTATTTTTCATGTTGTGTGTTTTTTAAAATAGTTTTTAATTAATTTTTACTTCATACTAGTAGCCATCGCCAAGGTGTTACTGACCCACCCACCCACCCTTACACGTACAGTGTTACTGACACACCCGCCCACCATCACACGTATAGTGTTACTGAACCACCCGCCCACCATCACACGTACAGTGTTACTGACCCATCCGCCCACCATCACACGTATAGTGTTACTGACCCACCCGCCCACCATCACACGTACAGTGTTACTGACCCATCCGCCCACCATCACACGTACAGTGTTACTGAACCACCCGCCCATCATCACACGTACAGTGTTACTGAACCACCCGCCCACTCTTACACGTACAGTGTTACTGACCCATCCGCCCACCATCACAGGTACAGTGTTACTGAACCACCCGCCCATCATCACACGTACAGTGTTACTGAACCAGCCGCCCATCATCACACGTACAGTGTTACTGAACCACCCGCCCACTCTTACACGTACAGTGTTACTGAACCACCCGCCCATCATCACACGTACAGTGTTACTGAACCACCTGCCCACACTCACACTTACAGCAACGTTTTGCTGTGGATTAATCTGATATTAGTTAATTATTCGTCGTTAATTTTACTTTTTTTGTTAGAAAAATTAAGATTGACTGTTTACTTGATTTTATCTGAAACAAAGTATAAACTTACAGTTGTAAATATCTGGTCATAGTAACAAACTTACTCGATATGATTTTGATAGAAATGCACATAATCAGCTGGTCACAGAAGCACTTTTGTCAGCACTGACATTTATTTTCATTTGTGATATGTATGTAGGTCGGGAAGTGCTTGAAATGCCCTGTTCTCTGTTTAGAATTTTAGGAACTAAATATATAAAAACACTCTTGAATGTAAATGAATTATTCTGTAAACATTTTAAGTTCCCCTCCTTCTTAACCTTACTCTGCCCATTCCTCATAGACTATCGATGTGTGCGAGTCTTAACTTCAGACAGAGTAAGGGGGCGAACCAGTACAGTATAAGGTGGTCCGTTTACTACTACACAAACAGATGGAAGTTTCATTTTCATATACATATGGAATATTATTCTCACACTTAAATATAACTTGTAGAAAGAATCTGACCATTTGTATTGAAAATATCAACGTTGACACTTCTTGTTTTACCTCATCTTAAATACGTTAACAAAAGACTTTATTAATAAATTATTCCAAACAACTGGACCAAATAAGCACAAATCAAGTTCGTATTTCATAGCTGTGATTTTCGAACTAGATAAATATATACTATGAAGTTTTACATAGTAAGAAACGCATCACGAATAAATTATATCGCGAAGACCAACATCGAAAATATTACCAATTAACAAATCGATATTTTGTTATGAATTTTTCAAACAATACTTATTTAATAATTGTTTATTATCTTACCAAATCTAATATCAAAAGTCAAGAGTGTAAAAAATCATATAAATATATTTTATAGTAAGAAGTTATAACGTTAAAAAAAGTAGGATATGGCGTTCTGGGTTTTTAATGTTACTGCTATTTCAACGTATACTCATATTTATAATAATCTACACATTTTAGTGACACTGTTATATTTATTCTTATTATTGATTAATACATCATAATTTGAAAAATGTAAAGAGATTAAAAATGCTTAAAATGATATAAAATATAATAGTTTATAAATTTTATTTTATATCGATTTGAAAATTTTGTTTTCATTTATTTTGAAACTTACGGTGCTTCAACTGATAAAATCACTATTTGTAATTAATATGTGTGGAATATTGTGAGTTCTTATTTAAAACTTAAAATATCCCACAAAGAATTTGCTACAAAATGAATTTACCAGTTAATTCCAGTACTAAAGATAGATATAGAATAATACACTAAACAAAATTACATTAAAACACGAAATTAAGTAAATGTCCATAAGTTGTTTCCGTAGACGTAAGGATGTAACTTATGTACAATATTTAAACTTTACACTTACAGGAATATTTTTTCAGGAATTTTCTATAAATAGTTTTTCAAATTTAACCACTTATGCCTGTTAGATTTATTGCAGTTTTTAAAAAATCATTGCATTACTCTCGCTGATAAATTTACCTAAAAGTTAAAAATACGTATTAATTGTATTCATAATTTGAAGGGCATTTTTATAGTTTGTGATATAAACTTTAAGGATGCGAGGATAATCAACAAATAAAAATAAGTTAAAAAACAGTACGTCATCTATATGACAATTAAAACTTAATAATAATATTTATTTCCAAAATCAGCTTACGTGTGTTATTAAATCCGTACATAGATTGGATCAATGCTATTTGTTTATAAAAAAATTTAAAAATAAGCAAGATTAAAATTTAATGAATCTTATATTTAAATTGGTTTTGTAAACCTTTTTCCTATCTTCATATTAAAGTTGAGGTTTTCAATTCTATTGGCAGTCTGTTGAACGATTTTACAGGTAATCTTTATTCGTTTATAGACCAATTTTTAATAAGTTCAATGGTAAACTTCAAACGTAAATTGTTATAAAGTGTATTGTTTGAGTATTGTACGTATTCTTTTTTTAAGTTCTTCATAATTATAAATAATGAATTTTGATATAAATGCTCTTTTACATTTTTAACGCTGCTCGCTATCGCGTATTTCAAGTCTAATAATATTTGTTTTACTATTTTTTAGCCTACTCAATAGTTTGAGAGATGTGTCATTGTATTGAGCATCATGCATCATTGAGATTATAAGTTGTTGCGGGCATTAAACTGGTGATTTACAACATGCATTATATACTGAGGTAATTATTTTTTCTCAGCGCACATAACACTACTGGAAGACATTTTAATATAATCACGAATATAACATTTTTATCAGAAGAATACTCATAGGCCTTTAAGTATTCTAAAGTATAGAAAGGA
This sequence comes from Stictocephala bisonia, assembly GCA_035578905.1. Classification (NCBI taxonomy): domain Eukaryota; kingdom Metazoa; phylum Arthropoda; class Insecta; order Hemiptera; family Membracidae; genus Stictocephala; species Stictocephala bisonia. Next base: position 434,516 of record JAQJVL010000604.1, on the reverse strand, counting down.
TGAACATGCAGGATAGTGAATCCTGGGTGATGTCCTTACCGGAGTTATCGGCCAGATCCTGGGAGGCTGCCGCACACAAGAGCGCCAACACCCACCATACCACAGACACTGTCACTCCTTCCATGGTCTCACACCGACTGACTTACTTACTCACTGACTGACTGAGTGACTGACGACCTTGGCACACACCTCCACCCCATCTCCACACCGTCTTGTTTACCCCAGTCTCCCGACGGCAGTATGACCACACAATGTATACCATCAGTAGTGGAAACAATTTATGGTGCCTCATTGTCTATGAGAACTGTGATATTGTATTACTAATAATGTATGTGTGCAGTTATACTTTTAACTAGGGATGACAACGATACATCGATATATCGGAAATATCGATTTATATGATTCAATATATCGATATATTAGTATCAATATTTTCTTTCTATAATATCGGCCATATTGATATTTTGGCCCGATATATCATGTAACTAAATATTGACGTTAACCTCTCTCTTAAAAATCATAACAATTTGAAAAAACCCATTTAAATAGCCTCTTATGCGTAAATTATGATTAGGCTATAATATTATTTCATAATTATCATAATTATTATAGCTATAATTATTCTTATTTTGAATTTTTTCATTCAACCCCACAGAATCACAACTTGTATTATGTAGATTAGTGTATTTAATTTTTACATTCAGTTGGCTACTCTAAATAATGACAACAAAAAGTGAGTATATTTTTCTTTCGATACTATCGTTATATCGATATTTGGTTTGTGATATATCGAATTTCCAATTTATCGATACGGGGAAAATATTTGCCATCCCTACTTTTAACACTTAGTTTGGTATATATATATTTACGGAAGGCTATAAGCATTTTTAAAACTCATTCTGCAACACATTTGAGTTGAGTTTTGTGTACTTATATGTAATAGTACATAACGTATCAGACAGTGTAAAACTTGTTTAGTAAACACACGCTAGTTTAGCATCAGTTGTCATGTAAACAAAGTATCCATAATTGTGAAACAAGAAACTGAAATAACTGAAAATTCATTTATATAAATAAATACACAAAACGATTTATGAATATTAAATTATACAATGAATAACTCCATAATGACACAAATCTATAAATAAACCAATTAAAACTATACGTTTTATGTATTAAATACTCATAGCATAAAAATATTATAAAGTCTGCCACATAAACTGGACTGGCAATAAAAGGTACGTCGATAAAATAAATAACTTATGTATTTATGAGACAATTAGTATATTAACGATTTGACTGGCTAAGTCCCACATTAAAATATTATGGATTAACTAGCGTAATTATAAACACAGAGATTAAATAAACAGAGGTCACATCCAATAGTGTACTGAATGTGTGTCGAGTAGTTATTTCTCTACTTTCCCATGCGACGTTAGGGCCAGCACCTTGTCAGTCCCGCCTTTATTTTCCCCAAATCCACAAGAATAGCTGTTGTAATTATTACTAAAAATGTTTAAAGGCGTACATTCGTTGCAGTCTCTATATACTAACTGCCACTGAGACATTCGCAGTTTTTCTGCTTTGTTTTCTCTGTTATACAAAAAACATAACTTTATTACACTTAATGTTAATAACTAAATTTGAACAACACTTACCTGTTTCAATTTAAAACTTAACAATTAAGGAGCCGTTTCGCTTTAAGAAATATATATATAAAAAAAACAGATTTTCTAATACAAGGATTCGGTCCTTAAACGATCGTATCGTAACAATTGAATTGTTATTTGATAAGCGAAGAACTGCTCTAATGGACCATAAGATTGTTTTTGTAAAAAATCGAGCATTTTATAGCTTATTTAGAGTTAAGTATGTGGAACTAAATGTCGTTCTTGACGATTTTAAATGAAAAAAACTAAGTATCAACTTATAGACTTATAATAATAATTCTTTTGATAGTATGACATGTTGAAAAATTGTTTAAGTTCTGGTTTGTTACAGCGTTTACTATACATGATTATAATAATAAACACGAATAATACAGTTTAAATTTAACATGATTTAGCTCGTTTATGGTAATATTGTCTACTATAGAAGTACTATCGAATTTCCAGCAGTGGATTGGCAGTTTGGGAAAAGGCCACCTTAAAATAAACGTAAAGATAGAGAAATATTAATAAATAAAAATAACTAGAAACGTATTAGTTGGTATCATGAAATAAGTTAGTTAAAATCAATTACTTATAGACATATACTTAATACAGGAATACATTCTCTAGCTCTAGGAGATGCGGTCACTCCAGCACCATTCTGTAAATCAAGCAAATGTCAACAATTGTAAATATATTCAGAAGTAATGACACTTGTTTTGGCTGCAGCTTAAAGTCATGTCGGTATCACCTTCCACCAATCGGGTAAAAAGTGTAAACAACTTTGGAAATCGTGTTTTTCAACCTTCTCAAAATAGCAGATTTCCCACTACACCCGACCCTTAGGGCTTGCCGGTGAGATAGAACCTTGTCACTGGGAATTCATCGCCCACGGGAAGATTGTAGATGTCAAATAGTGCCTTCTCCATAACAGGAACTGTTGCAGCTCAAACAGGAATGCAAGGTGGAAATAATGAAGCAGTGGATAGGTATGGCAACGATATATCGGAAATATCTATAAATACGTATCGAAATTTTCTTTCGATAATATCGACCATATCGATATTTTGCTGCGATATATCATATCAATAAATATTGACGTTTTTCTCTCTTCAAAATCATCACGATTCGAAAAAAAAAACACAGACATTTAAATTGCTTCTTATGCCCACAAAATCTGCATTGAAATAATAAAGTAACTTTAATTCGTTTTTTACGCGATATTAATTGGAAAATTGATTTCCAAACTTATTTTCAAATGAATTACCTTACAAGTATTGGAAGTAGGTTTAGTAAATCAATTTGCTTGATTTTTAGTGTATATAAGAATACTAATCACATATTTATTTATTTATTCTTTCAACGGCAATGCCAATATACATAACAAAAATACATTTTAGAATACATACAACAAACTTAGGTGCTAGAACAAGACAAGATTAGAATTTCTTTGAATGACAACTAGTAATTAATAACTTAGAAAGGTTTAGCATAATTAGAAATTGTACTGGTTATCACATTAGCAAAAATTACTAAACTAGAGAATGGTAAATCATAACAGTAACACATAAATGATTTGATAGTAAAATGAGATCAACAGGAATGACGAGCTGCAATACAATTCAGGATGCTCCTCCTGAAGCACAACAGGCCACCGCAGAAGAAGTCAACTTTAGCAGAAATTGAATTACCTTGTTGATGGAGTCTAGCAATGGTTCCGGACCTCAAGTAGTTGGTTCTGTAGAAGTTGTGAACAAAAAGATCAGTTGATCTAGTGGTACTTGGAGTCCGAAAGCCAATCTTGCCCAGAAGTTCTGGGCAGTTAATGATCCCATTTATAATCTTGAAAAGAAACATGATGTCATGTAAGTCAAAGCATGCCTAAGTGAAAAGATTTCAAACTGGCTCATCAAGTTCTCAATTGGAACATCAGGGAAGTTGAAGCCCGATCTGGTACCAACCAGTCTCAAAGATTTTCGTTGAATCCGCTCCATTCTTACTATATGATGAGTGTAGAAAGGTCTCCAAACCACAGAAGCATACTCCAGAATTGGACGTAGTAACGACTTGTACAGTATTACAATGGGTATGCAGACAAACCTCCAATTGCACCACGCCACATAAAGCCCAATAATCTACTAGCTCTACTACAAATGGAAAATGTGAAACACAAACATAACGATTTTATCACATTATTCTATTATAATTAACATAGTAATGAAAGGGATGGTTATTCTTATTTTGAATATTTTTCACTCGACCCCACAGGCCATAACTTGTTTCGAGTAGATAAATGTATTTAATGTTCACATTCCGTAGGCTATTCTAAATAGCAACAACAAAAAGTGAGTGTATTTTAGGTTATGACATAAGAGTTAGTTATGTTGCTATTATTTGCCATTCCTAGCAGAGGATGCAAGAGTGGCTATTAGGATCCATCGCGCGTGCGCATACATTGCTAGCCAGGATCTTTATTTGCACACTTACTAGCGGTGTTGCCAATAAGCGGGTAATTACTCAGTTTTCAGGTTATTTGAGGGCCATTGAAATAATGAAGAGGGTAATGGAGGAAATCGGAAAGCGATTAATTAGAAAGATAATTTTTTTATCCAGTTAAATATATTGCATGTATTGTTTAGAAAGTTTAAGTAATGAAGGAGTAGGCACTGGTGGCGCAGTGCTGCAACCTAGGTACTCGGGGACAAAGTGTACGCTCAGTCTTCTTAATACCAACACAGCATACGCACAATGATTACCATCGATATGAACACTACTAGAGAAGTCTGGGGTGTCCCTGTTGGGTGGTACTGATGACTCATCAACTCAGCCCACATTCAGCGCAATATTGGATGCAACCTCTGTTTATTTCTTCTCTGTGCGTACGCCGAGGACTACATGGCTTGTGGATTGCATTAGTATAAAAATATCAGTGCAACTTATTGACGGTGGATGAGAAATATAATTCATTAAATGAAGGACACGTTTTACATAAATGAGAACAATAATAAGTGAAGCAGGCCATAACTAAAATATAATTTCAGCGAAACTTATAAATTGTATTTATTATTTAAAAATAAATGAAAATAGTCTTTATTAACATGGTGAAGTTATTTCATACGAGTAGTATAAATTAGTAAGAAAATATTTTAGTAAAAATTTGGTTAGTTCAATGTTGTCTGTATACGTTTTATAATATAGTACAAATGAACGTCATACAACACAAAAATATATTGTAATATATTTGTGTTGAGTGACTTTCACTTGTACTGTATATGTACCAACATGTATTATTTTAATTTAAAAAAAACTGTACGTTTTATATTTAAAAGACAAAATGTAGAAAATGTCTACTTTACAATTCAGTTTTTTCTTCCAAAGTATTTTCTAGGTAGCCAATTTTTTATATATACATATTTTATTATTTGTATTCATTTATACTTTTCAAGTACCTTTCCGTTTGATTAAAGTTGACGATTTTGTAACCATGAGTGTTCAACCTTTTCAAATTTCAAACTTTATAAAAATTGATTTAATGTCTTATTCCACACGGTTTGTTATTCGGAGCGATTATTAAATCTGTTTGTGTGGATGAAAATAAGATATTATAATGATTGACTCAGATACAGTTATTGTAGTGCCAATATTTATTGTATTTTATCAAGAACAATAAATTGATTCCAAATCACTGTTTATAACTTATTGGACCTTATGGATTATGTTTATTTTTTTTATTATTATTACTATTAAGAGGTCAATCGTAGAGCTATGCGCGAATATGGGTTACAAACGAGTATGTTAAGAGTAAAAAACGAGTCTAGTCTAATTTACTAACTATAAAGACAACTGACTTATAAGGGGCCACTAAGTTACCTACAGTTTAGTGTGGAATCCAAACCACGTAGAATTAGTTAGATTTTCAGCTAACTGATTAATTGCAGCGAGGACTTGAATTCCTCCTCTTCAGGTTTTTATTCTTAGTGGCGATGCTTCTAGAGTAGACTCCTTCAACCGTGGCGTCGTTTAGCAACCACTATGAGGTAACTATGTCACAACAAGTCTAACAGGTCTCGGCTTATCACTAGAATACAGTGATAAGAATCTGACATTTTCTAGTTGTGTAGTATGCTATACATTAACAGAGAAGGATTAACGTCTTAACTTAGTACTAGTATTGGGAAATGTATTTATTTACAGTATTTAATTTAATAAAAAGGCGTTGATCGCCAAGATATGGCTGGCGAATAAGAGTAAAAAAACGGATGTTGTCATTGTTACTACCAGTTCTTTAGGAAGGACCGTTTAACTATAGCCCGATTGCCAGGGCATCTAAAGGACGTTCATCTTTATGTGGAATCCAAACCACGTAGTATTTGTCTGATTTATAACAAACTAACAAGACTAAAACTGATTTCTTAAGTTCCATCCCTAGCACTTCACTGAAATTCTAGAAAATTCTCACAACCACAATTTGACATTTTAAACGTTTTTTGACCATTAAAAAAATAATAATTTTAGAGTTTAAATTCATATTCAAACATGCAAAAAAGAGATTTGAATCAGAAATCTTTGATTAAAGCTTTAAGTTAAACTTCGATATTAATTAATTAAATATTAAAACAAGTGAACTTCACATGATGCCAATTTATTAAAATCTTTTGTACACTTCATTCTCATATTATGAATTTGTGTTGTGTGACTTTCACACATAATAGTAGAGATAATTACTAGATTTATCCTTGAGGGTTTGTGGGGAATTTAGGAGGGTTTGTGGGGAATTTAGGAGGATTTGGTGAAGGTAGGACTGATAAGTTCTGGCCCTGTCATCAAGTGGAGAAATAACAACTCGACACACATTCAGCGCACTACTGGATGATACCTCTGTTTCCTTCATCTCTGTGCTACCACCAAGCATGGAAGTGGGTAGCACACCAAACTTCTCTTGTAGTGTCTACGTCGATAGCAACCATCGAATTGCTACACCGGTATTAAGAGGACCGAGTATAGAGCCTATCGACTACAATCTCCTCAACACTTTGTCCGCAAGTAGTTGGATTACAGCAGTACGCTAACATTGTAATGTCTGATATGAAGAAAATCAGTGTCCATATGCTTACTTGACCATTTATGTAAGATACACCCGGCAAGCTCTGAGTTGCTCAACTTACATTTGGGAAGACAATACCTCAGAGCTGTTTACCTATTCTTGAGCGTGCTCGCGTCAGAGGTCTACCAAGGTCAGACAAACAAGTGGACTCGTCTTTCAACAGCAAACAGCTGAAGAGGAGGAAGTGTACAGTCGGGATGAGCTAGTTAGTATTGGTCCACATGCGCGGCGCAAGGGTTATCAGTCCAGGACCTTTCAAAGGAAAACTACTGCCTTTGTCAGGTGTCTAGAGGATTGTCTTTGAGAAAGAGAAAACACTTTGACAGTTTGGAATGTAGGTAGACGGTAGACTTTCTCAGTTGGTAAGAATAACATTTCCCGCTCAATGGTTGCCATCGATGGCGATGGACGATGGATACTACTAGAGACGTTTGGGGTGTCAGTGTTGGTTTATAGTCTAGGTCCGGATAACGTTTAAGGAAGAGGGAGAACTGAGTATCAGGCTTGTCAGTTAGCTGAAAATCGGACCAATACAACGTGGTTCGGATTCCATGTAAATATGTTGGTCCCTTAGTTGCCCTGACTATTGGGCTATTAATAAACAGCTCCTTCTGAAAACAGTCGACCTTGGTTTAGTAACAATGCCTACACTTGTTGTTTACACAAAAACATCAGTTATTGTTTTTTTTTTTTTAACTTTAATTGTAATTTTAACTTTAATTTGCTGTGAATCGCAATATAATAATAATACAATTTTTTAAAATAAATGCTGTTTTTTAAAATTAAAATATAACCCAAATGAGGAAGTGCTTTTTATAGTTTAGTAGTCAAAATTAAAGAATAAAATTATTATTTGCATGATCTGACGAATGTTTCGATGTTCTTATCTTTCATAAGAAAAAAAATATATTACTGATTTACAAACGAAAGAAGGTATATCCACCATTTGGAATAAAAAATGTTCAGTTTTTTACATAATTTTTTTCAAAAACTAACCTAAAAATTTATAATTTTGATTTCAATAATGGTGTATTTTTATCTTCATTTATAGTTATATGGCGCCAAAAAGCGCAACAGTTTTTTGGCACTCCTGTAAAATTTGCCAGACCGGAGATACTTTTTTTGATTCTACTACCCTCATATGGTTCCATGCTTTCCCAACCTTACATCTTTTTGCACACTTCAACCACTGTGATTTTTGGTAGAATGAACCATTCATAATCGGGGTCGTAATATTTTATTATCCTTGTAAAGATCTTTAATTTGATTCACAACTTGACCTATTCTCTATTTAAGATATTTTTCTAACTCCTCGGGAACCATCCCTTGATTTGATAAACTATTGAAAATTGCTTTAAAAATAGATTTTTAAGCAAAGTATTAATATTCTACAAGTTATTGCTTTGATCTACAGTGGTTCAAAAAACGTATAATTTGTTTAGCTCAGGTGAGTAACTTGAAGCCATCGCTATTGTGGCTAAGGTGATCTTTTTAGGTCATAACCTAAAATATGCATAATCTAAAACTAATTTGGCCAGTGAAAACAAAAAATAAAGAATGTAATATTGACTTAAATATAGACATTGTGCTAGGAAATAACAATGTTTATATAAACAGGATACAGAGGTAAAGGACAAAAAATTTCACAATTTCCTGAACACAACAATGTGTAAGGTTGTATCTAAGACGCTTCTTATTGTAGAGTATACACTATTGTCGACACCATGTTTGTGTTAGTACATGATCCAAGACGTTGGAGTCATCAAGAGAGTGTCTCAAATGCTCATTCACTTAAAGTAATTCAGATAACACTGGTATTTCAAAGACGTTTGAACGTAAGTTTATTACTTCGCCAGCTGTGACGGCAATTATCTGTTGCGACTGTGTTGGGTTTCTCAAAGGATTGTATGTTGAGAAATTAGCGTCGCCGAGACAACCATGTCTATATTTTGTTTGTTTATTTTCCTCTTAACACATAATGTGGGACACTTTGTGACAGAATTATTAAGTTTAAAATGGTTTTTATTGCGTTTTTACATCTTTGTCGGATTTAATTACTATTGTTTTCCAAGGGAAAATAAACCGAGACTTTCGTACAGTAATGATTTTTTTTTACGTGTAGTACACATACTGCCGGTCAGTCGGTGTTCAGAAGACGTATCTTTAGGAAGATACCTCGTGCTAAGTCAAGTTGTAAACAATTAGAGACGAACGATTATGGTAAAGAAAACTTTACGCACAGTCACAGAGATAGAAAAAAACAGAGGACTCTTTCTTATAGCAGCAGCGAACGCCAGCCTGGCCAGTGGGACGTAGAGGCAGTTACTACTAATGTAAATTTTCATTAATTTGTAATAGTAATTACTTCATTTATCATTCAAGGTTTTGAGGGGAATGAGGGAAGTGACTGAAAACGGTGCTGGTCCTTCCATCAACATGGAGAACTAACAACTCGACAGCCATTCAGTACACTATTATAGGCGATCTCTGTGTCTAGTACATAGTCTCTATGGCATAGTACATAGGCTACATATTGTTCAATTCAAATATATAAATTGAACAATGCTCACGTAACAGAAAATATCGAATGCTTCAATTTCCCCTCTTATTAGTCCAGTCAAGGAATGAGGTGTAGAGTGCGTGAGCAGGTAACTAAACGATTCCTTCAGAAACTTGTTTAGGGGGCTTAGGTTGTTAACATACCAAAAGTCCTGACTCCTAGGTGATGAGCGGGGAGAGGAGGGGGGGGTAAATGTACGAATTTTGGGTTTTTCGCTTGTATCTCGAAAAAAGTGCATCGGAGAGAAATATTTTAAAATAATAAAATGGAGTTCTTAAAATTATCTAAAACTTTTATATTTTATGTTTTTTTCTAATTCCTAACCGTTTTCGAGCTATACCTTCGGAAAAAGTTGAAATTTACAAAAAAAAAATCAATTTACGTCAAAATATTCATAAACATTGCATCATATTGTCTAAACCTATTCATAAACAAAAAGTATGAATAGGAAAGAAGTTTTAGATTTTTAAATTCCCTTTTAGAATATATATACATATGCTGATTAAAGTTCAACCCACCTAAAGTTACAGCTATTTTAAAACTTGTATAGCATTTTACAATTTTACAATACACATACAATACAATACAATACACAGAAGCCCAAATTTGCAAGAAGATCAATTAAATGCCTTGAAGCATACTTTCTGTATATGAGCAATGATAGGCTGCACAATAGAGGTGATACGAAGGTTCTAGGTCTGACAATCCCAATTATGGCATTTCCCAATGCAGCACATTTTATCTTTGTTTCTTCTATTCTCTTTGTCTTTGCCAATAAAAGACCCTCAAGGAAAAAAGTAAGGGATTGAGGCATTGTACCTGGATTCTTCAAAAAATCGTCGCTGGGAGGGTATGTGTCTGTGCTGTACACTTGACTCTGAATATCTTGCCATAAAATTTCCACAGCTTTGGCAACAATTCTCAACCTCTCTTCTTCTTCATTTTTAGCTCTGTTTCCATACCACGCTTCATTGAGAATTTTGTTCCCACTGTCTCTAAAACATACCACTGGCACACTAAATCTGTTGGCACCTGGAGTGATCAGTATCCGATCTCCATATTTCCTCTCCAATTCAGCCTTGATTGTCCGCCATTGGGGTTTGGTCTCTGATATGATACCCAGTATTTCATCTTTTGAGAACTGACAATCACTGCTTCCCTCCAAGTAGCTGAAAATCTCCTCCATAGTCTTTGTAACATGGTTGTCTCTGGGGATCTCTGTTTTTGGAGTTTGTAAACTCGTGAGCTTCAAAAAATTAATGTAGCAGTCTTTGTGGTATACTGCTTCCTAAGCAACAAGATCGTTAATCGAGGAAAGGCGGTGAAGAACTTCATCGCCCAAGGTATCCTTCCTCATAGAACACACCTCCCTAATTCGATTTTGAACAGTTAAAGTCTCAACTGAATGCACAATTTTCCTTTTCGCCAAAGGCTTTTTTGTTTCTTCTTTTGCGCAAAGCCCACAGAACAAACAATTACTCTTAAAATTGAATTTAGGAACTGAAGACCGGAGCTTAGACCACCCTGTCTCTTCCTTGGATGTGGATGCCTCCCTAACATATTTTTTTATCGTGTCAGTCCGGGTGTAATTTTTACGACAGCTTGTGTGAATTAAAAGGGATGACAAATCATGGAAACTTTCATGCTTGTTGTCTTTCCGTTCCTTACTTGCTTTAACAAGGCCCAGTATACTCTTTTCTTTGACTTCAGAGACATCTTCACTTCCTCTTAAAACGTCCTTAAGGCACACAGGACATTTAGTAGTAATCATATATCATGGTTTGTTCTAGGTTTTAAAAACCTGTTTCCCCTAAATGTATGTTTAATATTAAATTTCTTGATCCTAGGCACATTTGACACACACTAAACTAAACTAACTTAGGATATAATCATAACTTAGGATAAAACATAGCACAAAACTGAAAACTTGAAAACTTAGTATTGTTTACACTTCAAAATGTTTGTAAACAAAACTAACCTTTATAAAGTAAGGGTAACAAGAACCAGCTGACAGTCCATTAACAGAAGACAAGGAAATCAGTGTTACCAACCTAAAAGTTATAAGCATTAAAAACATTATTACTATATGAGATGTTTGTCATTCGGACAAGCAAACTAGTGAAAGTTGGCCCTCACAGCAGCGTAAAACCATGGAAACTAATTTTCATTTGATTTGTTACCACGCAATAAAGTGACATAATATTATAAAAGTATATTTTTTTTAAATCAGTATAAAACAAAGAATATTTTGGGCCAGTAAAAAAAGAATTATTATTGAACTTGTTTTTATTGAAAAATTACTTAATTTTAATTTTTTATATAACGCTTAGGACCGATACGGATAATTGGCGATTCGGTTAATCGGCGTTCTATTGCATACGGCTCTTTTAATGTTGTTTTCAAGTATTAAATTTAATTGACTAACAAATTGCTGATATTGTTATCTGTAATTTAAACAAAATACATGAACAAAGGTTGTGGGTTAAAAATATGATATACAAACTAATTTTCTTAAAATTGCAAAATGCTATACAAGTCTTAAAATAGCTGTAACTTTAGGTGGGTTGGACTTTAATCAGCATATGTATATATATTATAAAAGGGAATTTAAAAATCTACAACTTCTTTCCTATTTATACTTTTCGTTTATGAATAGGTTTAGACAATATGATGCAATGTTTATGAATATTTTGACGTAAATTGATTTTCTTTTGTAAATTTCAACTTTTTCCGAGGGTATAGCTCGAAAACGGTTAGGAATTAGAAAAAAACATAAAATATAAAAGTTTTAGATAATTTTAAGAACTCCATTTTATTATTTTAAAATATTTCTCTCCTATGCACCGTTTTCGAGATATAAGTGAAAAACCCTAAATTCGTACATTTACCCCCCACTCCTACCCCCGCTCATCACCTAGGAGTCAGGACTTTTGGTATGTTAACAACCTAAGTCCCCTGAACAAGTTTCTGAAGGAATCGTTTAGTTACCTGCTCACGCACTCTACACCTCATTTTGGATCATTTATTGATTGGACTATATGTTGTAATAAATATAGTATTTATGTTACATTATATCAAAATGTAATCATATATTAAAATTACATGATATTTCAATTCATAATTTCCTTTCGTGTAAATTAAGTCGTATTTATACGTCATACAAATGTTTAGATATCTCTAGAAACTTCACATACGTTTTCTAATATTTTTTTATGAAGTTGAACATTTGAATGCTAATTACAGGTCTTTTAACTATTGTTGTAACATGTCCATTGTTGGTAATATTTTAATGGCACTACATTAAGTAGTAATAGTGTTGTAGTACAATTTTACTTTCCATTATGTGTGCAATTTAAATTAATACTATTAATTTATTTTTAATTTTCTTAGATGCTACAGGAGGCGATATGCTTTTCAAGTTTTCTATAATGCTTTATGCTTTATCTATACGTTTTAACACTATTTTTGTTAAAAAAAGACGTTGTTTCTTTTGCACAATTGGATAAATTGCAAGTCAGTTTGTAAATTATATACACGTTTTAAGTTAGTAATTATTAACTGGAAAATGAGTAATTTATTTATGTTAAAAAATAAGAAGGTAGTCATATAATTGAAAACCAGATATACACCGTGCACTGTTTGAATAAAATAATATAATTCATTTTAGATTGTTATTATTATTTTACAATTAAAGTATAAGATCTGTTGAAAGTTCGATGGTCAGGATTTAAATGTTCTATAATTTTGTTCTTCCCACACGTTTCTTTATCTCAAACATTCGTTGTGAATGCATGGATTTTTATTCTATTGCACTGTTTTGCCGTAGTTTATTTTATTGTTTTATGATCTCAGATTTCAAAGTCATGAAGAGTTATACTGTTGGTGCAGAAAATAACTACAATTATTTTATATTGATTTAATTAAATGTAAAAGCACTCTAAATTGGTAAGTTTAAATTTATTTAAATCAACATAAAATCACTGCATGTACTTACACATATGAAAGTAATGTATCGTTACTATTGATAGAATAAGGATTAGAACGTGTCCAATTAATTAACTGTTATGACCTCTAAAAGCCGAGAAAACGTTATTTCAGAAAACTGATAAGAACATTTTTTCTTCGTCCGTTAAAACACTGAAATGTATAAACATTCCTGTCAACCACGAACTAAATAAGATATAAATGCTATACATTAATGGGTTTTTAGTAATAAAAGTGCAGAGTTGATCCTCATTGAAAAGCAGTTGAAATTACGGTTTTTGTTTTGTTTCAACTTGGATAAAATTTATTAAAACTTATAATACAATTTTAAAACTCTAATATAGTACCGTCTAATATAGTACAGTTTAAATGAGGAAAACAGTGGTGAGATTGGATTTTTCGTAGGCCTCTTAGTTTCTTAGAAAACAACCTTTACGCCCGAGTGCACACATAATTTATGCTCCGCTAGTAGGTTTAATATAATTTTTTTTGTAAACGAGTCTCCCATGAGGTTCTCATCCAAAGGAGGGCAAGTGAGGTTCTCCTATGTGCACGTGAGGGCCATGATCTCCTCAGTTTCTACTATGTTTGCAACATAAATCATGTTAATAGGCATAATGATTGATAAATACTATACGATAATTTATTTTAAGTACACGCAATCATATAAAATAAACAAATAATACAAATGCATCCAGACACAAAGCAGTATTATAATACAAGATAGCGTAGACAAAATATATTTACATAAGCAGAATATAGATTGTACCTGATTAAGTATTATATTGCTCATATTGACTGTTCACTGCTGTTCTAGAATTTAATTAACAGAATAAAAATAAATGTAAAAGAAAAATATAATTGTGAGTTAAAAATTAAACTTAGCAAATTTGGAATCTTAAAATATGGGATATATTGTCTCCAAAGCAAAGTCTGTTTGGAGAAGAATGAACCCTGTATTGATAGCATAAATTAAGTTTTCACAAACATACAATTTACTGTAAAATAAACGAATAGTAACTACGAGTATAAAATAAAGTAAACTTTTATTACTTCAATGTAATACAACTACAATGTAAATGTTGTAATTATATTGGCAAAATAAAAAAATATTCTATTCTATTACCATAACAGCATGACAAATAAACACAAGAATGATACAGTACGTATATTTATTGTTATAAACAATTAGATGTGATAACAAAAATAGTATTATAGTCCAAAAACTCCGTACTCACTCATCACGAAACCTCCAGAACCACGGAACAGATGTTCATGAGATTTGGAGGAAATTTAGCTTTTGAGTTATTTAGGCACATGGATTTCAAGGATAGGTACAACAAACTCCATTCCTATGGGACAGAGGCAGCCCTCAAACGTTTCCCTTTTTTACATAAGAGTCACATTGGTATTAATATAATAATTTATTTCAAACATCTGATATAAAAAACTTAAACATGACTGAAAAGCTTAACTAATTTGGTTTTCATTAAGAAACCTCTGAGGTGTTTTCTACTTTACATCCTCCTAAAGTAGATTTACAGGGTGTTCTAGACTGTAAAACTTTGTTATCAAGGAAAACGGATGCAGAATTAGCTTTTATATATAAGTGACGGTTTAAAGAGAGAACCACGTATTAGTAAGCAAAACTGTTGGCTGGTCTATAAATAAAATTGTTTAAAACCTAGAAAAAAACAAGAGGGCAGTATAATTTAAATTTAGTAAAAAGATATAATTTATGTCAACTGTTTTTTTATCAACAAGAATTTTATTTATATATTTTACTTCACAATAACTTGTAGTTCGTAAATAGGGTGGAAGTTAGTGTATCTATATATTGAAACAATCTTCTCATTTAGTTCACTCACTTTATAAACTTATTACTTGATGACATTTTTTCATTAAATATATAATTTTGATTTCTATGTTGTAACGGAGCTAGATTTTTGAAATTTCTATAGGTTTTTGCCCTACGTGGCGTCAAAGTTGCAATGTTATTCTTGTGGAGATTAATTTTAATTGACCAGCTGGTGGCATAAACAAATGTTAAAAGGTCCCAATAGTTTGTTACGTTGATCATAGAGTGCAGCACAGTATTGCACGTCTAATATATCAAGCTCATATTAATATTAATACCAGCATAAATACTATAACACAACCAACTACTGTATTATAAGCATTAATTTAAACAATGTAGTGATAGAAATCCATTTGATATTTTAGCACCATTGCGGTGGAGCACACGTTATTTTGTATATTTATGATATTTTCCTTACCATCCTCAGCACTTTAGCTTTAAAATGAATCAATCAAGCTACTTTAACTCCTCCTAGCTAGATATATTTCATGGTTACTAATTTTCTTTTAGAATTATGTATATATATATATATATATATATATATATATTTTATCATGTATATATATATACATGATATATATATACACTTACTAATGATACATTAAAAGTATATTATTAAAAAGCCTGAGTTATAAAGAACCTTCTTTATAAAATAAACAATAAAACATTTTTATAATTAAGTGTAGGCTTATAAACAATTAATTATAACCGTATTTGTAGTGCAACTTAATAACAAACTATTTACTGAATGATTCAGAAGGACAAGCATTTTCGATTTTACGAAATGAACAACTGCTAACTGCAGTGGGACGAAAGTCAGGTTCTGGTC
Organism: Stictocephala bisonia; assembly: GCA_035578905.1. Lineage (NCBI taxonomy): Eukaryota > Metazoa > Arthropoda > Insecta > Hemiptera > Membracidae > Stictocephala > Stictocephala bisonia. The sequence goes on along the minus strand of JAQJVL010000604.1, from coordinate 418,532 downwards.
ACCTTCAACGCATGCGCAAGTTCGCATAAATCCTAACCACACTACGCTAGTAGTTCATTTAACCCACCCGCCCACCCATACGCGTACAGTGGCATATGGGTGGGTGGGTAGGTTAATATATGATAAATATATATATATTATCATTGTGTTATAAATAATTATACTAATCGTCTAAAATATATACTAAATACCAATGGCTTGGTATTTAGTATATATTTACTTATCTGTAAGCCAGTGCCGAGTTAAAATTAAGTGGATCATTCTAAGTTATAAACTATTGGTAACTCAGTGCAAGTTGTGTACACACCAAGTTAGCGTAGGGCCATCAGCTAACTTAATACCATATTACATACAGTTAGACCTAGCCCTACTTTTTCGAACCAGCTAGTATTTGTAAAATTCTCAATTGAACAAATAGTAATAATAAATTAAATGAATGATGAATAGAGAACCTCGCTCTATCGGACTACAGGCGCTTGGCGTGCCCCTTTTCGTCAACTGACTCCAATCAGTTATTTCACGGTACGTGGCTGGCGCAACTGGTTCACTGGCATCGAGGCGGTTGCGACAAGGAATCAATTCTGCAGCTCTAAGTACCCCCCGATAGTAGCCGCAAGCGCATTGTCTTACGACATGATGCAGTTATCAGCGAAAGGATGGCGTTCCTTAGAACTGCGTAGTTATATAATCTTTTGAGGACGGGGTTATCTACATACCTCTGCAGATTGCAGGGAAATTGGCCTTGTAAATTTACCTAGTCTTCTGAAGACGAGGCTAGAGCACGTACCTCTGGAGATGGCAGGGAAATTGGTCTTGCAAAGTTGCCTTGTCTTATGAAGACGAGGCTTTTCACGTACCTCTGGAGATGGCAGGGAAATTGGCCTTGCAAAGGTGCCTGGTCTTACGAAGACGGGGATATAGCACGTACCTCTGGAGATGGCAGGGAAATTGGCCTTGCAAAGGTGCCTGGTCTTACGAAGACGGGGATATAGCACGTACCTCTAGAGATGGCAGGGAAATTGGCCTTGCAAAGGTGCCTGTTCATATGAAGACGGGGATATAGCACGTACCTCTGGAGATGGCAGGGAAATTGGCCTTGCAAAGGTCCGTGGTCTTATGAAGACGGGGATATAGCACGTACCTCTGGAGATGGAAGGGAAATTTTATAATTATTATTGTTTAACACAAAAATAGAAAGCAGGATGAATTAATATAAATATGTGTTTTGTAAAAATATACTAATATTGTAATTTTTTAAAGAAAAAGTACAAAAAAAGTTTAGAAAATTTAGGACAATGAAATAAAAAAGAATTAATGATAAACACTTTAAAATAATGTTAATATTATGCAGTTGTAATTTATTTTTAACTATCTTTTGTAAACCAGATGTATGAAGAAAAAACGTTTAATACAAAACATAAAACTAGTTTCATTACATCACAATTAAATAATAACCTAAGTTCTTCAGTAAAATTCATTTTCCATGCTGAAATGACGCTGGGCGACAGTCAAAGTCCGGCGGAGTAATTAATTGGATTTACCTTTGAAAGGCCGTGACTACGGAACGGATTGGCGTATAATATTCCACTATATATTGAAATCCAAGCCTTTTAACTGAATAAGAAATACTTTTACCACAAAATCCTGTAACATTTGAAAAGTACTGTCTTGTAAAAACAGACGTACGGTGCCAATTTTCTCCAATATTATAATAAAACTTATGCTCCAGATATTTCTAATTGAGTAATATCTGGAAAAATAAGTTTCCAATTTTTAACCTCAAATTCCTGAGATGAGGTTAAAAGTAGATTATAATAAAGCAGGTTGTTAGGACCACATACAGTTATTATATTATAGATTATAATACAGCAGGTTGTTAGGGCCACATACAGTTATTATATTATAGATTATAATAAAACAGGTTGTTAGGACCACATACAGTTATTATATTATAGATTATAATACAGCAGGTTGTTAGGGCCACATACAGTTATTATATTATAGATTATAATAAAGCAGGTTGTTAGGGCTACATACAGTAATTATATTATAGATTATATTAAAGCAGGTTGTTAGGACCACATACAGTTATTATATTATAGATTATAATAAAGCAGGTTGTTAGGGCTACATACAGTTATTATATTATAGATTATAATAAAGCAGGTTGTTAGGGCTACATACAGTTATTATATTATAGATTATAATATCACAGATTGTTAAGGCCACTACAGTTATTATATTATAGATTATAATAAAGCAGGTTGTTAAGGCCACATACAGTTATTATATTATAGATTATAATAGAGCAGGTTGTTAAGGCCACATACAGTTATTATATTATAGATTATAATAAAGCAGGTTGTTAGGGCTACATACAGTAATTATATTATAGATTATAATATCGCAGGTTGTTAGGACCACATACAGTTATTATATTATAGATTATAATATCGCAGGTTGTTAGGACCACATACAGTTATTATATTATAGATTATAATATCGCAGGTTGTTAGGACCACATACAGTAATTATATTATAGATTATAATAAAGCAGGTTGTTAGGGCTACATACAGTTATTATATTATAGATTATAATATCGCAGGTTGTTAGGGCCACATACAGTTATTATATTATAGATTATAATATCGCAGGTTGTTAGGACGACATACAGTTATTATATTATAGATTATAATATCGCAGGTTGTTAGGACCACATACAGTAATTATATTATAGATTATAATAAAGCAGGTTGTTAGGGCTACATACAGTTATTATATTATAGATTATAATATCGCAGGTTGTTAGGACCACATACAGTTATTATATTATAGATTATAATATCGCAGGTTGTTAGGACCACATACAGTTATTATATTATAGATTATAATAAAGCAGGTTGTTAGGGCTACATACAGTAATTATATTATAGATTATAATATCGCAGGTTGTTAGGACCACATACAGTTATTATATTATAGATTATAATATCACAGGTTGTTAGGACCACATACAGTAATTATATTATAGATTATAATAAAGCAGGTTGTTAGGGCTACATACAGTTATTATATTATAGATTATAATATAGCAGGTTGTTAGGACCACATACAGTTATTATATTACAGATCGTAATAGTTGAATTAAGAATGTACACATATATTAAATAAACAACATAAATATGAACAGTGTAAATAACCAAATGTATAGTTCCCTAAGTAGTTATTAACTCGAAATTACATGTCATGAGATCAAGAACGTTGAAGGACTTTCCAGGACATTTGTGCTCATCATATTCACATATTAATTTCAGCAATACGTTGAAAGGTTTAGAATCGTTAGACTACCAATGTTCGTTTAACATTATTGCAGCTCTATTGGCAGGATAATTTATTAGGTTACGTTGAACCAGGATAAAAAATGTGAATAAAAATGGAAGGAAAAGAAATTGTTTGTTTTCCTTTTTTTGTTTCAAAATATATTATTATTACTGTATTATTCTTAAAAAATATATAATTTGTTCATAATATATTTACATTTTAAAATAAACTGTTTCTCATTATCAAATACAGTAACTCTTGAATTAAAATCAGTCAAAGTTACTAGAAACTACAAAAGCATTGTAAACACCTATAGAAGGGATTGAATGTTAAATTTGTTCGAAAATCTTCTATATTCTCATCAGTTGCAAGATAAGCTTATTAGTTTTTTTAAACACATTCCTTAGAGATTTATATTAATTTATAATTGGTGTTAAAATTTTTATTCTTAGATATAATTGTATTAAACCCTTGGGTATATATTAAAATACATGTTTATACCAGTAATTTAATTAGGCCTGCTACTACTGCTAGTTTACACTTATAGGCCGCTAAGAAAGTGTGAAAGTACCTGTGCGAGAGAGATGCACTGAGTGTTGGAAATGAGATAGAAAACTACTCTTTCCACACTGTATCATTCTATAAAAAATGTCATGTCAACTAGGAAGGTGGTAGGCCCTGGGCAGATAGAATTGTAGCAAGCCCCGCCCACTTTGTCATTAGCAGTCTAGTGGCTATTGTTTGGTGTGGTTAACACTAACAAATCAAGCTTATACTGATTATACAGCAGTATTTATTATTCAAATAACATATATAAAATAATAGCAATAACTCAATGGAAACAATAATTAGTAATTAATTGGCAGTAGTTAGAGCGACTTTATATTTAATTCACATAAAGTAATAACATTACTATCATAACCTCAAAATATTCTGCAGTAACGAAATTGATTCATTTGTTCAATAGAATAATAAAAAAAAAAAAAAAAAAAAAAAAAAAAAAAAAAAAAAAAAAAAAAAAAAAACCAATTAAACTGACTAAATGTTGTAATGGCTTTAAAATTTTAATGAACAGTAATTTATATTTGCTTTAGATACTATCTTTAGTTTGCAGTACCATTGTATTAAAACGAAATGTTGCATGCAACACGAAATAGAGAGGACTATGACCTGTCACAATCGAACTACCCAGTAACCGTGCAACCATGTAGCCTAGACCCGATAGTTGTGTGGGCTGTGTCCGTTGAATCTATATGTTTAATTTGGACCTCACGAAATTTATCGTGCCAAGATGAAGATATTTTAGCTTGATTAGATTTATTTCAAAGTTTTAGATCGAAGGGTAGGTAGAAAAATGTCACAAATGTAAAAAAAATAACTGGACTCCATTCCGCTTGGCTCTGAAAGATCCAATTTTTTTTATCAGTATAATGTTCTTATAACAGCTGTTTATGTTTATAAAATTCGTGATGGTGTAAGCATTGCGTATTTTTATTGTGATTTTGAAACAGCATGATTTTGTTGACTTAGTAAAAACATCTGGTAAACGAAAAAAGTAAGTATTTGTGTTGCTGCTTCTAATATTACACCGACTGTTAATGTAGTCACGAGTAACAGACCTAGGCCGAAGGCCGATGTACAGGAGAACAGCGAGTGACAGTATATGCACGTGAAGCGTGTAGGGGTCTCCTCTTCTTTTAACGATTTATTCGTTTACATTCACTTTTTAAAACGTCAAACTGTTATTTCTGTAATCTTTTGTTAAAAAAACACTAAAAATATCAGTATATTTGTGTTCCCGTTATATCCACGTCGGTCACTCAGCAAGCACTAATGTTCATTATACAAAGGTCGGCGTTCAAGGCCAGCACATTTCATATTTTGTTGCATGACGATGGACTGTAAATTTATGCACATAAAGATAAAACAGAAAATTAAAGATAATGTCACCCCCGAAAAATATACGATTACCATTTAATTTATTTGAGAAATATAAAATACACAATTAAAAAGATGTAAATATATTCATAATAACAATATCATTGGAAAGTACATTTCGTTACGGTATATTACTTTGTTTCATAAACGTAGCAAACATTCTAAATTGATTAATGATCTTAAAGGTGTTGCACATTATTTATTCCGGTTAGCAATTATTTTAGATTGCGTGTTAGCAATTTTAGGCAATTTTATTTAGGGAAAAATAAAATACAAGCTTCTAAACTTTATTCAGGAGGGCAATATACTAATATACTTGCAAAATATGTTCGAATAGGTCTTTTTCTTGGTTGGGTTAGGTTCCGTTAGTTTAGTTTCATTGGTTCGAGTGGTTAGATAGTTAAATAAGTTAGGTTACGTTTCGTTAGGTTAGTTTCATAGGTTAGAGTGGTTAGATAGTTAAGTAGGTTAGATTACGTTTCGTTAGGTTAGGTTAAGTTAGATTAGTTTCATTGGTTCGAGTGGTTAGATAGTTAAATAAGTTAGGTTACGTTTTGTTAGGTTAGGTTAGTTTCATTGGTTCGAGTGGTTAGATAGTTAAACAAGTTAGGTTACGTTTCGTTAGGTTAGGTTAGATTAGTTTCATGGGTTAGAGTGGTTAGATAGTTAAGTATGTTAGGTTACGTTTCGTTAGGTTAGGTTAGGTTAGGTTAGATTAGTTTCATTGGTTCGAGTGGTTAGATAGTTAAACAAGTTAGGTTACGTTTCGTTAGGTTAGGTTAGATTAGTTTCATGGGTTAGAGTAGTTAGATAGTTAAGTATGTTAGGTTACGTTTCGTTAGGTTAGGTTAGGTTAGGTTAGATTAGTTTCATTGGTTCGAGTGGTTAGATAGTTAAATAAGTTAGGTTACGTTTCGTTAGGTTAGGTTAGATTAGTTTCATTTGTTCGAGTGGTTAGATAGTTAAACAAGTTAGGTTACGTTTCGTTAGGTTAGGTTAGATTAGTTTCATGGGTTAGAGTGGTTAGATAGTTAAGTATGTTAGGTTACGTTTCGTTAGGTTAGGTTAGGTTAGGTTAGATTAGTTTCATTGGTTCGAGTGGTTAGATAGTTAAATAAGTTAGGTTACGTTTCGTTAGGTTAGGTTAAGTTAGGTTAGATTAGTTTCATTGGTTCGAGTGGTTAGATAGTTAAACAAGTTAGGTTACGTTTCGTTAGGTTAGGTTAGATTAGTTTCATGGGTTAGAGTGGTTAGATAGTTAAGTATGTTAGGTTACGTTTCGTTAGGTTAGGTTAGGTTAGGTTAGATTAGTTTCATTGGTTCGAGTGGTTAGATAGTTAAATAAGTTAGGTTACGTTTCGTTAGGTTAGGTTAGATTAGTTTCATTGGTTCGAGTGGTTAGATAGTTAAACAAGTTAGGTTACGTTTCGTTAGGTTAGGTTAGATTAGTTTCATTGGTTCGAGTGGTTAGATAGTTAAATAAGTTAGGTTACGTTTCGTTAGGTTAGTTTAGGTTAGGTTAGATTAGTTTCATTGGTTCGAGTGGTTAGATAGTTAAATAAGTTAGGTTACGTTTCGTTAGGTTAGGTTAGATTAGTTTCATTGGTTCGAGTGGTTAGATAGTTAAATAAGTTAGGTTACGTTTCGTTAGGTTAGGAGGCTTAAATTAGTTTCGTTAACCCTGCAAATGTGAGCCATCGGAATTTCCGATGGTTGGTACCCATTACGGGTGTGACTCTCGGAATTTCCGACTGTCTCGTTTCGTCACTACTACGTTATTATTATATGTCAAATTCCATTATTATCACCACCAATTGGTTCATGAGGTTCCATTTGTTATATTTAGATGTCTTTAGTTGCACATTTGACTGAATACTCTGCTAACAGCTGATGTATTTTATACTACTGTCGTCAATTTGTCAGATGTAATCTGTGTGTTCCAGTTTCACTGTCACATTATTTTGTTGAAATCTAACCTAATTTTTACCGTTTTATTTCATACATACAGTCAAATATTGTTTATATTGTATTTACTGGTATTGATTTTAGTGTAAATATAGTTATTGTTTTTAGAAAATGTAAATATATATATGAACACTGCAGGTTACTGGTAGGCCTGTTTGTAGCTGGCTTGAATCTTAGTTAGGGGGCCTATGCTTATTTTATTTTGTAATTTATTGTTTGATAAGAACACCATTCATAATGACAGATACTTTTAGATCAAGTGATATTCGGGATATTCTATTTCAAAGTGAGATTACTGAATTTGAAGTTAGTGTATTGAAGGTATGGTAGCAAATGCAAAACACGCAATTTTTGATTTATGTGCGAATTTACTTTTTGGTACTTATAACTTCCTATCAATACTGGTTTCTATAGATACCAATACATTTTTGTAATCTGTATGAAATTTTACATAATATAAAGAAACTACCAAGCTAAAATAATCATCACTGGTGTTATAAAAATAAGCAAAAGAAAAATAATTTATTTATTTACATATTTATTTTGTCTCTTATCTGATACCAGATTTACAAAAATAAAGTTAGCCTTCTAATATATGTACTGTCAAATGCTACATTTCAGGCTGAAAACAATGATATACAACAAGTTATATTTATACAATAATAAGGCAGCTGGAATATTAATTTAATAAACCTTTGCGAAACAACTAATTTTGCTACCACACTGGGGGAAGAACTATACCACACTTGCAGGGTTAAACTAAATACCATGTTTAAGGTATTCTTTCAATATAAAGAAAAACATTATTACTGAAGGGATTTATTGTAAGGCACATTTAATCGAACAGGATACGATATATTTTAGGATATATATATTCTTCTTTCTAAGAAATTAAGATCTGCCGGGTGAATGCATACGTTGGATGTAGGATCTTTAAAGGCTTTGTATGTACAATGAGTGGACTGGTGCATTGTTGAGCATTTACGTTGGGGGAGAGGGGGTCATATTAAAACAAAACACTATGAACTAACGAATATCATTAAAACATCTTTTTTGATAGATTTATTATTTATTTACAATCTTGAAGATTGAAATACAGTAGTGTCAGGTTTACGAAAAAAAAAATTGGGTGTGCGTCGGACCACACGGTGGAAGTTATACTTCTTTGGCCATTCTCATACACCCACTCACGCACACAAACAGACAGGATATATAAATGAAATATAAGACATTTTTCAATATTATTCAATATATTTATCTTCAATATATTATACTTTGTAATATATTAACATTATTATATTATACACCTATATTATCATTATCAGTAATTTCTTCGATTAAATTTCTTCGATTAACAATCGATTAATCGATAGTTCTTAAAAATTTGTTCTTACTTTTCAGCGTGACGCGGTTTCTCGACCAACATCCCATCCCAAAGTGTCTAACGGGCGCAAAGAAGTATAACTTCAAAAGTTTATAAACAATTATCAATAATTGAAGACTGGTATTCTCTCGTGTATTATTACAAGGCACGCCTGTTCAGATATACATTTACTGTATAAAATGGATGGTACAGGAGCAAGACTTTGAGTCTGTTCTTCAAAATTTCAGGATTGAACCTCGGGCGACATGTTAAAAATGTTGCTCCAGTGTGTGAGGGTTTATGTTCAAACCTTCATAATGTAACTAGTCAGACAAGTTAGCAAACTCCTTGATGACCCACTCAGAGTCTAAATTTATGAGCCATAAACGCACAGGACACCTGCAGTATAAATCACATGAGTGTAGGTCGCAAGACGGTCATCTAACTTATGAACTTTGACATAACTTTTTTGTGTATTACAGAGCTGTTAAAGTACGAAACATGAGTGGCGTGTGTCTGATCACACACACACTCACTCTTCTCTACAGAGAAAAGAGAAACAGAGGTCGCTTTCTTATGGCAGCTAACGCTTCAGTGGCAGTTAAAAATAGATTACAACTAATGTACATTTTTATAAATTTGTATTAATAATTACTGCGCTTATACTTGAGCATTTGGGAGGAATACGGGAGGGACTGGCACGACGCTGGTCCTGCCATCTGCATGGCAAACTAGAGAACTAACTACTCGACACACTAACTCCACACACACTGAGAGTACTATTGGACGCGACCTCTCTTTCAGTCTTCTCTGTGCCCTCTCTAAAAGAAACACGTCAATAGAGCACAAGTCACAATCTGTACAATATAGTTTGTCAACTCCAAAAGATTAGTCTAAGTTGAACTGTCAGAGGCCAGTTTTATATTTATACAATATGACGGCACGTGGGAGGACCGGTGGCTTGCTATTTGATGACTCCAGAAGTAAGAGACTAGAGAGAGACACGGACGCAGTCACCACTAGTGACGTCACGAGACTGTGGGGTCAGTGGGTCATCCATGGCCTACACTCCAGGATCACCTTCCTCATTATCTTGTCTGTCAGGTCTATCCTGTAGTCTGTATCCTCGACTAACTCATGGGTCTACATTACAATACAAATATCAGACTACAAAGCGGTAAGTAAAAGCCAACTTACCACTTACTTAGCTCAACTTATTATTTTTAGAGTTTAATGTAGGGAAAACCATGTATTTTAATTATTTATTTTATTATTATGTTTGTGAATGTAGCTACAAGAAGTATAAATAAAGTTTAGTTTACTGTAAACATATACATATGTTTAATAACATATTATATTGTATAATTGTTTTATGATTTTTGTGCACGAATCAATCGGATATGAGGGGTAATTTTAATATGTGTTAGGTCCTAGTAGATAAGCTGCGTGTTAATTATATGAAATATTTATGTATAATATTGAAGAATATTCAATTATTGGATTTATGATATATAATGGTAGAATAGGTTATTCACACTTTCCAACAAAACTTTATTAAATTTATCTGAGACCTTTCGAAAACTAAGTTTTCATCTTCAAAGGCAACAAACAACTTTAATGCTGTTTTATTGGAAAAATATGAATATCTACTCTACCATTATAATTATGTATAGTTTGTATATTAAATGGTTGTTGACCTGGCCATTGTATATCGCTGGTTTTAATGTTTTTGCTGTATTAGTACTGTATAGTACTTGATGTGTTTTTGTTATGTTGCAAGCGTGTTTGTATTATTTTGAGAGGTAAAATTAATTTCTGTTAAATGTTGTCTTCCTTTTATCAGTTAAGTTGAATAACAGTCATAAAACGTTAAAAGTTAGTTATTTTAGGTAATAATTAATAGTAATTATAACAATTATTTATTTTCAGATATACTTTATGTCTTGAATGAGCACATTATTCTATTCACTAACAAATACACTGAACTTTATGAACTTTATTATGAAATTGCCATGAGTAATAATTCTTTTAAATTGAGAAAAATACACAGTGTAAATACTTTAATATTCTTTTAGTTTATATATTTAATGTAAATTTTTAATTAAATTAAATTATCCTGTATTTGTAAGGGTAGGTGGGTGGGTTAAAACCATAGTGCGTGTATGGGTGGGCGGGTGGGTCACAGTGCGTGTAAGGGTGGGCGGGTGGGTCAATATAACAGTGCGTTTATTGGTGGGCTGGTGGGTTAATAAAGTAGTACGGGTTAGTAGTAAGTTAATTAATAAAATCGTGGAAGTTAATTAATTAAAATAGCTAGTGGACAGAGTTCAACGCTAAGTTGCGACATATTTCCTTCAATCGATTTGTCAAAAGGTGAATTGGAGATTGGTTTGATTGACCTCACAACATACAACTCAATACTGAATGTAGAAGAAAATGTGGAACTCGGTAATAAAAATTCCAACTGGCTCCTACGAGATTAGTGATTTAGTGAAGTACAGAAGAGTACACTTCGGTTTTGATTGGTTAGGATTTACCTTCCAGGTTCTAAAATATTCTTCGAGGGTTCCAAGTATTATTTCAGCTATTCAAATGTTACACAAAGTGAAGTGAGACAAATATACAAGTTTATTTTATTACCTTTTCTCGAATAAGAATATTTGAAATTATGGTCACTTATTTTTACGAAAACGCCTTTTTTCATACAATTTTTCATAAATGATACAACATTCTGTTAAATATCTGACCATGTTTCAATTCAAAATATCTCAATGTTTATAAGCGAGAGTCGTTATATTTTTTAAAATTTTGAAAATAAACTAAAATGTTTTATTTTAATTAGGGAAATATTAACAATGTTTTGTTAATATATTACAATAATTAATTCTATTTTGGTCAATAGATAATATACACTCCTTCAACCTCAACAAATTGTTGTGTGAAAACTTTTCTTTGTGTAAATTATTTATTCTCAACTTGACTTGTCAAAGAGTATAGAGAAACCTGTATATTTCTTTCATAGAGAAAATAGTTTTATATTCTCTGTGATGTTGTCAACTGAGTAAACTGCTTTTGACATTAATATCTCCTTCAATCGAGTTTTGAGTTTGTTCACTGAACGCTAAACTACTTGACGCCAAGTTACGCTGAAAGCTGATCAAAAGCAGCTATACCATGTTTCAAATGAGTGTGGATGAGTGAATGTTGTCGATGTTACAAACTAAGGCCGACTATTCCTTAGAAAGTGCCATATATGGATTGCCCAATGACAAATGAACACCAGGTCCCTTTCAAACTTTTTATGTCTCTAATTTATATCTCTCCTAGGTACGCCGCTTAGAAAGTGGCCTACTGAAATCGCCCCTGCGAGAGATGAACTGAGTGGTGGAAATAAGTTAGAGAATTACTCTTCCCCATTTTGGCATTCCATTTAAAAATTGTGACGGCAACTAGAAGTTGGTAGGCCACAGGATAGCAGCATACAGAAATTACCATTGGTTGGTTTGACGAACACTAAAAAACAGGTTTATAAAATAAAACTGTTATTTAATATTCAAATAACAATTAATAATAATTAAACAACAACACGATGAATAATAACGTAAACAATTAATAGCAATTATAAAAACTTGTACAGTTAATTACTGTTGTTTATTTCAACTAAACACTGTGGAAGTTGAACACTTGAGGGCAGAAGTTAGTCACGCTTGTGAAGTAAGGCAGCTCAGCGGTGGAACGATTCCTCTCCGTTTACGAAATCCCTATATGCGCTACATATAACATACTGGTCAATTACAGCTTATGAAGGTGGACATTAACCAACCACCCTGCCAACCAACTGTTATTGAATTCCTTTTGCACTTTGGAAACCTCATTAGAGCCTCATATAGCTCTCATGCACATTTAGGGACGTACGAGGCCAAAGGAGGTTGTTTTTAAGTTTTTCGACTAACGAAATTTCAATAAATTGGGTTAAACAATATTCCTAAATTAAAAACGAAATAAATTCTTGATCTAATTGTACCTAGGAATTTTCGGACCCATTTTCCTTTAAAATAATTCCATCCATTACAACCACAAGAGGTGCAGCAGTTAATTCCTCTGTTGAAACTTAGGTTAATGGACTTTGGAAGAACCCGTCACGAGGTTTCGCCGAGGAAAGTGTTTTGATTGAGAATTGAACTTAATGAAAGTGTCTACTCTCTTGAATTCTGTCCTACTCCATTTGTTTACAGTCTGCTGGCCAGTGCAACTAAAAGACACTACAACGTTACGACCAGAAGTAGGCCTACGTTGGATAGGTGGGGGGACCATACGCACATTGGTATGTAAGGAGGACATAAACGTGTGGTGGGTGAAATATCTCGGCAAGAGGTATTTATTTTATTTATTTATTCTTAAGACACCAAACGTCAAGATATGGGCGATTATACAGGGTGGGAAAACAATTTGGTAATGCTTTCACAACAACGTTATTTTTTCCATAGATAATTTTATTATTTTTTTTACTTTAGTTCCATAAAGTATCTTTTTTGATCAGAATAATTTACTTGAAACTTTTAAATGGCTGCGAAATAATATTGTTCAAATTAGTTGCATTGAAATTCAAATGACCGCTACTCTGGAAAGAATAAACCTTTCCTAGTCCTGTTTGCGGAGATAATTTTTCTTGAATATACCTTTCAGTGGATACCAAACTTGACCTAGGCTTACATTAAAGATTTTCGTTCAACTCCCCGTTGGCCGTTCGCCTGTAAAGATGAAATGTCAATAATGGCGTCAAAAATTTGTTCTTTGTAACCATGATTATGTGAACAGTTGTGAAAGTTCTTCCATATTTATTCCCACTCTGTATATTTAGAATGAGTGTGATGAGTGTACATGAGCGAATTTTGTCTTTGTTACCAATCTAAGGCCGACCATTCCTTAGAAAGTGTCATAATTAATAGCCCAATAACAAATGAACAGCCGGTGGTTATCAGCTGATCCCTCTCAAAATTCGTTATGACTTTGATTGCGATCGAATTGAGAACCTTCAGCTTATGCAATTTGATCCTTTTATTCAATTTACTTTTTAAATAATGCAAGATTTTCCCCCTTCAACCAGGGGAAAGGTATATTACATTTAAAAAATATATTTCATTGCAAATATTAGACTTACATAAAGGTTTTCGTAGAGGAATTCAAGGGCTGTAAAAGTCATTATGTTGATAGGACACGTTTATACAATCGGTTATTCTGAGTCGACATACTCCGATAGGTGGATGATAATCGAACAATCGAACCATGGCCTTGCATACTTCTACTTAGTATGTTAACAAGACGATGTTTAACGTGTCGAAAGGTTCTCCGATCGTATCTGGACGGCGTGCCGTGAGTCGTACCCGGCCGACCCGTGCCGGTAGGTCACAAGTTAGATCGATAGCACCAGAACCCACCACTCAGTCTCCCGTCGACCTCCTGTGGTACTGCACTGGTAAGAACTACCTACCCTCAACTTGCACTTTCAACAACGTGTCAGATTTGAGAGGAAAACATTTTGCTCAATGCACTGATTAGCTTTTATCGTATTCACCTTTGAAAAGTTTTCAAATTATGTTGAATTTGGAAAAGGAGATTCAAACTTGGAATAATTTGTTTGGTTCAAATTTGGGCCTAGAGTAATAAGAACCCCTGCAATATACTGTGTACATGAATAATTATTCAATTTTAAATAAAAAACTTGTAAGCGATTTAAAACTAAACTTAAATGTTATACATACGTATTATGAATAATTTTTCTATTCTATTTTTTACTAACTTATTTTCAAAAACAAAATAGTTTAATTTAGAATATTATGAAGAAGTAATTTCAGTAGCTTTTTAGTGGATTTTTTTTAAAAGTACAGCATCAGGTATTATGTAGGCTACATAAAGTTCAAAGGTAAGCTTCTGTTAGGAAAATACTGGTGATAGAAAGTTCAACAGGAATCAAAAGTAATAAGGCCCAAATGAATTTTAGGTTATTATTAAAATTATTAAAACTCAAATGTAAGTAATCTTGCTAGCCTAGTGGTTAGCACTTCCGCTTTATACGCAGATGGTCACGGGTTCAACTACCGGGAGGTCCACTTAAATTTGTCATAGGAGTTTGGACCGTTGTTCCTCAACAACGTATTAATACCATGTAAACGATGCTAAATGCGTAAACAGTAAAAAAAAAAAAAAAAAAAAAAAAAAAAAAAAAAAAAAAACATGCACACAAATATTAATATACAAAAATGAGTACCTGAAATTCGTTGTCATTCCATCACTTCACAGCGGATTAACAGATTTCCTTCAATTATTTTTTAAAGTTTTATAATTTTTCGTAGAATGTACTTCAGGAAAAGTGAAAAAAAATCGAGGAAATTTTAATTTAAGTAGGAAATACCGAGGAGTTTTAGTTTGTATTTGTTTATATAAACATTTGTTATATTTTATTTCTTGTTGATAAAGTGGTTTGGTTAGTGAAATAGACTTTTGCATGCAGTCAAAAAGTAATATACTATATAAAATTGTGGTTTATAAATTAATTTTATATTAAGATATTTACCAACATTTCATACAGTATATTCATTTTTGACTAAGTGCAATGCAATTATGTCAATGATATTTATATTATATTATCATTTAACCCATCGTATGGGTTAAAAGTTGCACAGTTCACTCCTGGAAAGGTTTCTGGTGTGGTTTTATTCACATCCAAATCTAGAGCTTGGTTTATTCACAACAACCAAGAGAGCTTATCAGAGAGTTATGGGGCACCCTCTACAGTATATTATGATATATTATGATTGTTCATATTATCTGATATGTTTTTTATTGTTAAAATATTTTTATAAATTGCCTCGGACTCTATGCTCTTGTCAACGTAAGATTAACTCAAACGCCATGTAGAGCGCTAGTATCAAATCGAAAGATTAATTAAATCGATTATATAGGGCTTTTTGTAAATGATTCTTTCTTATCATTCGTAATTGATAGTAACAAATAATAGGCGTGCTTATCACATTCAATTGTACCTCATATTAACCTATATTTTTACGATTTAATGATAATCATATACTTAAAAAAACATAAAGTATTTAAATAAATTTGTTGGGCTTATTTTTTATTTAAAGCTGTTAAACGAAAGTCAATAGAAATTATTATAATAAGCATAAATAATTAAAAAATCCCACACGCATTAATATGATGCTTTGGGATTTATAAGTACATTTCATGTAAAACATTGTATAAATAAATCTGTTTTTGAATTTTGAATTTAAAGAGACAAGTAAGACCCAAACAAGGTTAATCAGGTAACGCTATATTTTTGATGTGACTAGTATTATAAAGAGTTTTCTAAACAAATCTGAACGTGTAACGTGTTTACATCGTAGACATAGGGTTCAAAAGTATATAAAATAACTGTGTGATACGAGACGAAACAAATCCAGTGTGTATTATGTGTTTGGGACACTTAGTACGTATAATTAGGATCTAGTATAATATTGTGACTAGATTGTTTGTGGGGTTAAATGTGATAAAAAGTTATTTCTCAGTTTTTCAGGATGGGAAAAGTTGAATCTGGATGTTTGGGGGTTGATTTATTTATTGTTTTGTTAATTTTGTATGGCCAAAAATAGTCTGGAGAAAAAGCAGGCTCCAGTAGTAATGATGGGGTTGCGTAGTTTTATCAAATTAAAAAAAGTGATTTCACATTTATGAGTGGTAGGCGGGTATCACTTATCAGCGTAGATCATCGACTACACTAATCAAAATAACACTTCATTATTATATAAAGAATAAAAACAGGAAATAGGCTACGTCGACGATTATCACAGTGTCGAAAGCCGTTTGACAAAGCTATACATGTCTTTTTAATTTTTTTCAAACAGGTTGTTTACCACGATTTTGTGATCTTCAGACTAAACCTAGAAAAATCTAGTTTTGCTAGTTACATTTTAATATGTTCTTATATATAGCAACAACAGTTTTAACAAATACTTAAAACTTTTATGTAACAGAACATGAAGGCAATATGTATTATTCTATTAATGGCAAAAATGATCTTGTTGTTGTTATGAGTTTTTGCTGAGAGTATACTGTCTGCTTCTCAAATTAAACAGTAATAACAATAGTAGGGGTTTTGACTTCTGACAAGTAACAACTTAAATATTATTTGTTTGACTGGCAGGCGCCAAGAATGTTAAGTGACCTTGCTGTTCACAAATATTACCATAGGCCAAATACAGTTTCTGTACGTTCATTCGGAAGCGTCTATTACCACAGCTCAGCGCCGTCACTTCCTTATGTAAAGTTTCAACGATTGTTTGCATGTTTTAGATTTCGGACCAACAAGTCCAAATAACTGTTTTCTGTCGCCGAACAACCGCGTCTGTTATTCCGTACGTGTCTTTTTTCCTGTTTTACCTTTGAATTCTCACCCATTTTCACATTGTGTAAAAAGAACAAGTAAGGCTTTACTTATTTATTTAATTTCTTACCCACAACATAATACAATGATGGCAGACCACTTACTTCGTTGACAAACTACATATTAACCACGTTGACAGCTTACCCATTAACACACTACAATGACGGACAGCCCACTTACTACGTTGACAAGCTGCCTATTAACTACGTAGATAGATTATGCACATACACACTACATTGGCGGACAGCCCACTTACTACGCTGACAAGCTGCCTATTAACTACGTAGATAGATTACGCACTTACACACTACATTGACGGACAGCCCACTTACTACGCTGACAAGCTGCCTATTAACTACGTAGATAGCTTACCCACTTACACACTACATTGGCGGACAGCCCACTTACTACACTGACAAGCTGCCTATTAACTACGTTGATAGCTTACCCACTTACACACTACATTGACGGACAGCCCACTTACTACGCTGACAAGCTGCCTATTAACTACGTAGATACTTTACCCAGTTACATACAACATTGACAGACAGCCCATTTATCACATTACGTTGACAAACTACCTATTAACTACATTGATAGCTTATCCACTTACATACAACACTGACAGATAGCCCATTTATCACATTACGTTGACAAACTACCTATTAATTATTTTGATAGCTTACCCACCCACCTACATAATACGTTGACGGCACATCCACTTACAAGCTAAATTGACTGACTACCCACTCACTACATTGACGCTTATTTACTACATTGAAGCTCTACCACACACCAACACAGATGCAGTCTTACTCATCTATACATGTAAAAAGTTCTTGGCTATTTATCGTTATTTTAAGGGATATTTTAATGTAGTTTTAACTATTTTATTTTTCCATTAAAACATTATGTAGTAAGGCTGAATGTATCCCTCACGAGTGGGCTGAACAACGCACGTCATTAAACAGACGTTTACAAATGTACTTACCCGATAAATATAAATTATTGTTGTAACTTTAAAAGTTCAAGAGAAGATAGTCCTTTTAGTAAATGTAATGTGCGTGTAAGTTTACAGGCAACGTAAAAAATTAACGACCATAAGAGAAGTGTTTTTTGACACAGACATAATATTATCAGAACCATATAATGGACGTTATAAAGCCAAAGTAAAAACATCTGGAGCGGAAAATACTTCAGAGTAACGACTTTGTAATGATAAAGCGAGTAGCGCTCAAAACGTCTCGCGGTCGAGTGACTCCGTGGGAGTTGATGAGGTGTCGAAATGTCCGGAGATAGATCATTTCATGTATTTTTTTCTAATAATCAGAGTTGCAGCTCATTTAGGTAATCTTAGCAATAACACGTACTAATGGAACATTATTATACATAAATGATATGCAAATAAATGGTTCCAAAGAATTTTGTACAAACATTTCCGCAATATTAAACACTAAAAAAAATCAAAACTTTGAAAATTACCAGTTTGATTCCTAAATATGTTTTTTTGCCATAACTCAAAAACTAGTCACGTTAGTGATATACATTTTTTTTCTAAAATATTTTAAATTGTAATTCTCATGTTCCCTGAAAATTTAATCAAACTTGTTATACAGTAACCATTTTTGTATGTTTTTTGCTTATAAAAATTAAAAAAAACAAATTTTCAAAAAGTGAAAAAATAGTCTGGAGATATTGGCTAAATACACCTACGTACCAAATTTCATAAAAATTGATCCATCTGTTTGGGGGGCTCCAGTGAAGTGCACATACACACAGACACACATACGGACAGACATCAAAATTCGAAAAAAAACTCTTTTTGGTTTTGGGAGACCCTAAAATAGATTTTTAAAACAACTTGTAAAAAAATTTATTGACGATCAAAATACTTTAACTATGCTAACGCATATGGTAGAGAGTAAAAGGATCAGAGTTTGTTTATTTATAGCCACAGGAACGCCTCCATGACAGTTTGATATATTACAACTAATATACACCTTTATATACCAGCAGTAATAATTACTACGTTTATCCTTGAGGGTCAAGCGGGGAAAGGGTGGGTCCTGTCATCGCATGGCAAACAGGAGACCTCAAGTATTTACTTATCTGGGTTAAATTGGGTTAAATTTGTCAAAATAATGTTTAACTTATGTTCCCAATCCCTAATTCCACTAACATCGTCTTCACATTTCTATTTATGCTAATGACCGAAATCCCACAACATGTTTGAGGAAATGACCATTATAGATAACCAGTCGAGAAGATTAATTTAACGTGGAATCCGAACCACATGGTACATTTGTAGGCTATTTAGATATGCTTTAGTCCCAGCTCAGAGGCGAGATTATTCACTAACCGCCAGACTGATTCTGTTGTGGTAATTATGATGGTAATCATTAAGTGGGCTTAATAACATCTCCATTTCGAACACATTGTTTCCGTATGGTTAGATTACAATACTAAAGTACATTTATTGAATCTCCTGGCTTGACTTCAGAGCGCTCCTATAGCAAGTGCTGGAACTACAAGGAGGTTCAAAATGCTATGACCAAAGACGTGACGATATTAGCCAGCCACAACCATAGTAACCTTTAACGTCGTACATGGTTGCCATATTTCAGTTCTTTATCTGCTCCTTTCTGATTGTTTGATTGTATAAACCCACTTGTTTGAATATGTGAATTTATGTGCAAGTGAACATTGTATGATAACATTGTCTATATTGATATATAATTTTGTTTTTATTATTTGTATATTGTTATAGCCTTTATTTTCAAATGCAGTGTGTACTTGGCAACTCTGCGTGTCAGAGCTTCACTTCACTAAGCGCACTGAGGTGAAGTCAGGAGATTTATTAGTATAAGAATAATGCCGGCTTAATTGTCTAATCACATTCTCATTTCTTTAAGCCAGCGTCACATTAAGCAATTTTTCCTAGGGTAAGATATGAACGAAATAATAGATCCCAGTGGAATGCAGCGTATGTACCTCCTATTTAACAGTCAACCACGGGAGAAACCACTGTCAGTGGTGGTCGGTCATATGCCGCAACGAAACCGCGCCCGTTTAATTTAACGCGTTACACATATTCAACTATTCTTTCGCAAAAGATAAACGGCTGAACGTGGCGTTAGCTTGGACTGTAAAAGTAAAAAAAACTTTTTAAGTTGC
The DNA here is from genome assembly GCA_035578905.1 of Stictocephala bisonia. NCBI lineage: Eukaryota > Metazoa > Arthropoda > Insecta > Hemiptera > Membracidae > Stictocephala > Stictocephala bisonia. Next base: position 398,330 of record JAQJVL010000604.1, on the reverse strand, counting down.
AACCAAATCAGTCGTATTTGCTACTGATCAATAAATGTTATTATCTGTGTTATTGTTTTAAATTGTAATAATATTAAATTGAAATACATGGTTCGGATCCCACATAAAGCTGTAGGTCACATAGTTTGCCTGGCTGTTGGACTATCAATAAATAGTCCTTTATGAACTAAGTCGAACCCAGATAGTAACAATGACTGCACTCATTCATCTACACTCAACACACTCATTCACCCTTCATATTCGCCCATATATCTACGATCAGCGTCTTAGAAATGAAAAAAAGAAAGAAAGTATGAAATAAACTTAACATTATTGCATACTAACTGACAGCCCTTGCTTCGCTACGGGGTTGTTTGCTACGCTTCCTTACCCTTCCCTCATTAAAATATTCCTCCATGTTCTGTATAAACCATCACATCGATATAAAACTTAGCCTTCTGCCGCCTTCCTAGATAACAAAGTCTTATAGTCTAGAAACCCCTATAGGTCCTACTTTAGGGGGATGCAAAGTAGTGTATTCATATCATAGTTAGTAGAAAAGTTCTTAAACATTTATCAATGAAAACCGAATTAGCCAACCTTTACTATAAGGTTTATGTTCTTTATAATAGCTGTTTAAAATCAATTATTAAATTAATTAAGATCAATCAATCAGCTTTATTACACATTTAATTTGAATACAGGTTAAATTTTATGTATTGTCAGGCAGTAAGAAAATAAATATAGATTAAACAAACTATATTATCACATAAATATAGTTCACATATTATATTACACTAATTTATTATCAAAAATATCATATAAGAGTGATTACCATAGTTCTAGATCCCTAATTAAATAATTCCAGATAATATTTGACAGAGTAAAAACCACGTTCTAATAAGAATTTCTTTAATTCTTTTTTTAATCGTTTTTCGGAGTCACAAAGTTTTATATGGGAGGGTAATTTATTGTAAAACTTTATTCCGGAATAATGAGCCCCTTTTTCATATTTTACCTTTTTATGAATTGGATAAAATAATAAAGTTGTGTCTCTGGTGTCTCTTTTTGGCTGATTTATTTGTTTATGTGCTGTGAGATTTTTAAATGTAAGTATTATTACTGTAAAATAAATACAAGAGTAATATTTATTTTACAGTACATAATATTACTCACTTTTACACTAATAATATTACACAAAGCAAGGCTCTGTGAGCATTTTACGTCGAATAAAAAATTGTTTACCTGAATGTCTCCAAGGTAAACCAAACATTCTCCTAATGATGTTTTTCAGAGATTTAAAAATTTGGTCCGTATGTGTTGAAGTCCCAAAAAAAGCTATTCTATACCTTATCAAGCGTTCAGAATAACTCCTATATACATCAAGCAGCACCATTAAGCTACACTTTTCTTTCAAGAGATTGATTGCACATGATAACGATCTTTATTTCTTCAAAGAGTTGCTGTGTATGCTTGTTCCATGACATAGTCTCGGAATAATAATACCCAAAAATTTTGTTTCTGAAGCCATCGATATTTTACTCTGTACTCTATGGATGATGTGAGAAAATGTACTGCTAGGGTTTTGCTAAACCACAAGTGACATTGCCCCAATGATGCAAGCTGGCTCGAAACTACAATACCATGATCTTCGCCTTTGACTAAAAGTGATACATCGTCAGCGTACATAAAACGTTTGTTATTAATATTGCTACAATTTAGGTCATTGATGTATAACAAGAATAAAACAGGCGAAAGAATGCATCCTTGGGGTACTCCATCACTAGGTTCGAGCCAAGAACAATGAGGTAATGGACCCTGTAAGGGTGTAATATTTACCATCTGCTTGCAGCGTTCAAGGAAGAATTGAATCCAGCTAATTGCCACTCTTCGAACACCATAATGATTAAGTTTTGACAAAATCAGTGCATGGTTTACACAGTCAAAAGCCCTGGAAAGGTCACAGAAGACACCGACTGTCCTCTGCGACCCATCCAACGCTTCTAAAACTGTATTTGTGAACTATAATAGTGCAGACTCGGTACATTTTCTTTGACAAAAACCATGCTGTGAGCTAGTTAGTATGTTCCATTAACAAAGAAAATTTAAAAGTCGAGGAAGATATATTTTTTCGAACACCTTTGACAACCTTGAAACTAGGGAAATTGGACGAAAGTTATTCATTTGCAATGGTCACCCTTTTTTAGAAGAGGTTTGATTATCGTGTACTTCAATTTGCCCGAAAATATGCCTGTTTTAAAGGATAAATTAATTAGAAAAATCAGAGGATACAAAATTTCAGAGCAGCAGAACTTAAGCAAGTTAGCTAAAAACTCATCCCACCCTGAAGAGTTTTTATTTTACAGAGACCTGATTGTGGCTAAGACTTCTGATTCATTTGTGGGAGATAGAAACACTGAACATTTTATAGATGCTTGTGACTAGGACAACCAGTTCAATGCAGAATGGGGTGAAGTCGGAGGTGCAGAGGCACTGGGATCTGTCAGAAAGAAATTATTAAAGGTTTCTTCTATAACTTTCTTGCTTGTTATTTTTCTCCATTTACTGTAATTTCTGTAATATTGAGACTCACAGTTTCCTTGCCACTCTCTCTACGAACAATGTTCCACGTGGATTTTGCCATATTATCTGCTCTATAAATCTCACGATCATTGCACATTTTCTTTGATGCTTGTATTACCTGTTTTGTTATTTTTTTATAAGATTTGAAATATTTAGTTAAATTCGGATCTTGTGAATGTTTCACCTTATCAGCCAATTCCCTATTTTATGTTAGTTAGGAATTTATTCCCTTTACTAACCAATTATTTTTTTAACACTTTTTCCTTCAGGGTGTTTTTTTGTTGGAAAATGTGTCTCAAAATATTTTATAAAAACCTGAAAAAATTTCCTAACACTCTGATCAATATTACTTTGAGTAGTCTATCTGAGAGTTTGAGCATTGGGTGAAGTGTGTTGAAGTATGTACACGAGATTGTAACCCATGTGCGTTTATTACGCAAGACAATTAGTTTCTTAAGTTTGAGCTTTCCGCACCGTCAATATTAAAATCCCCGCATAGTCCCACCTGCTTTTGTTTGAGTTCATGGTTTAGCATTAGCAAAAGCGATTCCAAGATTTCAATAAAACTCCGTTTACTAGATTCTGGTGTTCAGTATATGCATATTGCTAATACTGACTTAAAGGTTTTTCGTTTATTTATCTCAATGGCTGAGCATTCAAAGTTACGATCGACTGAAACATGCTGATATCCGTGTGCCCTATTGCGAATATACTCTTTCGGACAGCTATGCACGTTCAGCCGTTGTTTGTGTTTCCGAAATAGTGTGATATTACTTCGAAGTTTGTCAATTTATATTATCAAAATATTATCTTTTGTGAGCCAGTGTTCGCTTAGACATATGACATTTACTCTGTGGGGGAAGTGTATCAATGTGTGCTTTAAACTCGGTTATCTTGTACTTTATACTTCTTATGTTATAATGCATAATCCAAGAGCTAGAGTTAACAAAGTTTTTAATATTATCACATTTGTTATATACTAAACCAGAATATCATGTAAAAGATAGTTTTACTTAAAAGTAAACTATGTGAATCAATAAACTGCTTATTTACTACACAATTGTTAGTTTTACTTTCTGTTATATTTGGCCCTTTTTTATCATTATTAATAGTGTCTCTAGAAAACAAAGAAGATCTTGAAAAATGATCATCTCTGCAAAGCATGAAACAATGGTGGTCCGGTGGTCATTTAATGAGTCCGAAGAGAGAGAGAGCGTACTGAAGACTTTGCGCATCGAGCTGCATGAGGAAAACCCCTCGGGTGTTGAAATGTGATCTGGGTACGTAGAGGGCGTGTTGGAGGCTCTGCGCATCGGGCTGCACGAGGGAGACCACTCGGGTGTTGGAATGTAAACTGGGTACGTAGAGGATGTGTTAGAGACTCTACCTTTATTCAAAATTTCACCGAAATCTGTTCAGTGGTTCTGGAGATTTCGTGATAAGTGAGTACATCGTTTTCGGATAATTTATATTAAGATAAAATAAACTAAGGATGAATTATTTTTATTGTGTAAAAGCTCCCTTCATAATGTTTTCAAAACTGTGTACTACTTTAAAATTTCTAATCTGCGTCGTGTTTGTAAAAAAGAGACAGTGACCTATATGTTAACAATAATTGCTACTGGGGACAATATATTTAGGTTTGGGGTAGTGGTTGTTGAGCTCAGCAGCGAGGCAGGTCGGTGGTTGCTAAGGAAACAACACAACAAAACCCATCGATTCCTCCACTCCACGTCTCAATCCGCTCTATATCTTCTAACTGATCCTATAAATTCGATTCTGAATGGTTCTTTCTTTTCGATATCCGAAAAAATCTACAGGGATTCACTGTTAAGAAGGCGAATTTGATTACAATGTCATATAAAATAACAATATATCAGAATATAGGTTTTTTTTTACAAATGAACTCCATTGAAGGGGGAGGAGGTATGATTATAAAAGTTTTTTTATTTTAGTTGTCTTTTCAGTTATAAACATGTCTAATTCTAATTTAAGTGTTTGTAAGTAATATTTCCACTCATCATCTTTAATATCAAAGTAGTAGAAGGAAGCTGACACAAGTTAACATTATTGTGTCTCTTAATCAAAATTTATTAGTATTTAGTTCTTCACTTTCATCCTTGTCACCATTTGTGTGATTTTTCGTTATTAATTAAATTAAAATAATATTTATAGTTTAATACGTTTTGTATTAATTTATGTACGAAACTAGTGATAAAATGAAATACATGACTGTATGCACATATATAAAACGTTTTGCACATCAGGGGCTTCGTACTTAAAATCTCCATGGTCGTACTCAGATCTCCTTGATCGAAATGTTTAATGAAACGTTTAGTTTCTTTAAATGTTTAAAATTTAAAAAAAAATTAAAAATTTTTTTTAACTTTTAAATGTTAAAAAAATGTGTTAGTCGTATATATTTGTTAAATGAAAATAAAATCAATTCAAATGTAAAACCTTAAGCTTTTCAAAATTCACGTCCATCATATTTTTTATGATGAGGGTTTGTAGAGTAGAACCACAGAAAACAAACTCAGTAACTCTATCTGTGGTAGAACGCTAGTACTAAAACTACTGCTATAACCTGAGAGACTTAACTACCACATATTTCACATTCAATTTTATAGATTTACACCTTATCTATCATATTGACTTACTTTAGCTTCAATTTAATTTTATTGTAGAAAGCCTATAGGTCTACAACTTTTAGCGACATAATATTCACCTATTTTTTTTTTTAACTTGCGAGAAAGTAGCAAAGTAAACAATAGCTTACAATTCAAGCACGAACATATTTATTGGTTATAAATAACGATAATTTCAATCCACATTTACCTCCTCCTTGGCAGCTTAAAAGCTACAAAGCACAGGTAGGGATAGCAACTATTTATCGATAAATATGTTTCGATATATCGATATTTTCTTTCGATAATATCAACCATATCGATATTTAGGTCCGATATATCGTATCACTAAATATTTACATGATTCTATCTCCTCAAAATCATCACGATTCTAAAAGACACATTTATATTTCCTCTTATGTCCACAACACGTGCATTGAAATAATAAAGTAACTTTATTTAGTTTTTTTGCGTAAGGTTAAGAGGAAAATTGTTTTCTAAACTTTTATTTTTAAATGGTTTACCTGAAAAGTATTGGAGGTAGATTAAGTGAATTAATTTGTTTAATTTTTAGTGTTTATAAGAAGCCTAATCATATTTTTTAATGTGAAAAACAAAAATAAAAATGTTATTTTATTATTCTGTTTTAATTAACATAACAATTAAAGGAATGATTTTTATTCTTATTTTGAATATTTTTCATTCACCCCACAGACCATAACTTGTTTTGTGAAGATAAATTTACTTAATTTTTACAATCAGTAGGCTTTTCTAAGTAGTGACACCAAAATATGAGTGTATGTTTGGCCATGACATAAGAGTTATTGCATAGTTTAAAACTGATTAATCATTAACAATTCGATTTATAGGTTACCCGATATATCGATATTTGGTTTGCGATTTATCGATTATTCTATATATCGATGTGTTGAAAATATTTACTATTCCTAAGGACAGGGTGGAGCAGAGTCCCTTAGACCCGAAGTAATTATATTCGTTGATATACAACTGAACATAAACAACATTTCATCACGTTAACATGTTAGAAGGGTAATTGTACTTTATGTCCCGACCTTGTGCCAAGTACTGAGGGGGGAGGGGTAATTTCACTTTGCAAGTGCATGTAACCACGTGACTTACCAGAAGGCGTTGTCCTTGTCCTACACTGTTCCACTGCATCTCAGTGGACTGAAACACAGGATAAAACGTTACAAAATAAGGACCTAATCACTGTAATCAGGATGTGGTTTCACCTAACGTCCATGATCGCTCAGGAAGTTTTGTTTTTTACCAAAGCAAAATGGCAAATTGTATATTACGATAAAAGGTGATAGCCAGAATAAGTAGAATCGAAAAGGTGATTCACCTACAAATTTACAGCTCTGATTGCAAAATTCAACCTTATACATATGGGCGAATACGGATTTCAAATCAGTGTAATGAGTGTAGATGAGTGGATTTAGTCTTTGTTAAAAACTAAGGCCGACATTTCTTAGATAGAGTCCAACCCAGTGACAAGTGAACAGCCGGTGGTTATCAAGTGATCTCTTTTAACATTTGTTGTGAATCTGATTAGGATAGAACTAAACTTATGAAATTGGGTTTTAACTAATTGTGCTACCGACCATTCGGAAATTAAGAGTATACGCTCTGTGTAGCCTGGTTACTATTTGATACTGATTAATTTTCAAAAAAAAAAAAAAAAAAAAAAAAACTAACTAATAGCCATTTACCTAAAAAGAGAAATGGCAAGTAGTTTACCCTGGAATCCGAATCACGTGTTATTTATTTAATTAGCTATGTTTAGATTCAAAGCTGTAGTTCCTTTAGTTGCCCTGGCTGGCTCTTGAGCTAAATGGCTCTTCATAAGGAACAGTCGGCATTATACACTGTTCAGGGAGAGTTGAGAGTGAAGCTACATCCACTGCTGGTGTGACTTAGGTGCTAGCACAGAATATAGACAGAGTCTATATTCTGTGGTGCTAGGCCGATTCACAGGCGTCCACAGTTCACGATGGAAAGCAGAACGTATGATCAAACCGATTGATCTGACTGACTCACTGGGGATGGGAATGCCAATGAATTAGTCTTGTTGGAAATCAATGGGCCTCGTGGACACCCTCTTATTACTGTATTGGCCAGTACTCTTGATACAGGCCAGGCTAGTCGGAGCCTCACTCTCAACTCTCGCTAAATAGGATATATTTACTATTTAGTAATAAGGTCTACACTTGTAAATCTACACTTATTCGTCCTTCATATTCGCCCATATCGTTACGATCGACGTCTCAATAATGAGATATTAATAATGAACTATAAACTGGACCTTTTTTGAGAAAACAATAGGGACTAAACCCATCTCTATATGCAATAAAATCATACATTAAACGCGTGGTTCGGTTTCCATGACAAAATGTGGACGTTTTGTTTTATAATCAGATATTCCGGTTGAAACCACGTTATCAGTAAATGGAAGATTAATAAAAAAAACATTAATACTTTTTACATGCATGTATTTTTGTAGGGTGGCAACTTTAAACTTAAAGCTATAAACAAGCTATCAAAGTAATTTTCTGCTGGAGTAACAATTTTAAAGAACGTTTGAGGTTTTTATGCATTATTATATGGGTATTCCTACCAAATCCAATGAATCCTCACTGCTTTATTAGTTTATTTTATTGCATTCTGTTATTTAAATGTTAAATAATTCTTGCACTAAATTGTTAAATGTCTTGTAAACAAATATTCAACATTCATCAAGATACAACTGGCATATCTTATCTTAGTATATGCAGAAATTTAATTTTACTAACCAATAAACAAATGAACATTAACTCATTTATAAGAGAGTTGTCAGGAAAATACATAAGGAATTAGCATTTTTCTATTTTATGCCAATTTTAATGAAAACAGAAGCGTCTGGCCTTCCTTCTAAAGCATTCTAATCAAAGAAGTTGAAGCCGTCAAAGACAGTTTCCGAGTCATGAAATTTGAAGGGGTCTGTAGAAAGACGTACAATGGACTTGTGATTATCTGGACTGGAGTATCATAAAGACTCTGACCACTGTTGACAAGGTTTACTACAAATAATATTGCGTGGGAAAGGTGGTGCCAAATGTAACATTCTATAAATAAGAAAGAGGTGGAAATGTAATGTCCACAATATATGGATCAGGAACCGAACAGACTTCATTTGCAGCACACGTACAGCAATACAAACCCACCCGCCCACCCGTACACGTAGTGTTATTGAAGAATTAGCAGCTCAGTATTAGCAGTCAACAGTAGACCACGTTTCGGAGTTTGGTTGTGCAACTTGCAGCCAATTATCACTTGGCCAAACATTTCGTCAGAGCTCCGTTACACAAGGAGACGAAATATCACAACACGCATGTGTTGCGGGTGTTGCATACACACAAATTAAGGCACTGTTTTCAATTTTCATAGCTACCACTTTGGAATTTGAGGTAAGTTACAGTTCTACAATTTTGAGTGTTGCCTTCGAACGAAATACTAAATTTAATGACAATAAGTTTTGACTTAAATTGTAGTAAAGCAAACAAACACGTACGAAACACCGAATAGTCGAGTTAAATAAGGCATTTTGCTTTGCTCCTTTAGTAAATCGATCATAAATAGACTACTCGGTTATTTGCAATCACAGACCCTTTCAACACCCGAATCAAACGTATTGATAACAGATAACGCATAAGCAAACTTGTTTGAGTGCAATATTTCGGAGATTTTTTAAGTACACCAGGTGATACTCCGGGTAAGCCAGTTTTTGTTTGTTTGTTATAATACCTCCTTCTTTTCTAAATTCCAGTTTGGTTTTCGTAGGGGTCTGTCAACTGCGGATGCAGCGGAGGTCTTAGTGTCAGCTGTATTAGATGGATTTGAAAACCATGTTAGCACTTTGATCTCATTGTGTGACATAACCAAGGCCTTCGACTGTGTCCCACACGACATTCTCCTGAGTAAACTACAATTTTATGGCATAACTGGTGTTGAGCTGCAGTTTTTCAAATCTTATTTGGAAGATCGCACTCAGAGAGTATGCGTTCACAAACTATCTGGGACAGCCTGAATTGAACGAGGCATACCACAGGGATCAATCTTTGGACCTTTTTTGTTTCTGCTCCTTATAAAAGCTCCTTATGATTTACCATGTAATGTTTGCTGTAATTCTGTAATCTTCGCTCATGATTCTACATTCTTTTGTTCTTGCAAAGTTTTAAAAACAATTTTTTTTAATGAGTAATTACTTAAAGGAAGTTAGTCTCTGGTTTAATGCGAATGGCCTGTTATAAAATAATAGTACAATTAAAAATATTCTTTTTTACTTAGCTCCAAAACAATACCACCTAATATGTTAAATTTACAGTCTAATGTTAAATTGTTGGGTATTATTAACCTAGATTTTAAACTGTCACGGCCTTCACATATAAGTAGTCTTTGTACTAGATTATCCAGAGATATTTTCTTGTTGAATCACCTAATGTTGATAAATCTAACCTTAAAATGGCATATCTTTTTTCATAGTGTTATTATCTATGGAATCACTTTGTGGGGTAATGGCCAAGATGTAGACACGGTTTTTAGCCGCTAACTATGCTCGACTTAGGTAACCAACCATGACCATCGTAGCCCTACGAAGGTGATCAGGTCACCGATGATCAACTTAGGTAGTCATTGATCTACTTTGAAAGCTCATGATTATTTTTGAAGTCATAATGCAGCCAAGAGTTCAACGGGGGTTTGGTGCGAAGCCCCCAACGAGCGAAATTAGTTTGTCAATACTCAAGCGAGGCGCTCAGCGCCTGCAAAGTACATGATGCTTTGTATTGCTAGGGAGATTTAGGTCGGGGAGGGAGGAAGGCCGCGGCCTTGATTGGAATGCGGAAAGCTCGTAACTAGGTTATCACATCGATGATTATCAGTCGTTTAAATGGTTTAAAGGGATTTAAATGCCCGCGCCTCCTTCAGTCACAGCTTTAAATATTGTACTGTAAACGCTCGATTTCATACAGCGAGCGTTTACAGTGAGCGTTCATATAGCTTTTAAATTGTACCGTAAACGCTCGATGCGTACAAAACATGCATTGAAATAATAAAGTAACTTTATTTAGTCTTTTTAAGTGAGGTTAATGCATAACAATGTAGTTTATTGAATTCATTTGGTAAAATTTTTGTGTTTTTAGGAAGTTTAGTGGCATTTTTAAATTTGAAAAACGAAAATAACACTGTTATTACATTATTCTTTTACAATTAACAAAATAATTAAAGGGATGGTTATTCTTATTTTGAATTTTTTTCACTCAACCCCACAGACCATAACTTGTTTCGTGTAGATAATGTATTTAATTTTTACAATTAGTAGGCTATTCTAAATAGTGACAACAAAACATGAGTTTATTTTTGGTCATGACATAAGAGTTAGTGCATAATTTTAAATAGATACTGTATATCATTTATAATTCAATACATAGGTTAACCGATAAATCGATAATTTTCTTTCAATATTATCATTAGACCGATATTTGGTTTGCGATATATTGATACTTCGATATATAGATTTGTTGGAAATATTTGCCATCCCTACCTAAGTTTCTTCCTTACACAACATCTGGACATTGCCTACCACCCTATATGGACGCCTCAGACGTCGGTATTAAGAGGGCTTAGCATGACCTATCGCCTACAATATCCTCAACACTTTGTCATCAATTAGCTGGATTGCAGCACTGTGCCACTAGGTTGTAACGTTACACTATCTTAATTTAAATGTTGGCTAAGTTAGTAAGTACCACCTCAAGACGAGGGTGTTTTATATCTTTCGAAAAGTTGTGTTTGTTTTTTGAACACTAGACTGGTTAGAAATCTTCAACAAAATACGTGTTTAGATTGTTAGATAACCATTAATAAATCGCTTCTAGTAACTAACCGTAGTAACCAAATTACGTAGGAGTGACTTGTAAAGCCGTGGGGGGCGACGGGGGTGACCCCCGATTGGGGAGGAGATTGCACCAAATTTCACCCACCAGAAACAAAGCTTTCACCAGTGACTTGCGTTGTGAACAGTGTGTTGACTTTAATTAGGACGTGATCAGATGATCTTTGACAGCTTATATCTCGATCAGCTGTTTGTACCCAGCTGTTTCACTGTTGCCAACTTCAACAACCTACATTTCATAGCGAATAATATCATTGTACTATATGTAATCACATAAGAATAATACTTATCAACAATATAACTGCAGATAAGTATATTCTGTACAGATAAGTTTTATTTGTACAGTGTGTTTTTGAATGTACTAACATTGGGAACATTTCGCCGTTTTTGAAGAGTATTAAAAATATGTAGGTAATATGTTTCTAAATGCCTACCATTTTCCAATATGGCCACCTACTTAATTTTTCTAATGAAACACCCAATATTTTCTTATGGTTTCGGAGAGTGATTATAATTTTTAGACTTTTTTTATAAATGGGTATGTCTTTATGGCCAACTCCATTTCAAAACTAATTTTTTAGTTATAAAGAGCTCAAGGTGTCATACAGTTCAGGTAGGCTAGGCGTACTCGTAGTTACAAAGAGTCCAAGGGGTCATACAGTTCAGGTAGGCTAGGCGTACTCGTAGTTACAAAGAGTCCAAGGGGTCATACAGTTCAGGTAGGCTAGGCGTACTCGTAGTTACAAAGAGCCCAAGGTGTCATACAGTTCAGGTAGGCTAGGCGTACTCGTAGTTACAAAGAGCCCAAGGTGTCATACAGTTCAGGTAGGCTAGGCGTACTCGTAGTTACAAAGAGCCCAAGGTGTCATACAGTTCAGGTAGGCTAGGCGTACTCGTAGTTACAAAGAGCCCAAGGTGTCATACAGTTCAGGTAAGCTAGGCGTACTCGTAGTTACAAAGAGTCCAAGGGGTCATACAGTTCAGGTAGGCTAGGCGTACTCGTAGTTACAAAGAGTCCAAGGGGTCATACAGTTCAGGTAGGCTAGGCGTACTCGTAGTTACAAAGAGCCCAAGGTGTCATACAGTTCAGGTAGGCTAGGCGTACTCGTAGTTACAAAGAGCCCAAGGTGTCATACAGTTCAGGTAGGCTAGGCGTACTCGTAGTTACAAAGAGCCCAAGGGGTCATACAGTTCAGGTAGGCTAGGCGTACTCGTAGTTACAAAGAGCCCAAGGTGTCATACAATTCAGGTAGGCTAGGCGTACTCGTAGTTACAAAGACCCCAAGGTGTCATACAATTCAGGTAGGCTAGGCGTACTTGTATTAGGTGGGCTAGTAAACCACTATTACTATTACCAGCTGTTAATTAGAATCATGGTATTGTTTGAACATAAACAATTACAGATCTATAAACGTTTAGTATGTCAACAAATAATAATTTTTCACTGTACCAATTATTCTGCATTACCAAACGTAAAACATTTCTATGGCTGTTTTGTTTGTCAAACTCATACATTTTAATGCATGTTTATTTAGACACCAGTCTTGATATGCGACACTTCCTAAAATAAACAAAACTTAATAGTAAATATTGTTTTTCTTACTTTTTTTTGACTTGACATTTTGACGAGATTAAAATTATTATAGAGATGCTCATTACAGACTGCAGCCGAAGGCCGAGGTGTCACGAGTGCAGCGAGTGAAACTCACTACTAACCAGCCTAGGGACGTACTGGCCGATGGGGTTGGCACATGAAACGTGCAGGGATGTCTCCTAGTTTAGTTTAAGTAAACAAAATACAATGTCAGATTGCATGACTACTGTCGGAATGTTTGTTTAACCGAGTTTGAATGTTGTTTACTAAGAAACTATGGGACATATGAAAAATCCAATCACACCCATTGTTTTTATCGTTTAAGGGTAGGTTATGACAAATGTATTTTTAAATGTTATTATAAGTTTCAATAACTTTAATCCTAGTTGGAACAAAATAGTACCGGTATTTTAAGTACTTTTCACTAAGCATCAACTTTACACGACACCAAAAACCTGTTAATGTATCTATCTCATTTATATTCAAATTTTCAATTTTTCAAGAAATACGTTTCTTATCGATTTCCTGAAACAACGTTTTCTTGGCTTCTAGAGGTCGTAAAATAAATTACTTGATTCCGTTGTAATCCTTATTAACTGTAAAGTTACGATACATTATTTTATATTCGTTAAGTAATTGCAGTGATTTTAAATTGAATTACATAAGTTAAAAATGATTAATTTAAGTTAAAAAATGTATACGCATTTATTTACGAATATAAATGTATCGTAACTATACATGATATAAGGATTACAACAAGACCAAGAAATTAATATTATAACATCTAAAAGCTAAGAAAACGTTGTTTCAGGAAATCGATTCGAACCTTTTTTATTGAATATTTTTAATCCTGAAATTTGAAAAACTAATAGAAAACATCCTATCGACCATGTATTAAAATAAATAAATGCGATAAATTGACGGATTATTTAATAATAAAATTTAAAATTGACGCAAAGTGAGAACTAGATGAAAATCCCATACTTTTTTCTTCAAACTCGGATAACAATTATTACAACTTATAATAAAATGTTAAATGCCTATGCCATAACGTACAATTAAACAAGGAAAACAATGGTGTGATTGGACTTTTATAGGCCTCTTCGTTTTTTAGTAAACAACCTTCCAATTCGAGTACACATAATTTCTGCGTCGACAGTGTCTTAATTTGATTTTGATTGACGATTTTGTGTTAGCGGATATCCCCTTGAAATGATAGATAGTCCGGTCATGACATTACATGATGATAATTTCGCATTACTTATTCCACCTTCGCCTCACAACTATCGCTGACAAGACCCGATGACGCCATAATGTACGGTCGGCACTGATTACATTGTCACTTGCTAATCCGTCAGTGCGAATGTTACGTGCGCATGCGTGAGCGGTGTGAGTTCGTGGGAACTGTAGACTGTCCCACATACTCTGTAATTACAGTACATCCGTCATTACGTCAACAATAGAGTAGGTTAGTTATAGTTTGTTGGTGTTTGTCATTTATTTTACATAGCAATACATTGTATTTCTTGATCCTCTATCTATATGCATGTTATTTGTCTTTAATATACAGGTTGTCTATTAAGTCTGGAATATATATATTTTTTTAGTCGAATGAATTAGAAATTTGAAACTTTTTACAATCGTGATAGAGATTATGCGCCTACTTTATGGACCAATATTTTGTCGTTTCACACTAATAGGGAACGCCGAACAGGATAACGTCAATATATGGAAGCCTATATTTGTTTGTTGTTATAAGAGTTATTTACTATTTTGTTTTATGGAGTTATTGGCATGTTAATTGTCGGTTGTTCTAATTTCATATATTATTTATTTTCTCGTTGTTATTCTAGTTTTAATTTGTTAAAAAATTTAAGCTGCGTCGAGTTATGTTTAGAATCGTATTACCTTATGGTTAGACATTTTATTATTGCTGTTTACAATTTATAATTTATGAATTATGGTGGAGTGAAGTTGTGGAGAACTATTATAATAAATCCCTCGTTGACTGTTTACAGTATAAACTGCTTTGATGTAATTGGTTTGTAGCCAACTGTATTGAAGCATGTAAATTAAATTAATCAATTATTTTTTAAAAGACTGGTGTAAAAAGATGACATTTTAAAGTAATATGTAAACTAGTAAGACAAAGATTCATACTAAGTTCCATATTTTATTATCTTCAGTAACTTCTGAAATAGTAAACGTTTGGTAAAAATAACATAAAAGACAGATAGACGGAAAACGGAGCGAGGTAGACCATATGTTCACGTGACACTTTTGTTTGTTTTGACCTTTGGAATGACCTCCTGAAGTTTGGCTGCCTACTTACCTGACACCCCGTATATATCCTGTGCTACTTCGATTTCAAAACAACTCCTCCGAGGCAGTAACTGAGTGTCACCCCACTCGACTAGACGTCGTACCATTAGGGATGCTAACGATACATAGGAAATATCGATAAATATGTTTCGATATATCGATATACTAGTATCGATATTTACTTTTAATAATATCGGCCATATCGATATTTTGGTCCGATAAATCATATCACTAAATGTTGACGTTATTCTCTCTCCTCAAAATCATCACGATTCGGAAAAAACATTTAAATTGCCTCTTATGCGTAAAAAACATGCATCGAAATAATAAAGTAACTTTATTTAGTTTTTTTTAGGTGAAGTTAACGCACTAAAATGTTGTTTATTTTATTAGATCAGTGGGTGGAAGTTTAGAGTTTATATAATACGAAATTTACCATCGTAAAACAAACTTGCGTGAAAATCGTTCCATTTACAGTGACAGTACAAAATTAGTACATAAAATAGTCGTATTTACAATTATAATAGCAATTAGCAACTAAAATCAAAGACAAGCCACGTCAACATTCATAAAGTTAGCTACCAAATAATATTCTTTTGTCAGCAAGAGAGCGTTTAGTAATTTTCTAAATGTATTAATATTTGTTTCAGCCTTTAGTAAATTTTGGCAGTTTATTGTATAACTTATTACAATTATAAATGGAATGCCTCTCATAAAAGGTACAGTGATGTTGGGGGATTACCCAAGAATACATAAGAAGCTAATGGAATTGTCAAATGTGGAAACAACTATTTTTGTTGCATTATTCTGTTATAATTAACATATTAATTAAAAGTATAGTTATTGTTTTTCGAATTTTTTCCTCTTTTACACATAGATTAACTTATTTTGTGTAGACATGTATTTAATGTTTACATTCAGTTGGCTATTGTAAATAGTGACAGTATTTTTTACATTGTAAATATGAGTGAATTGGTCATGACAAAGAGATAGTGCATAATTTTAAACAGATAAATTATTTACAATTCGATATATCGGTTACCAGATATATCGATATTTTTCAATCGACATATCGTTAGATCGATATTTGGTTTGCGATGTATCGTTCATTCGATATATCGATGTGGTCCCATGACTTCACAACAGAAGTCCCAATAACCTCTCGATGGAGATGTCACGCGGAAGCCCATTGTGTGTAAACACATTGTTGCAAGGTGTCGTGCCCACACCTTGGGCATGTCACTGGCCGCCCACACTCGAGGGCAGGGCAGCCAGTGGGCAGGCGAACAAAGCATCGGTAACGTTTCTTCAGGTGGGAATGTCCTGAAGACGAACTAAAGGTAGTAATTAATCGAGGGCTGGAACTACAAACACATTGTGTTTATTAATGGTAATCTCTCTTATTAGAATTAGATAATGAGTAGAGTCGTGAGGTGGGGCCGCGTTTATGTTTGGTGTTTGTTTATTTTATAATGTAAAATGTAATGGTACAAAGAAAATAAAATGTTGGTTCTTACAAAGAAGATTTCATTTTAAACATTCACGACATAAATACAGTACAGTAACACTATTAGCGCATTGCTGTAACCCAGCTACTTGGGGGAGAAGTGTTGTGAAGATTGTAGATGATAGGTCCTCTATTGACTATTGATCTATGTGGGGATCTTATCAGACAGAGTAGGAGAGAGCACAAGGTGAATATTGCTGATAAAAATTAATAGTAAAGCCATGATTCAACCTGCGCTATCTCGAACTCAGATGCGTCGTTCTTGGCGCTTTAAACCGTTCGGCCACCGGCTCCCCCCCTGTTATGAAGGGAAGAGAACTGAGTATCAGTCTTTTCAATTAGCTGAAAATCAGACCAGCTACGCGCTTTAAATTCCACGTAAAGCTGTAGGCCCCTACAGTTGCCTTTGCCATTGGGCTATTAATAAATGACCCTTTCTGAACATAAGTCGAACCAGACTACACATGTCATTCACACTCATCCCTCACTCATATAATTATTCACATTCACCTTAAAATACGCACAAAATTGTGTCGGAATCTCACATCTGAGCCTAATATGAGATTTGGTATCTTTCACAAAAGGAATGGTACGGTTAGATGTAAATTCATGGAATTTTAGAGAGAGCGTAGAAGAGTTTTATCATGATATCACAGATGATACGAACCATTAGAAAACATCGAAATTTAAACTGGACGTGAATGTATGTGTGGTTTGACTTTTTTCATTAGAAATGTAAAAAATGTCTAATGACAGAATTGGGTGCAAATGAAAGATCGAAGCATTGAAGCACCAGTGAATATTAGAAACATATAGAATTAGAAACAAATAGAGCAATTGGTTGCGAATGCATAGAAAATTGAAACTGTTAGATAATGAAATATTAGAAGATTTGTAATATCAGAGAATACAGAATGGACAGTCAGGTTTGATGCAAATGCATAAAAGATTTATTTATTTTACCAATGCTATCAAACAGCCTTAGCTTATTATGTTATAGCACTGAAAAACAAAAGTATTTTTATAGTACTTAAAATAAATATGGAATAAAAAATTATAATACAACATTACTGATAAGTTCTTGAAAGAAAAGTTCATTTTAGAAAAGTTCATTTTTACCATCTGACCATCATCTTATTTTAAATTTAACAGTAACATTTTTAATGCGTGACAATTTTGTTTCACGCATAAAATAATTTCATCATAGCATCAAATAACTGAAATAAATTGAAATATTAATAACATGCTAAATATAACAACAACAATCATTAACATCAGTCATGATAACAATAATACAAAACTACAGAAATAACAATCCAGATAAAGATATGAAGAAAATAACAAGTATAAATCCCAACAATGATAACATCAATAATGATCGACGGGAAATAAACAATAATAATCACTAACAATGAACGAACAATAGTTGGTGAACATTATTCCAATCTTACGATTTAAAAGCTAAGAGTGTGAGTAATTGCTATTATTTTCAGCTTTGAATAAAGGGGGGTTGAAATTAAATATTTATGGGAGAACTAGCAAAGAATTAACATATTATGAACAAGAAAATTTTTTTCAAAATAATTTAACTTCAGTATACTAAGAAATACTATGAGTAGAGTGTATACATTTTATTTTATTTATTCAGATTTAAGATTTGAGACGCCCGCACACCTTGTGTGTATTTTAAGACAAATGAATGATTACTTGAGTGTAGAGTGAGTATGGATGCCTTATGTAGTCTTATTACTATCTGGGTTCGACTTCAGAGTTTTTTCACATGCTGAATTTATTTAGCTATTTATTTATGACTTTTTTGTATTTTCTGATACTATAGTGAATATTTCCACAAAAATTTGTTAAAAATTATTCCAACGCTTATATTATCTGTAATTAGTGATGTATTATTTTAATATATTCATAAAATAAAAAGTTTTACTATAAAAAGTGGCTCCTTTCGTTATTTTACAAGTTAAATGTATAACCACAGAATAAGCTTATAATTTGATATACGTTAATGCAGAGAAAGTTGCAATATTGGATTTATTCCCCTTATAGCAATATTATCACCTAACTATCTGTCAGAAAATTATAAATTGTTTGAAAGAGCGTAAAAGTTGATAGAGAATCCACGTTTTGGTTGAATATTGATTTGTGATATTGTATTTTTATTTTTGACTTTTATGAACATTCAAATGAACAATCAAAATTCATTTGTATTTTGTAAAACTCAACTAATAAACTAGAATTCTATATTTCGTACTCAATGAAAAAATATATATATTTTTTTTAAATTTAATAAAAGGATTCTCTAGTAACTTTTACAGTATTTCAAACAAAGTAAAATTTATAATTCTCTGCCCCAAATCTTTAAGTTCCAGTGCTGATGCACCCTTAACGGTGACTACCTCAGCAGACACTTAACCTAAAATTATATCTTTAAGTGGCTCATTTCGTCTTTTCCAAATGCAGGTAGTCTCAGCGACCTCCCGAGTCATGGCATCCATGCGCGTGTGTCCTCCTCCTGGCATGGAGGCAGCCCTGGAGGGCTTGGCCCGAGCCGTCCTCAAGGACCAACCCCTGGACATTTATGTCTTTGCTGCGGAACATTTCGATACGTTGGTGAAGAAGAGGACCGAAAGTCAAGGTCAGTATACCTGCAGGTCCGTAGACGGAGTTGGGGTCTAAGTTAAGTGAAAGTGAATCTACTACCTCGTGAGCTTGTAAGCTTTGTAAGAAACAAACTAAAAATGGAGTATAGTTCACCAGATTTTCACGATATTTCAAACCAGTTGATTTTGTCCCAACGAACATGAATCCATGGACGTTTTACCCAAAAATACCAATTAAAAAAATTAATAAAAAACAGTTATACACTAACGTGTATTACAATGATATTGTGTAGTTTTTCTAAACAGGATAATGACATCCGTTTCTTCATACGACAAATAATAACTAAGGAGTTCGACAAATAAACAGTTTTGGAACTATTTTATAGATATTGTACAATATTATGTCAAAAACATCCACCTGAGAAGCTGGTCGAGGCCTGTTGGAAGTTCTCTAAATAGGCAAGTGAGCCTAGAATCTCTCTTAAGACAGAAATTCATTTAAACTTAATTAATGCCTGTAATTACAAAACATTTAAACAGTTTTTAATTTAAACAGTTTTTATTTAAACTGGGTTTATTATTCATGTTACAAACCACTAGTAACAATAAACAGAACTACAGAGAAGAAAGAAACAAAGGTTGTTTTCTTATAGCCGCAGCGAACGCGCAAGTCGCAGTTGTAAAGAGTTATATTAATGTATATAAGATTTATATTAATGTATATACAACTAATATACATCTTTATGTATCTGTAATAAAAATTACTACGTTTTATCCTTGAGAAGCAAGATACCAAAAAGGTACTGGCGCCGAAATCGCTTGGTAAACTGGAGAAGTGTCTACTCGACACATATTCATCGCACTATTGGATACGACTTCTATTTCTTTATTCTCCATGGCTAAATAAAGGATACCAACTTCTTCGTATTTTCGTTCCCTGATTCTTTCTCTTGCCTTCTTCACATTGTAGCTATGTAAATGTCTGTACTATTTTAAATTATAAGAACATTAAAACGTTTATCAATTACTAGCCACGCTCTTGCTTCGTTACGGGATGGTTCTCTACGCTCTTGATTACCGTTCCCTCCATCGTATCAATGTAAAAGCTATAACACCCTGTAATAATACTTTAGATAGAAACGCAACCGTGTCAGAGTTAGTAGAAATGACTTTTAAACATTCTACAATAAAAACTAAATTAGCCAAGCCTTTGTGTCGTGTTTATGTTTTTTTTTTTTTTTTTTTTTTTGTATTAGCTGTTTGAGATAAATTTTTTATTTTAAAATTATGCCAATGTTACTCTTATGGGAAAAAGAAAATTGAGGGGCTGTTTCTACCCCTTAGGAATGGAATTTCGAGAAATCCTTTCTTGGGAGTTTCTATGATACAAAAGCTAACTTCTCTCTAAATATCATAAAACTCTGTTCAATGGTTCTGGAAATGTTGTGATGAGTGAGTACATCGTTTTTAGATTATATGATGGTGGTCCTTAAATTTGTATATAGTTTAATTGGGTCTCACTGACAAGTGATTATCACTTTAATTACACTCATATTTATTAGTGTAAGAACGTACTATTTTCACCATGAACAAAGGAATGGTACAGGCCCTTTCTATTTAACAAATAATAGCAGTTCAACTCATTGACAATATAATGAATTCAATAATAACCCTTGATCATTAAATGACACTAGTAAATAATTATGATTTAATCATTAAAGTTGTTGAGCTAGAGTTAAGATATTTGATATGATTAAAATGTTATTAAATTTAAATTAGTTTTAAATTTCATGTTGAATTAATTAAAATCCATAAATATGAAAACAATATATAACAAGACAATCTTAAAATGTTGAAGTTAAAAGCAGCAAATAAAATAATACAGCAGAATAGAGAATAAACAGTTTTCTAGCTCCTTCATAACGAGTGTATACAGCTACAAAACAGTACTGTAATACAAATTTAGTATCGTTTGTTAGAAGGCGCTAATACTAATTCAGTTTTGCGCTGTACACAGAATAAAATGTTTTATGTTTTAACAATTGATTAAGTAGGTACTGTATTATTTTGCAAAATTTCATAATTATATGGTTGTATGCCAAAGTATAGGTGTATTTTTATTTTACAAATGGAAAAAAGATTTGTTTTTATTTTAACTTAGATGTGCTGTGTGACATGTAGTAGCTGTGCCGTAGAGCAGATAAGAGATGAGGTCAAAACCATAAACAACTATAAATAGTCAGAGGAATCACGGTTCATATTCCATGATAAATGTTCAAAAATAAAAGAAAAGAGATTACAAATATTCAAACGGGTTTGTTTACCGATGTCTAGTATTTGCTAGTATTAGTACTTGTTGTGAGAGTGACTCAGCGTTCAGCAAATTGTAATTAGGTCTATTTATATCTGTACATACCAACTAAGCCAAGCACTCTTCCTGACTGTTTAAATTGTCATAAATCACGTAGTGGAAGCTTAACTTTATGAAATATAACTATTTTGCAGCTAGTAGAAGTTGTAGGGCTCTAAAAATGGATTAAAATAGTTTTAAAATAAATTTAGATCTACCCAGCACGATCACAAGAGCTTTCATTTGTTTTAAAATTTTTATGTTTTATTAATTTGTTATTTTTGTTTTACATGGTTTTTTTTACCTTAGCAATCCAACTCAATTCTTAATCGATTATTGGGATATCGACATCAGTCCCCAATGCATTGCCATTTTTACCATAGTGAATTTTAAAAAGTACGCGCTTTTAGCGGTATTTCATATTTTATCAAATTTGACTTAATTATATTTGATGGATTTTTATATTTTATTACTTATAAAAACTTGGTCTTCCTATGGAACTGATTAAAGATCTACGGACCTGGAATAGATCTGAAATTGAGTTGTTTTGCTAAGGTAAGAACACTAAATTATACATTTCAAGAAAATCAGGCCACAAAATGGATTTTTGTTTGTTAAAAAAAAAAAAAAAAAAAAAAAAAAAACTGTTATCTGCATACTAAAAGAACTTTATTAGATTTTAATAACTTTATTAAATTTATTATTAATAACTTTATTAAATTTATTTAAAATGCATTTATATATATTACATAATTATTTAATACCTTTAAAAAATAGCTGCAACTCCAAAAGTTTATTTTTATCAGAATTCCTATCTAAAATATTGAAAAGTTACTATGTTGAAACTACTCCCGATCTATATATGAACATTAGTCTATGGTTGAAGAATTTTAATTAACTCACGATGTTTTAAATATTTACTTAATACTTTTCAGTGTTTATATTACAAGTAATTTTAGAACTAGAATCTATATTTTCCGGTGACAACCGCTATGTACATTATTACAAAGTAACCAGACGTTTCGCCCATACTGTGATGTGGCATCCTCAGTGGTATCTCTGAGACTGAGTCGGTGAATGACCTACCAGCTTTTATAAGCGGAATACAACCACTGATTTACCATTCATGTCTAGATTTAAGATGTTATAGAACAATAACATTCACTGAATTAAAATAAGAGCAAAGTGTATTTCAATCAAATTTCAAGAATTAAAATAACAGTGTAAATAGTATCGTATGTTACTTTAATTCTTATTTAAAATTTAGTTGAGACAAAAATGTTTCATTTTATGGTGACTCAAGTCTAGAAAAATCTACCTCTTCGACTAGCTTTCCCCCATGAATTTCAAACAAAGTTTTGACAGAACCAACTGTGCGTAAACTTTGGATATGTTTGACGGTTAAAACAAGTTACTGGTATAAAATCCTATAACCGTCATTGGTAGAGTGAACATTCCTTGTAAAGAGAGGACTATGTTGAGTCACTTTCGCACGGGGCTACTGGAAATGTAAGTGGGGAATGGAAAATGATCAGTCATGTGATTTTCGAGCTTATATTCGAACTATGGATCACATAGTTAATGACTGCAAATAGCGTTCTTACTTGGGAGGAATCAGCAGGTCTTCATACAATCGGAGAAGCAGGTGTTGAATAGTTACGAAACCTGTATTCAGCTCTTTTGCGGGAGATCAATATTTAAACACTAAGACACAAGTACTTAATACTTTAGATTTTTTCTATTTAAACTGTCAGTATAATGTTCTATATGTCTCTTCTTCATATTTTTTTTATATAGCTGGCTTTGAAATCCACACGATATTCATAAATTTAAAGGAAATGTTCAAAAGTTGTTGTCGTACAAAAAGTAGGCTACACTTTAGAAGTATAAACAAATCCGCTCTGTTTTTGTTTGCTCGTCTCTGACGATAACCACTGTGAGTCAAAGATATGAACAATGATCTATTAATACTTTGAAACAAAAGAACTGCGTTGATGACTGTTGTCATATTTTCTCATCAGATCTGACCCCTCTTTACTGTACATATTCATGAATATTCATCTAACATACTCTGTCATCGTCTATTATATGTTATACCTCTGTACTGCTCATTCATAAATATTTATTTAATGTACCTTGTTTTTTTTACAGTGAAATTTGTAGATTTCTCTGAAAGATTATTTTTTTATGGTGGCCGTTCCCCAAACTGCCAAGTCTCCGCTCGAAAATCGGCAGCCCTTATCACCAGAGGCTTAAAAGCTCTTTTCTATTTTATCTTTTTTGTTCGTGTTTAGTATCAAATAGTTAGTTTGTTAGCATATTACATGTCAGTTCTTATTTGGATGCCAGACTGCCCCTTGACCAGTCTTATCTACTAACCTGTGTAGATGCTCTTCCGTGTCATTTCATGCTTTTCATGAAGTCATTTTTATTTATTCAGTTTATTTTATTTAAAAAATTGTGTTTTATAAAAAATAAATAGTGTTTTAATTTTTATCTTAAGATTTAAATGAAATAGTAGAAACAATGTCAGCTTATGGAAATGTCCGGTTATCTTACTCTCGTCTCATACCATAGGGTGTGCGGACTGCAAAATTTCGTTTCACCCCGAGTGCACTCGCGTGGAAACGTCTGACAACTTTAAGAAGATGACAGCCCGTAAGAAGGCTGTTTGGAGATGCGAAAACTGCAATGCTGAGACTTCATCAACGGTCAGCCATGACAGCCGTCGGGACCAGAAGCCATCGCTATCCACCCTCACTCAAAACCTGGGGAAAGATCTTGGATCTCGTATTGCAGAAGATAAATCGAGGATAGATTGTGTGGAGAAGCAGTTGGAGGGTGTGAACAACACCATCGGTGTGTTGCAGGCAACCCTCAGTAACCTCGTGACAGAAAATGAGACTAGGAAGGTGGAATATACTGCTGTAATGCAAGAAAACAAAGAATTGAAAGCTGGAATGTCGAACCTTCAACAGCAAATGCGAGACTTGGAACAATATTCGAGGAGAGAAAATATAGAAATTGTGTGTGTGCCGTGTAGTAGAGGCGAGAACGCTTACGTTCTTCTTCAAAAACTCAGTGCTGTGATAAACGTTCAATTTGATAGCAGGAATGTGTCCGTGGCCCACAGGTTGCCCCGCAGAGAGGGGCAGGAACAACCCAACATCTCTCGCAGCCTGGGTGCGTGCTGCGAGAGACAACAGCAACAGACTTACCGCCGCAGTCCTCTTCGATTCGTGGCCATCCACAAAGGTTTATATTAACGACCACTCACACCGCATAACAAGATGATTCTTAGCAGAGCCAAGCACCACGTCCGAGAGAAGAGAATCGCCTTCACCTGGAGTCGGGACTGTAAGGTGTACGCCAAGAAGACGACTCTCCAGGACCCACCCTCCTCCGGTCACTCTAAACTATTATTTTCTTTGTTTAACTTTTCATTTTTGAATATTACGAAACACTATAGTACACCCCCACCCCAATTACTGCCCCCTCAATTACACAGTGACATAGAGAATGAAGGAGCTATTACGAACACAACGTCATCACTAATCACTATCGACAACGTCCCAGCCATAAATGTGCGGAAAGTCCGGTTCTCAATCCGCAGTAACTACAGTTTTCCTTTGAAGTGCTTCACGCTATTTGACTGCTGTGAATAGTCGAACACAAAGGAAATTGTTCTTTGCATTGATCAGCTGTTCAAACAGCAATGCCATCCTTCTAAATAGTATAACAGTTTGCTTTTCTATATAAGAGGTTACTATTATCTTTTAATAGGAAAATTGATATGTAGAACAAATGTATGATTTGTAGCTTTGTACATGACCAGAATAGTAAATGTTTTTAGCAACAGAATTCAGAGAACACGAAACTGTCATATATCACAGTTCATTTGATGAGGTACGAGAAGGGGTGAAAAATCGAGATCCTAAACGTGATTTTACAGGGTGTTTCTTTTAAAACGCAACCCATGATTTGAAATGTGTTGAATTTCAATACAATACTGTACATACAATTAACAATAGGCCTTCATATAGTTAGTACAATGGGTTCAGAATACTGTTAGAAAGCATCTTGAAGTAAAACAAACGATTTTGTTTTAAAATATTCATCCAAAATAAACACTCTCTTGTCTTTGCTCAAAACCAGATGACCTCTAACCTCAACTTAATGACATTGCACGAAACCCAAATAAAGTGAACAACAATGCAACAAAGTAAATGAGCTGATAGCCAAGGAAGAAGAACACAGCAGGGCTACCAACCTACGAACTTGTAATTATCTTAAACCTTCATTTTTTGTACTTATAAATAGGGTTGCGTTTTAAAATAAACACCTGTGCTAAATCAGTTCAGTTTAATTGATCGTATGGGAACAATATTTCAAAATGGTGTTTTCATTTTATTTTAAACAAACAATTTTTTTAAAGAATATCCTGTCAAGGCTCAAAAATTTGAATATATGAAGAAGTAAGTACACAGAGAAGAAAGAAACAGTGGTCTCATTCAATAAAACACTGAACGTATGTCGAGTTTGTTCTTCAGTTTGCTATGAGATGACAGGGTAAGCACCTTGTCGATCCCTCCCTTATTTCGCCCAAATCCAAATGTAAGGGTAGGATAGTTGAGTTGGTATGTTGAGTACTTATTTCTTCAGTTTGCCATGTGATGGTAGAGTAGCTGAGTTGGTATGTTGAGTACTTATTTCTTCAGTTTGCCATGTGATGGTAGAGTAGCTGAGTTGGTATGTTGAGTACTTATTTCTTCAGTTTGCCATGTGATGGTAGAGTAGCTGAGTTGGTATGTTGAGTACTCATTTCTTCAGTTTGCCATGTGATGGTAGAGTAGCTGAGTTGGTATGTTGAGTACTTATTTCTACAGTTTGCCATGTGATGGTAGAGTAGCTGAGTTGGTATGTTGAGTACTTATTTCTACAGTTTGCCATGTGATGGTAGAGTAGCTGAGTTGGTATGTTGAGTACTTATTTCTACAGTTTGCCATGTGATGGTAGAGTAGCTGAGTTGGTATGTTGAGTACTTATTTCTACAGTTTGCCATGTGATGGTAGAGTAGCTGAGTTGGTATGTTGAGTACTTATTTCTACAGTGTGCCATGTGATGGTAGAGTAGCTGAGTTGGTATGTTGAGTACTTATTTCTACAGTGTGCCATGTGATGGTAGAGTAGCTGAGTTGGTATGTTAAGTACTTATTTCTACAGTTTGCCATGTGATGGTAGAGTAGCTGAGTTGGTATGTTGAGTACTTATTTCTTCAGTTTGCCATGTGATGGTAGAGTAGCTGAGTTGGTATGTTGAGTACTTATTTCTTCAGTTTGCCATGTGATGGTAGAGTAGCTGAGTTGGTATGTTGAGTACTTATTTCCTAAGTTTGCCATGTGATGGTAGAGTAGCTGAGTTGGTATGTTGAGTACTCATTTCTTCAGTTGGCCATGTGATGGTAGAGTAGCTGAGTTGGTATGTTGAGTACTTATTTATCCAGTTGGCCATGTGATGGTAGAGTAGCTGAGTTGGTATGTTGAGTACTTATTTCTACAGTTTGCCATGTGATGGTAGAGTAGCTGAGTTGGTATGTTGAGTACTTATTTTTCCAGTTGGCCATGTGATGGTAGAGTAGCTGAGTTGGTATGTTGAATACTTATTTATACAGTTTGCCATGTGATGGTAGGGTAGCTGAGTTGGTATGTTGAGTACTTATTTCTTCAGTTTGCCATGTGATGGTAGAGTAGCTGAGTTGGTATGTTGAGTACTTATTTCTTCAGTTTGCCATGTGATGGTAGAGTAGCTGAGTTGGTATGTTGAGTACTTATTTCTCCAGTTTGCCATGTGATGGTAGAGTAGCTGAGTTGGTATGTTGAGTACTTATTTCTCCAGTTTGCCATGTGATGGTAGAGTAGCTGAGTTGGTATGTTGAGTACTTATTTCTCCAGTTTGCCATGTAATGGTAGAGTAGCTGAGTTGGTATGTTGAGTACTTATTTCTCCAGTTTGCCATGTGATGGTAGAGTAGCTGAGTTGGTATGTTGGAGTACTTATTTCTCCAGTTTGCCATGTGATGGTAGAGTAGCTGAGTTGGTATGTTGAGTACTTATTTCTCCAGTTTGCCATGTGATGGTAGAGTAGCTGAGTTGGTATGTTGAGTACTTATTTCTCCAGTTTGCCATGTGATGGTAGAGTAGCTGAGTTGGTATGTTGAGTACTTATTTCTCCAGTTTGCCATGTGATGGTAGAGTAGCTGAGTTGGTATGTTGAGTACTTATTTCTATAGTGTGCCATGTGATGGTAGAGTAGCTGAGTTGGTATGTTGAGTACTTATTTCTCCAGTTTGCCATGTGATGGTAGGGAAGCACCTTATCGGGCACTCTCTTAATCATCCCAAATCCTCAAGGATAAACATAGTAATTATTACTATAGATGTATAAAGTTATACATTAGTTGTAATATATTTATAACTGCAACTGAGACGTTCACTGCGGCCATAAGAACACGACATCTGTTTCCTTTTCTCTATGGTAAGTTGAAAGTGAAGTGAAAAGGCATATCCCAGTGAACATTCCTAGCAATAATTCTTTTCATAGATGGTTAAGAGTGCGCCACCAGTAAATTTTGTTCGATAAACCACTATGTCTAATGATCGAATGAAATATAAATTTTTCTCAACGTTTTTAAAACGTTTAAAAATATTTTTCTGAAAAAAATTGTATATTTATGAATGGCTGCTATCAATATGCTTCATCATGAAAACAAAAATAATAATAAAAATAAAATACCCAGATTAGAAGTACAGTAACTAGTCTACATAGTTGATAAATGGCCTGTGCAGACCATAAAGATTATTGTGAAAATGTGGGATGTGTGAAGAAAACAATTTTTTTCTTTAGTCTTGTGACGCAGGAAAACATATGCTTTGCATGTTTGAGCATCAATTTAATGCAAGTGCATAGTTCAAAAGGGACCTGTCTTGCACTACAGAACCAAGGTTATACCTACATGCACTTAACTCAACTTTCCAGCTAAAGTTATAGTGTCCAAGTTTCACATGACTCTAGCGCTGAGGTCAACTTAACATGGATATTTCAAAATTATGAACATTAATTTAATGTAATTAAAACATGAAATCATGCTCAAGATTATCGCTGATCTAGAATTAACAAATTGATTTAGTGTCCATTGTTTCGATTCTTCATATCAAAATTGTTACTTGATGTTTCAACCCCTTTCGAATTAACTAACAATTATTAAAAAAAAAAAACTTTTTTTTTTTTATAACAACTCGTTCTTACCCCCCCCCCTCCCTTCAAGCAACGTTTATCCCATTTTTAAATACAACTAGCGAAACTCGTTCACGTTTTCCTGTGGCTTAGTCTAAATGCTCTCAGAAAGTTATTTTTTTACTTTATTTTTAGAAAAACAAAAGAACACTGTTTACTTGATTTTATCTAAAATAAAATAACTTACATTGTTTTCATAAATAAACAATCATCTGGTCACAGTAACGAACTAATTGTATATGATTGGGATGTAATATGCATATAAATCAGCGTGTCATAGCAGCACTTCTTCAGTATTAGACATTTTTTATATGTAGGTGTAGGTGGAAAAATTGGCTTGAATTGGCCTGTCCCGTTTACAATTTTAGGAACTAAAAAAAATTTTAGTCACTACTTTTTTAGTCTTGTGTATACACACGTACGGAACCTTGATATGTATTAGGCGTCTTCTGATATAATAACCGTGGAAACTCAGTGGTAAGTTGATAGGGTTTGTCCGTTTCGACTTCATAGCCACGTGTATAAAAAAAAAAAAAAAAAAAAATAAATAAAAAAAAACAGGAGTCTTAGATTCAGACTTTTACGAAGGAATTCTCTATATAAAATGTCTTTGGTGTTGGGAACACAGAGCAAGTGAGTTGGGAAAGGGGGAGGAAGGGGCTGATTCTCTTGATGGCGTGCTGAGCGAGTGAGTGGCGTCAACAAATACGGCTTGAATGTCCACCTCTGAAGTATTCCTTTTTCAGGTGGATTTATGTTTTCAGAGCTTACATTGAATAATTTATCTCTCTCATTATCAAATATTGATAAACTACCCCATGTGTTCTCCAATACAGTGACATAACTTGTATGAACAAAATCCATTTAGAACTCAAGTCATGACTAGGAAAGTTGAAGATACGAATAAGTTAGTAAGTGTAAGAGAAGGGTATTCCTCAGGGAACATTCCTGGCAATAATTCTTTTTATGGATGGCAAAACTATTAAACTATTTTCAGTAATCCATTACATGTTCACCTATGTTCACTGACGAGTTATAATACTGTACTTATTTTATTTTATATAGAAATAGTAAATTTTACCAGCCAATGGTGATGTAGAGATTGAGGCAAAAGTCCGAGGTGTCTGGAGCGCTGCGAGTGGACTCACTCCCAACTATCTAGGCCGAGGTGATATCATCGTAGAGAGTGAAAGGGTTGGCACGCGAAACGTGCAGGGATATCCCCTAGTTATCTATATTTCCCCCTCTTTTGACCCTTTAATAGTTTTAATATGTTTACCTGTGACATTACGTTACACTTGTAGAGGTTGATGGAGTACAGTCCCTTACCCCATACAGTTATTGTTATTTTACTTAAAATCAATCAAAATAGAGTTGTTTATCCGCACTATCCTAAGGGATAAATATATAAACAGTTATGTCTTAGACTTTATCAAAAGGACAAACAGACATGCGAACATAGGCCTACATTCGTTTTATAAACTTAGAAAACTTTTAAATGTTATTCTGTAGAATTTTACACACTTATTATTCATATAAGTAAATTAAAAAAAAGTAATTTTATAAAACCTAAGCTTTTTTCTGGTTGTTGATACATCGGTTAGAATAACTTTTTTAAATATATATTTAGGATACTTTCCGTTAATTCACTACCATAAACATAACTTAGGTTAACCTAACATAACCAAACCTAACATAACATAATTAAACCTAACATAACCTATCCAAACCTAATATAACCAACCAAATCTAACACAACATAACCAAATCTAACATAGACTAACCAAAGTAGTGTTAGTGAATTAACGGAAAAGGTTCTTTATTTAATTAATTATATTACATCATACAACATTATGAGTATTTTAGGTTACAATATACTTAAATTTATTATTTTAATTACAGAGAAAATCGTTAATTTTTTTTAATTTTTTCAAAATTCCTACTACATTTACAACAAAAGAACGGATTCAACAATTGAAATATTAAAAACTGATCTAACTAAAACATTAATTTAATTGTTTAGAGTGGAACTTGTAAAGTCAGCTGTTTTTCCCAATCCGAGTAATGCACATATTTCCACATGAAATGTAATTTATCACAATAACATTCTCGTAGTTAAGTTTTGTTTGTTTACAAAAATCTTAACCATTAGGTCGGCGTCCAGAGTCCGTCCCGACCTACCGTGCGGTGCGTGTCAGTCAATTGATCTGCGTGCGGCGCATGCGCGCGTTCCCCACTGTCTGTGTGCTCGCGTGCGTGAGTACTGCTAGTATGGATCCCTGCGTACGTACGCCCGTCGCTCCACCTGTAGACTCGAGCGGTGCTGTGCTGTGCAAGTAGTTGTGTGTGTGTTTCTATTGTGGTGTTGAAGAGTTTTGTGAACCACGCCTTCAAGAGTCACCCAGCGATTGGTATCTTTAGTAAACAGGGTAGGTTTAAGTCATCGCAGGGCCTAATTTTGAGAGGGAACGTGTGCCCTGTACATTATGGAGAAAGTTGGTCGTAGGTCTAAATCGACATTTCAATAGTACTCGTGGTGTATATTACGATATTTAATAAAATAGAATTTATTCTTTTAAAAGTTTAAATTTAAAACTATGAAATGATTTCGAAAATAATTTGGGGAAAGGGGTTTAATTAAAATAAATATATATAAACAGTATTCGTGTTTTTGACACATTCTTATAGCCTTATGAAGTACAATTTACAAAGAAAGGAATTCTAATATTAACTAAACATTATTTCGTTTTAACAATGAATCTGAAATAATTGTAGAAAGACAAACTCTTTTAGAGAGAGTTTTTTTTACTTGAGCCCCACCATGTTTCTAGATTTTTAAACTTAATTCAATTTAGTCTTTTTACCGAAAAATGCATTAAATTACATTTAACTTTATTTCACTTAAAAGTCCACACAACAATTACTAGAAAGCTTTTTCTGAGTTCCGGAATAATTTATAGTCACTTCTTCGTTTGTGTACATATTTTTTTATATTCGTTGTTTGTATAAAAGAGATTTACATATATTCACATTCAGTGAGTTTTGTTTTTACTTTCAAGAGGCAGAGATTAATTTGGTAGGTTAGTTTCTTAATTGACATCGTATACAGTACAAAACAACAATCATCTTAAGAATATTTCAAAAAGAATATTTTTTGTAACGGTGGTGAACGTATGTTATTTTAATCGATCACAAGTTTTGCCCGCGAGCATTAAATTTACATATTTATTTACTGACTGTTTTCATCAAATACAATTTAATTCGTTCTACATAAAAGGTACGGTTTTGTAGACATTTAAAATATATGTTTACAAAAACAATATTACATTTTAAAATATCAAATAAGTTTGACATTTCGGAATAACTAAAATATAGTAGGTTATGCGAAAAACTATTTCAACCTGTAAAATTTAAGAGACTAAAAATTAGTGGATTTAACTTCAATTTTGTCACAAGAAATTTTTGTAATAAATTTCCCATAACAATTTCCCCATACATATTAAACTTTAGTTCAAACGGGTGCAACATTACATGACTACATATGAATCCGTATCTTGGCTACTTCAAAAACTAAGAATACATACGGTTAGAATATATTCCTTGTAAGCACTGACACATGGGGTTAGTAGCAGTGCTTGTTACAAATTATAATTACATACATGTCTGATCAACCAAATTATTCTAATAATTAATTGAATGAATTAAGTGTCGCAACCTACAAATTAGCTTACAGATGTGGCACTCAAGATTCATATTGTTAATATTAATATATAAAATAAAATAACTATAAACTCATTACGAAATCTACGGAACGCTTAGACAGATTTTGAAGAAATTTGGAGGGAATCTAGGTTTTGTATCATAGAGACCCGCTAAGAAAGCATATCTCATTTTTATACAAGGGGTAGAAACAGTCTCTCAACGTGTCTTTTTCCCACCAGCATTTATTTGATAATTTGTTTCAAACAGCTGATAAAAAAAACACAAACTTGACACTATAAAATAAACATCGGCTAGTTTGGTTTTCATTGTGAAATGTTTAATGTCATTTCTGCTGACTATAAAGTAGACATGCACTACTTTGTCGGGGGCACCCGAGGTGCGACATGGACTACCTGAGGGTCATAATTGGACACTCGAGGTGCGACATGCAGCGAAAGAGAACCCAAAACTAACACTCGAGGTGCGACATGGCGCTTCGGCTAGCAGTGTGGCCGTGTTGGTCTGGTGGCTAATAGTTGATATATTTACAGTGATAAAATTATCTGAAAACTACAGCCATACAATGAGACACATGATTAACGATGATTCAATAATCAATCATCGCTCAATGACAATTTATAGTTTAACTTAAACAAAGAAATTTATTACAATAAAAATGTTTAACGGCGTCAAATAGTTTAAAAATTTGGTTGTTAGGTTGTTAAAAAAAAGGTTAGGTTAGGTTATGTTAGGTTAGCTAATAATAATCTATTTAACTATGTAAAGCAGATCGGAGTGTCCAGAAAAAATTATAGTTCTACTACTTTTTATTGAAATAAAAATAATTGTATTTCCGGAAAATATTGATTCCTTTTAAGTGTGAAAGTCTGTATTTTATTACACTAGTTATTGAAATGGTGTGATTATCCTAGTAACGTAGGTCCTATTTTGTATATATATATATATTTATGGACACAGAGAGAGAGCGCATCTACAACCCCGCAACCCTTCGCCGGGCTACCTGAGGTGGCATGTCGCACCTCGAGTGCCAGTTTTATGGCCCTTTGGGTCGCTGGGATTAACACAGGTAGTCCATGTCGCACCTCGAGTGCCACCACTTTGTCTAGGAGAACGGCAGCAGGCTGAGTTTTTATATGTGATGGTTTTTAGAGAGGAACAAGAATGGAAGGGTCAACAACCATGGATGGAGAACTGAAACTCCGATACTGTAGAACCATCCAGTATCGCAGCAAAGGCAGTCGGCTAGTAATGCATAAGATGCTCGTAAAAAATCGAGTTTTAGAAACCCATTATAACCAAACCTAAATTGATTTTTTGTATGTAAAAATTTAGATATTTTATAGGCAGTGAAACCTAAAATAAATTTTATGATTAATAGAAACGTTCGTCTATGAACAATTTTGAACTTTATAAGTCACTTAAAATGTTCACTGTATAAATCAATAATTTTATCAACTAAATAAACCATTGATATCTTTATAATAAGATATTTTTATATTTTCTCCACTGCCTTTCCTAACTCAGGTCTATTCATATTTTATTGTGTAAATGATTACATTAATTTAGTTTAGTCAGTATAGGATAAATATATTTTCCTAGGCGTCCTGTATTGTAGAATAAAGTATATTGAAAATAATATATTTAGCCCTTAGGTTTCCTCACAGACCAATTTGTTTCTAAACATAGCAGATAAAAGTAATAACATAATCATAACCTAGCAGAAGTTAAATGTTGAGTAAACACTGTTTTGTAATCCGGTAATAGTGCTTGCAGTGTGTAATCCCATCAGGAAATGGGAATTATCCTGATGGTGGCAGGGTGTTAGGGAGATTGCAGATAGTTACGGGCTCACGTAGGTTACTTCGTAACTCTAGTGGTAGTTGCAGGTTAAATGTTGAGTAAACACTGTTTTGTAATCCGGTAATAGTGCTTGCAGTGTGTAATCCCATCAGGAAATGGGAATTATCCTGATGGTGGCAGGGTGTTAGGGAGATTGCAGATAGTTACGGGCTCACGTAGGTTACTTCGTAACTCTAGTGGTAGTTGCAGGTTAAATGTTGAGTAAACACTGTTTTGTAATCCGGTAATAGTGCTTGCAGTGTGTAATCCCATCAGGAAATGGGAATTATCCTGATGGTGGCAGGGTGTTAGGGAGATTGGAGATAGTTACGGGCTCACGTAAGTTACTTCGTAACTCTAGTGGTAGTTGCAGGTTAAATGTTGAGTAAACACTGTTTTGTAATCTGGTAATAGTGCTTGCATTGTGTAATCCCATCAGGAAATGGGAATTATCCTGATGGTGGCAGGGTGTTAGGGAGATTGGAGATAGTTACGGGCTCACGTAGGTTACTTCGTAACTCTAGTGGTAGTTGCAGGTTAAAAGTTGAGTAAACACTGTTTTGTAATCCGGTAATAGTGCTTGCAGTGTGTAATCCCATCAGGAAATGGGAGTTATCCTGATGGTGGCAGGGTGTTAGGGAGATTGCAGATAGTTACGGGCTCACGTAGGTTGCTTTGTAACTCTAGTAGTAGTTGCAGGTTAAATGTTGAGTAAACACTGTTTTGTAGTTCGGTAATAGTGCTGGCAGTGGGTAATCTCATCTCCTACCTGATGGTGGCAGGGTGTTAGGGAGATTGCAGATAGTTACGGGCTCACGTAGGTTGCTTTGTAACTCTAGTAGTAGTTGCAGGTTAAATGTTGAGTAAACACTGTTTTGTAGTTCGGTAATAGTGCTGGCAGTGGGTAATCTCATCAGGAGATGGGAATTATCTTAATGGTGGCAGGGTGTTAGGGAGATTGGAGATAGTTACGGGCTCACGTAGGTTACTTCGTAACTCTAGTGGTAGTTGCAGGTTAAATGTTGAGTAAACACTGTTTTGTAGTTCGATAATAGTGCTGGCAGTGGGTAATCTCATCTCCTACCTGATGGTGGCAGGGTGTTAGGGAGATTGGATATAGTTACGGGCTCACGTAGGTTGATTCGTAACTCTAGTAGTAGTTGCAGGTTAAATGTTGAGTAAACACTGTTTTGTAGTTCGGTAATAGTGATGGCAGTGGGTAATCTCATCTCCTACCTGATGGTGGCAGGGTGTTAAGGAGATTGGAGATAGTTACGGGCTCACGTAGGTTGCTTCGTAACTCTAGTGGTAGCTGCAGGTTAAATGTTGAGTAAACACTGTTTTGTAATCCGGTAATAGTGATGGCAGTGTGTAATCTCATCTCCTACCTGATGGTGGCAGAGTGTTAGGGAGATTGGAGATAGTTACGGGCTCACGTAGGTTAATTCGTAACTCTAGTGGTAGTTGCAGGTTAAATGTTGAGTAAACACTGTTTTGTAATCCGGTAATAGTGCTGGCAGTGGGTAATCTCATCTCCTACCTGATGGTGGCAGAGTGTTAGGGAGATTGGAGATAGTTACGGGCTCACGTAGGTTACTTCGTAACTCTAGTGGTAGCTGCAGGTTAAATGTTAAGTAAACACTGTTTTGTAGTTCGGTAATAGTGATGGCAGTGTGTAATCTCATCTCCTACCTGATGGTGGCAGAGTGTTAGGGAGATTGGAGATAGTTACGGGCTCACGTAGGTTACTTCGTAACTCTAGTGGTAGTTGCAGGTTAAATGTTGAGTAAACACTGTTTTGTAATCCGGTAATAGTGCTAGCAGTGTGTAATCTCATCTCCTACCTGATGGTGGCAGAGTGTTAGGGAGATTGGAGATAGTTACGGGCTCACGTAGGTTGCTTCGTAACTCTAGTGGTAGTTGCAGGTTAATTGTTGAGTAAACACTGTTTTGTAGTTCGGTAATAGTGCTGGCAGTGGGTAATCTCATCTCCTACCTGATGGTGGCAGGGTGTTAGGGAGATTGGAGATAGTTGCGGGCTCACGTAGGTTGCTTCGTAACTCTAGTGGTAGTTGCATGTTAAATGTTGAGTAAACACTGTTTTGTAATCCGGTAATAGTGATGGCAGTGTGTAATCTCATCTCCTACCTGATGGTGGCAGGGTGTTAGGGAGATTGGGGATAGTTGTGGGCTCACGTAGGTTGCTTCGTAACTCTAGTAGTAGTTGCAGGTTAAATGTTGAGTAAACACTGTTTTGTAATCCGGTAATAGTGATGGCAGTGTGTAATCTCATCTCCTACCTGATGGTTGCAGGGTGTTAGGGAGATTGGAGATAGTTACGGGTTCACGTAGGTTGCTTCGTAACTCTAGTGGTAGTTGCAGGTTAAATGTTGAGTAAACACTGTTTTGTAATCCGGTAATAGTGATGGCAGTGTGTAATCTCATCTCCTACCTGATGGTTGCAGGGTGTTAGGGAGATTGGAGATAGTTGCGGGCTCACGTAGGTTGCTTCGTAACTCTAGTGGTAGTTGCAGGTTAAATGTTGAGTAAACACTGCTTTGTAATCCGGTAATAGTGCTGGCAGTGGGTAATCTCATCTCCTACCTGATGGTGGCAGGGTGTCAGGGAGATTGCAGATAGTTGCGGGCTCACGTAGGTTGCTTCGTAACTCTAGTGGTAGTTGCAGGTTAAATGTTGAGTAAATACTGTTTTGTAATCCAGTAATAGTGCTGGCAGTGGGTAATCTTATCATTTAGTCAGAACTCTAGATTAATAAATTTATACTTAAAGCTGTATTTATTACATGTAAAAAAACAAACAGTAAAAGCATTTAGATGTTTTTAGTATACAAACACACTGAGAATGATTCAGAATTTATCAGGGGTTTAGATTACTATATATACAGGGTAGGGTGTTCAAAAAGTCAGAGGACGGTTGAATATTGTTTAGACCGTTACAGATTGCCATGTAAAAAGCTAATTTACCATGTATCTAGTGATTCTTTACCTTCGTAGGGGGACGGCCCACTAAGAGTCGGAAGAAAATCTTAAATGTAACCATTGGTACGATATACATACCATTTTAAAGGTCTTAGCTAGTAGAACATAATACCGCAAATTAGACCTCAAAAGGTTAATCCTAAACAAAATGGTGGCAATCGAAATTTTCAATGCTGATCTGTTGTGCAAGATTTTAAACCATCACCATTTTGTGACGGATAAAGCTTTTGAAGTGCGGTTTGCGGCATTCTTCTGCCCTTTAAAATGATGTGCATATCAACCCATGCTTACATTAAAACTGTTCTACTAACTCCTCAGGGTCCGTTTCCATAGAGGAATAGCAGGACACTGAATACATCTTAAAGTAGATGTTTGTGTAAAGTAATCATGTGTGAAGCTTTGTAACTTCATCTGATATGGTTACAAAAAAATTAAGCCATCCTTAAACTTGCACATAAGAACAGTATTGAAACTTTCTAGCGCCGCCATTTTGTTTAGAATTAACCTTTTGAGATCTAATTTGCGGTATGATGTTCTACTAGCTAAGACCTTTAAAATAGTATGTATATCGATCTATGCTTACTTATAAGATTTTCTTTCCGACTCCTAGTGGGTCGTCCCCCTACGAAGGTAGTGGATCACTGAATACATGTTAAAATAGCTTTTTATGTCCAGCATCAATGTGCAAAGTTTTGTACCTTTATCTGTAACGGTCTAAACAATATTCAACCGTCCTCGGACTTTTTGAACACCCTGTATATTTCCGTAAGCGAATCGTATCCCATTAAATACCTCGAGCAAGAATTACAATAGCTTGATATGATATACAGGATGTATATTATTTCTGCAAAGACCTAAATATATACTTTATTCATCAAAATATGAATTTGAAACCTTTTACAATCGTGACTGGGATTAGGAACCTACTTTTTGAAAAATTGGTTAGTCATGTCATACTAACGGGCCACGTCCTGTCGAGGGTATATTCAATATTCTTTATGGAAGCTATACCTTGTGATACATCATATGAAAGGTTATAGTGAACTGAATTTAATGCCACAAAATGCATTTCTAAGGAATCACTCTATCAGAAAATAGATTACTTTGAGCGTTGAAAATTGGCGATGTTCAACAATTTTATTTTAACTTGGTTCTTAAAACAGTAATGTTTTACAGTAAGTTTCACAACATTTTTAAAACGGTATAATTGATAAAAAAACTAAATTTTCATTTTAGGCTGATTTTATTTGCACAATTTTGATACATTTTTTATAAGAGTAAAAGTGTGTAAATAACAAGTTCATTTAATTGATTTATTATAAAATGGAAATTAATTTATGATGATAGGAACAGCTTAACACTAATCTTTCAGCACAATTGGGCGATAAAGCAAATGTTTGAACTGTCTCTCTTCTTCAGTTTGACAACGAAGTTAAAATGAAATTGTTTGACATCGCCAATTTTCAATATTCAAAGTACTCTATTTTATGATATAGTGATTCCTTAGGGATGCAGTTTGTGGCATTCAATTCAGTTCACTATATGCTACCCTTTACGGTGATGCATCACAAGGTATAGGCTTCCATAAAGAATATTGACGATAGAATCTCGACAGGATGTCACGCATTAATGTGAAATGACTAAACAATGTTCTAAAAATAAGGTGCTCAAGATCTATTAAGATTATAAAAGTTTCAATTTATATTTTGATTAGTACAAAATATGTGCCTATATTAATGTGTAATAACAAAGGATGGAGGGTAAAATAACAGAAATGTAGAAAATAACCTGAGCTCATTTTGGTGTTTATAACTAACCGTCATTTTAGTGTTTATAACTAACCGTCATTTTGGTGTTTATAACTAACCATCATTTTAGTGTTTATAACTAATCGTCATTTTAGTGTTTATAACTAACCGTCATTTTGGTGTTTATAACTAACCGTCATTTTAGTGTTCATAACTAAACGTCTTTTTTGTGTTTATAACTAGCGTATTTTTAGTTTAGAACTAACACACGCTGATGGATATTTTACGTAATAAAATAAGCTATTAAAAAGCTCTATTGTTGCATTTAATAGTGCTCCGCTGTTAATGTAGTCATGAGTCACAGTCCGAGAGAGGAACGTGGCCAGCGAGTGACGTTGTTGGCACGTGAAACGTGCATGAGTGTCTCCTAGTATGGAGTTTAAATTCAATAACATGTAGTCATAGAGTTTACATTACAGTTAGCCTCCCTTTAATGGGGTGAAAATATACATGTCAATATCATACATAATGGCTATTATCAGTGACTTCCAAACTCTTTAAATCCACTTTTAAAACGATTACGATACGACGTACATCGTCGTTCCGTTCCACCAAGAATGCTGTTCGAATAAACACCCTTAATACCACTCTTGTCATTTTTGAATACCGTTACGTATCTGCGATCTCTCTCTCTCTCTCTCTCTCTCTCTCTCTCTCTCTCTCTCTCTCTCTCTCTCTCTCTCTCTCTCTCTCTCTCTCTCTCTCTCTCTCTCTCTCTCTCTCTCTCTCTCTCTCTCTCTCTCTCTCTCTCTCTCTCTCTCTCTCTCTCTCTCTCTCTCTCTCTCTCTCTCTCTCTCTCTCTCTCTCTCTCTCTCTCTCTCTCTCTCTCTCTCTCTCTCTCTCTCTCTCTCTCTCTCTCTCTCTCTCTCTCTCTCTCTCTCTCTCTCTCTCTCTCTCTCTCTCTCTCTCTCTCTCTCTCTCTCTCTCTCTCCTCTCTCTCTCTCTCTCTCTCTCTCTCTCTCTCTCTCTCTCTCTCTCTCTCTCTCTCTCTCTCTCTCTCTCTCTCTCTCTCTCTCTCTCTCTCTCTCTCTCTCTCTCTCTCTCTCTCTCTCTCTCTCTCTCTCTCTCTCTCTCTCTCTCTCTCTCTCTCTCTCTCTCTCTCTCTCTCTCTCTCTCTCTCTCTCTCTCTCTCTCTCTCTCTCTCTCTCTCTCTCTCTCTCTCTCTCTCTCTCTCTCTCTCTCTCTCTCTCTCTCTCTCTCTCTCTCTCTCTCTCTCTCTCTCTCCTCTCTCTCTCTCTCTCTCTCTCTCTCTCTCTCTCTCTCTCTCTCTCTCTCTCTCTCTCTCTCTCTCTCTCTCTCTCTCTCTCTCTCTCTCTCTCTCTCTCTCTCTCTCTCTCTCCCTCTCTCCCTCTCTCCCTCTCTCTCTCCCTCTCTCTCTCTCTCCCTCCCCTCCCTCCCTCCCTCCCTCCCTCCCACCCTCTCTCTCTCTCCCCTCTCTCTCTTCTCTCCCTCTCTCTCTCCCCCTCCCCCCCCCCCCTCTCTCTCTCCCTCCCTCCCTCCCTCCCTCCCTTCCTTCCTTCCTTCCTCCCTCCCTCCCCCCTCCCACCTCTCTCCCCCTCCCTCCCCCTCCCTCCCACCCTACCTCCCTCTCTGTGTAAATAAAATAAAAGTATGACTGGACATTGTTACAATAGCGTAAATTCGTCATATTTAGACATTTCTTACACCAGAGAATCCGAACCGACCCATGTCAGTCGTTAACACTTCCTTTGTTCGCATTTCACGGAAAATATGGAAAAACGAGAGGACTGTTTTTTCATGACACTTCGTACCATGATTCCACAGAGGCGTAAGAAGGTTTAAGCTTATTTGGATCTTTGAAGATCGTGATAGGGCTCCGACTTCAATATTTTGTCAGTTACCCTGTTATTGTCCCTGTTTTGTCAACTGTAAGCCATAAATACTCATGTCATTTACCCCCATCATTAATAGAAAATTATTTAATATAAAAAAAGTGAAATTAATTCTAGCTAGAATATACTATTTTAGCATAGATTTTCAACGTGCTTTACCTATAACAAATTAGCTGTGCTTTAATGAAAAAAATAATTAATTTTTATTTACACAGGCCCACAAATTGGGCAAAAGTTTTGCTTTATTTTTAATTATATATTTATTAATCATTTATTAATTACACTTAACATTTTAATATTAATCACATACTCCTTTATTTAAAATTAACAATTAATATACCTAGCCTTTATCATATCCATGATAACGATCGAAGGAAAATGTCAAGTCAACTCAATTAATCATGACACATTGACAACTCTATTCTATCTGTGTATTGACACATAACGTGGCAAGGCAGGCCAAATGACAGTGAGGCCAATGAAACTGCCTGTGGATGTTGACTGGCTCCTGAAAACACTGTACAGTGTGCCCTTTATTGGAGGGGAATCAAATATTGACTCTCGGCGTGTCAAGGCAGGCCAAATGACAGTGAGCCCAATGAAACTGCCTGTGGATGTTGACTGGCTCCTGAAAACACTGTACAGTGTGCCCTTTATTGGAGGGGAATCAAATATTGACTCTCGGCGTGTCAAGGCAGGCCAAATGACAGTGAGCCCAATGAAACCGCCTGTGGGTGTGGACTGGCTCCTGGAAACACACTCTCGTGTGCCTCTTGTTGGAGGGGAATCAAATATTGACCTCGGCGTGTCAAGCCAGGCCAAATGACAGTGAGGCCAATGAAACCGCCTGTGGGTGTGGACTGGCTCCTAGAAACACTGTATAGTGTGCCCCTTGTTGGAGGGGAATCAAATATTGAAAAGGCACGCTATTGTACGGAAGGTCATGCCGAGGCGTAGTCAAGTCATGCAACTGAAATGTATTGTCCATTTTCGCTGTCACGCTATTTCAACAGCCTGATTCGGTTGATTGAGTCGTTTGTGTAAAAACTAACTGTGATACGCTTTAAGAATTAGATACGTCAATGAAACGTGTAATATGTACCTAAATTAGCGATAATGTCACTGATTAAATTGGCTATTGTTTGTTCTAATTACAGTTGAAATTTTAGTAATGTGTTAAATTCTTGGTAGCGTAGTTGCTTGAAGCCTAGCGTCATAAACTAAATATTGTGCCATCCTAGTCATAGTAAATCGAACTTTAAAACGTGTCTGAGCTGTTCGTCACCCTTTGGGCTATTCTTTAATGACATTTTCTAAGCCGGTCTAAGATAGACGTTCATTTATAAACATTCGTAATCCCTATTCACCCATCACTTGGTGATTGGATTTCTAAGAATAATTAACTATCGGTAGGTGAATGTGGAACTCAAGTTAGGAGGTGTGTGTGGAGAGGGTAGGTGGAGCTAAATGGTGATGAGTCAGTGAGTGCGTGATAAGCTATTAAGTAAAATGATATTTTGATAGTTTGTACCCTTCGGTTTTATGGCCCATCAATTTCATTATTTGGATTATAAGGAAAAACCTACGCACCTTTCTCTTTTGGCTTTACATATTTTTTCGAAAAACAATGTAGGTTAATTGCCAAATTCTGTATTTCCTTCCAGAGCCAGCCTGTGTCCTCTGGGTAGAATCTGAATGAGTCAAATGAAAAGTACTGAGCTTTATACTATATTGGTACACGCCAAAAAATACTAATAGATTCAGAAACATTTTGTAGAGATTTTCCCTGCAATCCTTAAAAATTAAAAAAAGAGAGTTTCTTAATGTAGTGTTTTAAAACTATAAGCTATTTTTTTTAAATAACTGAAGCCAATAACAAATTATTTCTTGTTGCTAAAGTTTAGCTATTTCTGTTTAGCTATTAACTATATGCAGATTTGAACATTTCTTTCATGCTTCTCTAAAAAGTATCATAACTTTCAAATGAGATACGAGGAGCCAGGCCTGTTTAGGGATAAGTCATTTTTTAAGGTGTTTTTCAAATGATATGTGATTTTGAAGTCCTTTAATGGATAAAGTTAAATTTATTGCTTAGCATTCGTTTTAAAACTTTGTATCATAATGTTTGTAATACTTTAAGTTGTACTAATTAAAAAAATGAGTTGAAACGAAATCACCAATAAATAATAATAATAAAATACACTAAGCAGTCAACATTAGGCATTTATTCAAGAATTTCATTAACTTATTATACCTAAATTTGGTTAATTAACAAATGGCTCTTACGGACTACCAACGGAGCTTTGTTTTTTATTGATTTGAGAAATTTTAACATTATGTCTAATGGAGAACAGATTCTTCTAGTTAAGTTACCAGAGTTTGTTTCTTATATTTCCAGCCCGGGAAGGAGAGGGGTGTCATCAGATAGACATAAAGCCATAAACGGATTATTGACGTAACTTTCACCTACAGTCATCTCATCTGGTTATCCGAATTTTCAGAACCGTGTATCAACTACTGTTACCGGTGTTCATTTCTTGCTTGTCATGTCGAGTTTTGCTAACCGATTCTGCGAAACCGACCAATCTTCCTGACTCACAATCCAGACTGGTTTGCTTATCACACGAAAACGTCGTGGTCGTTTACCAGACCGAGTTTGTGTTTGTTGGACGCAAACAGTCCGGTTTGCTAATCTGGATGGGCAAATATTTGATTAGAACCACCGATAGTTGGAAAATACTAAAAGCATATC
Organism: Stictocephala bisonia; assembly: GCA_035578905.1. Classification (NCBI taxonomy): domain Eukaryota; kingdom Metazoa; phylum Arthropoda; class Insecta; order Hemiptera; family Membracidae; genus Stictocephala; species Stictocephala bisonia. The sequence continues at coordinate 354,539 of JAQJVL010000604.1, read as the reverse complement.
AATCGCTTATGTTGTGAAACTGATCGAACATATTTTAGTATTTATGTGATCGAAAATAATGAGTTATGTTCTTTTAAAGTAACTTCATTAATTAACTTCCTATTGAATGCAATGTGTATCTTCTATAGCAGCATTTTCTACTTAGCGATCTTCTCCAGTAGAATAATTTTGTCGCAATCGAGCCTCCGACACTCCATACAAAACTAACCAAAACATTTAGAAAAATCTATCTCAGGGGACACGACAATTATGTTCTCTTTTAAACTTGGCCTTAAAAAAAGGCGAAGTTTAACAGAATCTCATTATAAAAAACTTGATACAAATTCAAATATTATGACTTGACTTACTACAACACACAACTTACGCTGACAAACTCTTACATATTGCATGTAACATCTGGGGTTAGAAACATCGATAACAATTTTAATTGTTATCAACTTTATGTTCAATTAGTTAAATATTCGTGAATATAAACCAAGTTTAGTATAAGTATGAATAAGTTCAGTCTACTGCAAGAGAGAATGAGCTGAGTCCGAGTTGGCAGGAGAAGCTATTTCCTACCCCTCCCTCTTCATTAATATATGTATCATGCTGAATCGACTTGTAAAACAATTGTGTAACTCTTCTCTGTCGGACTACATTTATATTTCTTTATTGCCCCATTATTAAGGCTTTTAACGGCTTGATTTGTTAGGAAAAGTAGATGGGAAAATTGAACATTAGCGTGCAGAGAATTGTTCCCTTTCGTATTTAACCGTATTCGTTCCCCCGGGAACTGTGTCTGTTTGATGCCCTAATTTAACTGCACTCGTTCATACGAGAAATGTGTATGTTTAATGAGTGGGTGGGTCCTAATTTAACTGCACTCGTTCATACGAGAAATGTGTCTGTTTGATGAGTGGGTGGGTCCTAATTTAACTGCACTGGCACTCAATCATACGAGAATTGTATCTGTTTGATGGGTGGGTAGGTCCTAATTTAACTGCACTCGTTCATAGGAGAAGTGTGTCTGTTTGATGGGTGGGTAGGTACTAATTTAACTGCACTGGCACTCAACCAAACGAGAATTGTATCTGTTTGATGGGTGGGTAGGTCATAATTTAACTGCACTGGCACTCAACCATACGAGAATTGTATCTGTTTGATGGGTGGGTAGGTCCTAATTTAACTGCACTGGCACTCAACCATACGAGAATTGTATCTGTTTGATGGGTGTGTAGGTACTAATTTAACTGCACTGGCACTCAACCATACGAGAATTGTATCTGTTTGATGGGTGGGTAGGTCCTAATTTAACTACACTCGTTCATACGAGAAATGTGTCTGTTTGATGGGTGGGTAGGTACTAATTTAACTGCACTGGCACTCAATCATACGAGAATTGTATCTGTTTGATGGGTGGGTAGGTCCTAATTTAACTGCACTCGTTCATACGAGAATTGTATCTGTTTGATGGGTGGGTAGGTCCTAATTTAACTGCACTCGTTCATACGAGAAATGTATCTGTTTGATGGGTGGGTAGGTAGTAATTTAACTGCACTGGCACTCAACCATACAAGAATTGTATCTGTTTAATGGGTGGGTAGGTACTAATTTAACTGCACTGGCACTCAACCATACGAGAATTGTATCTGTTTGATGGGTGGGTAGGTCCTAATTTAACTGCAATCGTTCATACGAGAAATGTGTCTGTTTGATGGGTGGGTAGGTCCTAATTTAACTGCTCTGGCACTCAATCATACGAGAATTGTATCTGTTTGATGGGTGGGTAGGTCCTAATTTAACTACACTCGTTCATACGAAAAATGTGTCTGTTTGAAGAGTGGGTGGGTCCTAATTTAACTACACTCGTTCATACGAGAAATGTGTCTGTTTGAAGAGTGGGTGGGTCCTAATTTAACTGCACTGGCACTCAATCATACGAGAATTGTATCTGTTTGATGGGTGAGTAGGTCCTAATTTAACTACACTCGTTCATATGAGAAATGTGTCTGTTTGAAGAGTGGGTGGGTCCTAATTTAACTGCACTGGCACTCAATCATACGAGAATTGTATCTGTTTGATGGGTGGGTAGGTCCTAATTTAACTGCACTCGTTCAAACGAGAACTGTATCTGTTTGATGGGTGGGTAGGTCATAATTTAACTGCACTCGTTCATACGAGAATTGTATCTGTTTGATGGGTGGGTAGGTAGTAATTTAACTGCACTGGCACTCAACCATACAAGAATTGTATCTGTTTGATGGGTGGGTAGGTACTAATTTAACTGCACTGGCACTCAATCATACGAGAATTGTATCTGTTTGATGGGTGGGTAGGTCCTAATTTAACTACACTCGTTCATACGAGAAACGTGTCTGTTTGATGGGTGGGTAGGTACTAATTTAACTGCACTGGCACTCAACCATACGAGAATTGTATCTGTTTGATGGGTGGGTAGGTCCTAATTTAACTGCAATCGTTCATACGAGAAATGTGTCTGTTTGATGGGTGGGTAGGTCCTAATTTAACTGCTCTGGCACTCAATCATACGAGAATTGTATCTGTTTGATGGGTGGGTAGGTCCTAATTTAACTACACTCGTTCATACGAGAAATGTGTCTGTTTGAAGAGTGGGTGGGTCCTAATTTAACTGCACTAGCACTCAATCATACGAGAATTGTATCTGTTTGATGGGTGGGTAGGTCCTAATTTAACTGCACAAGTTCATACGAGAATTGTATCTGTTTGATGGGTGGGTAGGTCCTAATTTAACTGCACTCGTTCATACGAGAATTGTATCTGTTTGATGGGTGGGTAGGTAGTAATTTAACTGCACTGGCACTCAACCATACAAGAATTGTATCTGTTTGATGGGTGGGTAGGTACTAATTTAACTGCACTGGCACTCAACCATACGAGAATTGTTTCTGTTTGATGGGTGGGTAGGTCCTAATTTAACTACACTCGTTCATACGAGAAATGTGTCTGTTTGATGGGTGGGTAGGTACTAATTTAACTGCACTGACACTCAATCATACGAGAATTGTATCTGTTTGATGGGTGGGTAGGTCCTAATTTAACTGCAATCGTTCATACGAGAAATGTGTCTGTTTGATGGGTGGGTAGGTCCTAATTTAACTGCACTGGCACTCAACCATACGAGAATTGTATCTGTTTGATGGATGGGTAGGTCCTAATTTAACTACACTCGTTCATACGAGAAATGTGTCTGTTTGATGGGTGGGTAGGTCCTAATTTAACTGCGCTGGCACTCAATCATACGAGAATTGTATCTGTTTGATGGGTGGGTAGGTACTAATTTAACTACACTCGTTCATACGAGAAATGTGTCTGTTTGATGAGTGGGTAGGTACTAGTTTAACTGCACTGGCACTCAACCATACGAGAATTGTATCTGTTTGATGGGTGGGTAGGTACTAATTTAACTGCACTGGCACTCAACCATACGAGAGTTGTATCTGTTTGATGGGTGGGTAGGTCCTAATTTAACTGCACTGGCACTCAACCATACGAGAATTGTATCTGTTTGATGGGTGGGTAGGTCCTAATTTAACTACACTCATTCATACGAGAAATGTGTCTGTTTGATGGGTGGGTAGGTCCTAATTTAACTGCACTGGCACTTAATCATACGAGAATTGTATCTGTTTGATGGGTGGGTAGGTCCTAATTTAACTGCACTCGTTCATACGAGGATCGTGTCTGTTTGATGGGTGGGTAGGTCCTAATTTAACTGCACTGGCACTCAACCATACGAGAATTGTATCTGTTTGATGCGAGGGTAGGTCCTAATTTAACTACACTCGTTCATACGAGGATCGTGTCTGTTTGATGGGTGGGTAGGTCCTAATTTAACTGCACTGGCACTCAACCATACGAGAATTGTATCTGTTTGATGGGTGGGTAGGTCCTAATTTAACTGCACTCGTTCATACGAGGATCGTATCTGTTTGATGGGTGGGTAGGTCCTAATTAACTGCACTCGTTCATACTAGGATCGTGTCTGTTTGACGAGTGGGTGGGCTCTAATTATATTATCTCAGCAATGGCTCCTCACAACATGGAATATGTAATATTTAAGTAGGGGGAGTAGTAAGGAGTTCCATGTATTGATCTGGATCCCTTACATAAAGTTTGCTGCTTCTAACTACATGTACATATATATTTACAAACATTACTTCAAATTAAAAATCTCTGTGAGATATACCGCTATGTATTAAATACTATATGCAGTACACTTTTATTTCAGTAAATGAGTGAGAAAAAAAACCACTTAAATAACGGTGAGATTTTTACGAATAGAAGAAGGCAGGCACTGGAAGGGAGTGGGTGAAAAGAAGGCTTAGACGCCGAGAAAACACATCTTCCCCCGTTATTGAACAGCAGAAGGGTAAAATGAGTGTATTAGAGCATTTCATACGCTGTTCATTAAACATTTTTCGTACTTGGCTTAACGGATCCAATTTCTATTTCAAGGATTGGATCCGTGATAATGATCGTATCGTAACACTCGAAGTGTTATTTCATATATGAAGAACCGTCCTAGCGGACCATTAGTTGGTTTTATATAAAATGAGGAATGCATCATGTTTTTTTAAAGTTAAACGTATAAAACTTTAGTTGTCATTCTTGGCTAATTAAAAGTAAAAAAAAAAAAAAACATAATAAACTTATGGCTCACTATAATTGACATTACATAATCGTATAGTATTAACTCATCATAATAATAAACACGAACCGTTCAGGTGAAATAGAACGACGTGTTCTAGCCCGCAGACGGGAAGATTGTATGTCTTCTATTAGTTAGAGGCTGTCGACGTTCCAGCGATAGCTTGGCAGTTAGGGGCTGTCGATGTTCCAGCGGTGGCATGGCAGTTAGGGGCTGTCGACGTTCCAGCGGTGGCTTGGCAATATGGAGACGGTTATTTTAAATTAGAAACACTGAGTCGACATTCTAATTTTTGTAACATTGGCTATGGAATAAAGGGGGAAACATACACATTGTGTTACATCGTATTAAATACATGATATCAATATAAACGATTTAATACAACAGTTCTAAATGTTAGATGGTTAATTGTTTTAAATTCTATAATGTACCGTGCTTTAGTAACTCTATATTGTGTACTTCAAGGCATTACATAGCGTCGTCGGTTTCAAAATTGAATATATTTCTTTTTGAACCTCTTTTATAAAACTAAAGCTAATACAATCTAAACCAATTGTTTGCCTTTTTAATTTTGCGTTTCTTTATATAACGTAAGGATTTTTTTTTGTTTTGTTTTTTATAACACTAGTGTATAATATTCATTAATGTCTTTAGCTTAAGCAAGCATTAGGCATAAATATATCTAATATAATAGATTATTATAAATCAGCGTGGTAGTATAACATAGTATGTTAAATGTGGAATTATTATGAATCTTGACATTAAAAACCTTCAATTTTAGAATAAAGCTTTCTGATTGTGAAATTTTTCATGGGTCTCTTTATTGTATCAATTTATTGGACAGGTTTTTCATCTAACCTAAGTGCAGACGTAAAATTCGTGAAATTTCATATGAAGTAAGTTTAATTTACGTTAATTTTAATTGAATAATGGTGACATTTTAATGATTTTGTCAAAAACAACGTCAGCAAGTGAGATGTAAGGACAATTTTGAGTTCATTGGCTTTAAACATTAAATAATAATAATACTAAGCGATAAATAGAAAATATACTCAAAAATAAAGAAATTATTATATGTACAATGACACTTGAATGATATGAAAAAACAATCTACTGAAATTTGTAATAAATTTGTGGGTAGGTACTATTAACTATGATCAGACAAACAACTCAAATAAATTTTCGTAGTATTATTAAAGCACTGATTACTAAAATTTGGTAAATATGGATTGTGTAATGGCGAATGTAAATGAGTAAATATAATATCGTTATAAACTAAGGACGACTTTACTTTTGAGTAAAATATTAAATTAAGAGCCTAGTGAGAAAAACGCCCAAAAATCTAAAACGTTACATTTTAACTTATTATTCTATGCCCTAAAATCTATTTGCATCATAATATTTGAACAATTTTTTAGAATGATGTTAACATTATTTTAATGTTAACATTAAATTAAAAAAAAAATTATATACTGCTTATAGTTATAATGAAATAAAAATCCGTTTCTTAGCAGCAATATAGGGAAGGGGTTGGTAAAAAGTAACAAAGAAAATCCCTCTTCAAAAGACTCCAAGATAGAAGATTATATTTTAAGATCTGCTAGATAAAAGTTTCCTGAAACACTATTGGTTTATCTAAAATAGCTGTATTCTTCAACATATTTTGTAATTCAAATGATTTAAGGAAATTATATTATTTTAAATAAATATTGGTCTATCCTTTTTAAGTCAGTAAAATGTATTTAAAAAGTGGCAGAATGTATTTCGTTCGTTAGAGGTGTTATCAGTTTGATTTTCGTAGCTGATCCATCCAGTGATATACATAATCATTCCTTGTTTTATAATTGTTGTCCGTTTTCAAATAAACGATTTTTCGTAATGATTGTAGGCCTATATGCACAAATAAGAAAGCTACAATAAATAAGTCATTCTGAACACAGGTTTAATTGTTTAACTTATGTAAACAATGTTTACTGTAATATTATAATACCAGTGCTTATGTTTAGTATCCATCCAACAAACGTATGTTTTTTTTACGTAAGTTAGAAGATAATGAAATAAGACGAAACCCGAAGCCAATGTCCATAAAAATAACAAGGTAACTTTAAGAAGTGTAAGCATATTATTTTAGGTCCCTATAATATATAATGTGTTGCCTCACTCATATAATATGGTCTACATAAGTTGAGTTATGACGTCAGAGGCCAACGTCCAACCAAAGAGTAAGTGTATTACTTACTCTGTGCCTCCAACACAGTGCGCTGAACAATTAAAACTACATACTAAAAACCATTACTTTATTGTTTTTAAGAGTAGCCCACTTTAGAATCATTTAAATTTGTGGTATTTTAATGTTAATTAAAAGAAGCAAATTGTCTTTTTTCATGTGTTGCTGAGTTGTGAGCTATTTATACCCTTGATCATATATACCTACAAATTGTCTTTTTTCATGTGTTGCTGAGTTGTGAGCTATTTATACCCTTGATCATATATACCTACAAATTGTCTTTTTTCGTATGTTGCTGAGTTGTGAGCTATTTATACCCTTGATCATATATACCTACAAATTGTCTTTTTTCGTGTGTTGCTGAGTTGTGAGCTATTTATACCCTTGATCATATATACCTACAAATTGTCTTTTTTCGTATGTTGCTGAGTTGTGAGCTATTTATACCCTTGATCATATATACCTACAAATTGTCTTTTTTCGTGTGTTGCTGAGTTGTGAGCTATTTATACCCTTGATCATATATTCCTACAAATTATCTTTTTTCGTGTGTTGCTGAGTTGTGAGCTATTTATACCCTTGATCATATATACCTACAAATTGTCTTTTTTCGTGTGTTGCTGAGTTGTCAGCTATTTATACCCTTGATCATATATACCTACAAATTGTCTTTTTTCGTGTGTTGCTGAGTTGTGAGCTATTTGTACCCTTGATCATATATACCTACAAATTGTCTTTTTTCGTGTGTTGCTGAGTTGTGAGCTATTTATACCCTTGATCATATATACCTACAAATTGTCTTTTTTCGTGTGTTGCTGAGTTGTGAGCTATTTATACCCTTGATCATATATTCCTACAAATTGTCTTTTTTCGTGTGTTGCTGAGTTGTGAGCTATTTATACCCTTGATCATATATACCTACAAATTGTCTTTTTTCGTGTGTTGCTGAGTTGTGAGCTATTTATACCCTTGATCATATATACCTACAAATTGTCTTTTTTCGTGTGTTGCTGAGTTGTGAGCTATTTATACCCTTGATCATATATACCTACAAATTGTCTTTTTTCGTGTGTTGCTGAGTTGTGAGCTATTTATAACCTTGATCATATATACCTACAAATTATCTTTTTTCGTCTGTTGCTGAGTTGTGAGCTATTTATAACCTTGATCATATATATACCTACAAATTGTCTTTTTTCGTGTGTTGCTGAGTTGTGAGCTATTTATAACCTTGATCATATATACCTACAAATTGTCTTTTTTCGTGTGTTGCTGAGTTGTGAGCTATTTATACCCTTGATCATATATACCTACAAATTGTCTTTTTTCGTGTGTTGCTGAGTTGTGAGCTATTTATACCCTTGATCATATATACCTACAAATTGTCTTTTTTCGTGTGTTGCTGAGTTGTCAGCTATTTATAACCTTGATCATATATACCTACAAATTGTCTTTTTTCGTGTGTTGCTGAGTTGTGAGCTATTTATACCCTTGATCATATATACCTACAAATTGTCTTTTTTCGTGTGTTGCTGAGTTGTGAGCTATTTATACCCTTGATCATATATACCTACAAATTGTCTTTTTTCGTCTGTTGCTGAGTTGTGAGCTATTTATACCCTTGATCATATATACCTACAAATTGTCTTTTTTCGTGTGTTGCTGAGTTGTGAGCTATTTATACCCTTGATCATATATACCTACAAATTGTCTTTTTTCGTGTGTTGCTGAGTTGTGAGCTATTTATACCCTTGATCATATATACCTACAAATTGTCTTTCTTCGTGTGTTGCTGAGTTGTGAGCTATTTATACCCTTGATCATATATACCTACAAATTGTCTTTTTCGTCTGTTGCTGAGTTGTGAGCTATTTATACCCTTGATCATATATACCTACAAATTGTCTTTTTTCGTGTGTTGCTGAGTTGTGAGCTATTTATAACCTTGATCATATATATACCTACAAATTGTCTTTTTTCGTGTGTTGCTGAGTTGTGAGCTATTTATACCCTTGATCATATATACCTACAAATTATCTATTTTCGTGTGTTGTTGAGTTGTGAGCTATTTACACCCTTGATCATATATACCTACAAATTATCTTTTTTCGTGTGTTGCTGAGTTGTGAGCTATTTACACCCTTGATCATATATACCTAAAAATTGTCTTTTTTCGTGTGTTGCTGAGTTGTGAGCTATTTATACCCTTGATCATATATACCTACAAATCAATGATTATACTTATTCAGTAACTATTAAATAATATCAATATTAAAATCAATCACTAACGTAAAATAGAATAACGTTAATGTTTTTACAAAATAATAGTCAAATAGTTTGTTAGTTACAATAATACTTGTTGGTACATACACAGTATAAGTGAACGTCACACAAGACAAATATATTTCAATATTAGCACAAAATGAACAAATATTATGGTGATCGATTTCGGCGAACCACGCTAACTTTCCTCAGACCAGAGGGATTTTGTGAATCCCTCTGGTCTGAGGAAGGTGAACGTACTTTACCGAATTTAATCACCATAATATATGTGCATTTTGTACTTGTATTGTAAATATTTGTGCATTTTGTGCTAATATTGTAATATGTTTGTGTTGTGTGACGTTCGCTTGTTCTGAATAATAGTCACAATAATCGAACCAACGCAGACTTCTGCCCTCAAGAGTACGAATATGAAATTTTTTTTAACTGTTGCGGTTTATTTATTTTTTTTTTGTACAGCAATAAAGTTAGAAAAATCACAGCTGAGGCCTCCCTATGACGTAATTGCTACATGCGCGATACGGATGCGTACTTGTATGAGACAACCTATTGTATAGGATACCCTAATCCTTGAGCGTGTAGGTCTAGGGTTATTTATTTCAAAGATCTAAGTAACGTACAATCTAATAAATATATGTTTGATTTCTCCGTATTCAAATATACAACAAAACGCAAAAAAAAAAAAAAAAAAAAAAAAAAAACAGAGAGTAAATTTATGGTCTCTCTAGGGAAATGCCTGTTAGAGGTTCCTAAGCTCACTTACTTAAACAAAAATGTCTAGGCTCTAGGATATAAATATTCTGTCATGTATATAAAACTAGGCGACAACCCTTTTTTCGCTAAGGGCGATTCTTCGCTTGCTTACCCTTCCCTCCGTGGTTCTCGCTAAACTATCACATCGATATAAAAGTTCAGCTGGCTGCTGTTCTCAGAGATAATAAAGTTTTATTTTATAGTCTATAAACCTAAGAGTACTTAAGTCTAATGAAAAGCAGTGCCATCATGTGAGAGTTACTATAAAACCAAATTAGCAAACGTTTGCATGATTTTTTGTATCAGTTGTATGAAATTAGTTAGTAAATTTAATTGATGCTAATGTTCCTCTTATGGAAAAAATTAAAGTTAAGTGGGAAATCCTTTCTCAGTGTGTCTGTATGGTACAAAAGCTAACTTCCCTTAAAATTTTATCAAAATATGTTCAGTGGATTTCGTGATTAATGAGTGTGTGAGTGGTATTTCACTTATACGTAAAAGAAATAATGAAACCTCTCTTCCAGGGAATTAATATGTACACGTTAACTTCAACTACACAAACTTCTGGAAGACTTCTTTACGTACAACTAAAACAATTTAAAACAAATTTGTCAACAAACAAAAAATAAGACATTAAATAATCACATGTTTATGTAACAGTTTTGTGTCATGCTTATAATTGTTTTGTATCACCTGTTTTAAATAAATTATTAAATTAAATTAAAATACTAATGTTGATCTTATGTTGTCCAAAATAACCCAGTGGAATGTTTGGAGGCTTTTTATAGCACAAGCAAATTTCTCTCCAAATTTCATTAAAATCTGTCCAGTAGGTCCGGAGATTTCTTGACGATTGAGTACGTTATTTTTGGATTTTTTATGATAAAAGAAAAAGGATCGTACAAGCAACAGTAAGGTAGACGGGCACAATGTAGACGGGCACAATGTAGAACGGGCACAATGTAGACGGGCACAATGTAGAACGGGCACAATGTAGACGGGCACAATGTAGAACGGGCACAATGTAGATGGGCACAATGTAGACGAGCACAATGTAGATGGGCACAATGTAGACGGGCACAATGTAGAACGGGCACAATGTAGACGAGCACAATGTAGAACGGGCACAATGTAGAACGGGCACAATGTAGACGGGCACAATGTAGACGGGCACAATGTAGATGGGCACAATGTAGATGGGCACAATGTAGAACGGGCACAATGTAGATGGGCACAATGTAGACGGGCACAATGTAGACGGGCACAATGTAGATGGGCACAATGTAGAACGGGCACAATGTAGACGAGCACAATGTAGAACGGGCACAATGTAGAACGGGCACAATGTAGACGAGCACAATGTAGATGGGCACAATGTAGATGGGCACAATGTAGAACGGGCACAATGTAGATGGGCACAATGTAGACGGGCACAATGTAGACGGGCACAATGTAGATGGGCACAATGTAGAACGGGCATAATGTAGACGAGCACAATGTAGAACGGGCACAATGTAGAACGGGCACAATGTAGACGGGCACAATGTAGATGGGCACAATGTAAATGGGCACAATGTATACGAGCACAATGTAGAACGGGCACAATGTAGAACGGGCACAATGTAGACGGGCACAATGTAGATGGGCACAATGTAGATGGGCACAATGTAGAACGGGCACAATGTAGAACGGGCACAATGTAGACGGGCACAATGTAGATGGGCACAATGTAGATGGGCACAATGTAGAACGGGCACAATGTAGACGAGCACAATGTAGAACGGGCACAATATAGAACGGGCACAATGTAGACGGGCACAATGTAGATGGGCACAATGTAGATGGGCACAATGTAGAACGGGCACAATGTAGAACGGGCACAATGTAGATGGGCACAATGTAGACGGGCACAATGTAGACGGGCACAATGTAGATGGGCACAATGTAGAACGGGCACAATGTAGACGAGCACAATGTAGAACGGGCACAATGTAGAACGGGCACAATGTAGACGGGCACAATGTAGATGGGCACAATGTAGATGGGCACAATGTAGACGAGCACAATGTAGAACGAGCACAATGTAGAACGGGCACAATGTAGACGGGCACAATGTATATGGGCACAATGTAGAACGGGCACAATGTAGAACGGGCACAATGTAGACGGGCACAATGTAGACGTGCACAATGTAGAACGGGCACAATGTAGACGGGCACAATGTAGAACGGGCACAATGTAGATGGGCACAATGTAGACGAGCACAGTGTAGACAGTAATAATAATACGCCTAATAAATTTAATTTTTTTTGTGGAAAAACATTTATGTATGGAACATTTACATTATTCAAGCAATAAAATAAGGCAAAACGAATTTTCTTTGTACAATGTTGAAGAAACAATAGGGTCAACCACGTATCTACCAGCCCACCACCCATACACGTACAGTGGCATTGACCCACCCATACACGTACAGTAGTATAGTTATTTATGTAATATTTTAGAGTTTTAAAAGTGTATAAATAATAATAAATTAATACTACGTAAGTTAAAAATAGCGAACGTTCACGTTTCAACAATTTGTTTAAAAACCTGTAGAATCAGAACTTACAGATTTTTAGTTTTTTTTACCTCTAAATTAAAATTTATAAATTTTTTACTAAAATTTTGGTAATTTTTGGTACTAAAATTGAAGTCAAAACTATTACTTTAATTGATATATTAATAAATATTATGTAATCTTTCTAGTATCAGGCTTGTAAGTCAGCTAAAAATCAGACAAATACTGAGTAGTTCGGATTCCACGTAAAGTTTTAGGCCCCTTAGTTACCCTAGCAATTAGATTTAATAAATGGCTATTTCTAAGAACAGTCAACCTTAGTTAGTTAGTAACAATGAGTACACTTATCACACTCATTCAACCATCATATTCGGTCATATTTCTACGATCGGCATCTGAATAAAGAATGAATAAATGTTTATTTCCCAAGAAGTGTTTCAAAGTGCTAACCACGATAATTTTGTTGTAATGTGCGCATGGTTTAATGCCAAGCTACTTAAAACTTGAAAGGGGGAGGGAGGTAATCCGTCCACTAGCCACTTTCAGAGCATCTTTATACTTAGAATTCTTCTTACTTCCCTCGAACAAGGTATTTACTTTGTAAACTGAATAAATATAATTTGAACTAAAGCATTTTTATAATTATAAACATTTTAAAATCTCTCTGACTACTTAAAATATGACGAAGTATCATAAAACGATTAAAGTATCATATGACGATTATAATAATTTGACTCGCGACTTCATTATCTTCAAAGTATTATTTTTGTTATATCAAACTTGTACATTGTATATTCAATTATAATGAAACGTTTATTAGTTCAAATAAACATTATTAAAGCAATTAAAATGTCTTGTATGTTTAACACCATTCTGAACCATGTCTTTAGTTCATGACACTTATTTGACTATGTTAGTGTTCACAGTGTTTTGTGAATTTTATCAAATTTAACACTCGCCACTTCCATCGATCGCTTATAAATGTTATAGGACTCATAAAACAGTTCGGATCAATCGAAATTTTACTCTTGTTGTAATAGATAATAGTATTTTAGAAAACTAGTGCATAATAAGATATGAAACGTTTGGTAAAAGATAGACAAAATAACTAAAGGTACGTACACAATACTCTAAGCATAACTTGATGCTTCTGTTTCCAAGCTGTTAGGTTAGGTTAGTTTACGTAGGTTGGGTTAGGTTATGTTAGTTTAGGTTAGGTTGGTTTTGTCGGGTTGGGTTGGGTTAGGTTAGGTTGAGTTTTGTCTGGTTGGGTTGGGTTAGGTTAGGTTAGTTTAGTTTATGTTGGGTTAGGTTATGTTGGGTTAGGTTATGTTAGTATAGTTGGGTTAGGTTAGTTTAGGTTAGGTTAGGTTTTTCGGGTTGGGTTAGGTTATGTTAGTTTAGGTTAGGTTAGGTCAGTTCTTTTTTCAACCATTGCCGATGTCGAATACGCGTTAGAGATAAGACTTTCACGCACTTCATCGACCAGTCTGAAAGCTCCCTGAAAGTACTAACAATCAAATTCACGTTTACAAATAATCATGTTTTCGAAGGAAGGACGGCTTCACAGCCCACAGATACACTAACCCATCTTAAGGTATACTCTTTATTGATTAATATATATACGTCACAATAATGCGTAAATAACTTGATTCTAAACCGACTTCAACACCAACTTAGTCGGTTTATCGATACTGAGAACTAGTCGATCTCCATTCGATATGGAAGGCAAGTCCATCTGCCCATTTTAAAGTATCTAGAATTCTTCATCGCCTTTCTCCAATTTACGTTTTAATCTTGAAATGTTTAAACTACAGTAAGACGGTCTAATATTTATTTTGCGTTCTTTTTTTAGTGGTTAAATAAAACAAATTTCGAGCCCAGTATTTTAAGATTCGTATTTATTCATCTTTCGAGTTGAAAATTAACTCATTCTGGTAGTTTACGTGTAAAGTTCTTAGCATTGTTAAACGGAAATGTCCCGAGTAGTCAAAGCTAGAGAGCATTGTGTCTATGTTATTTATTCTAGAGCGCTAATATTATGTATCAGATCACCTTAGTCATGATCTGTATAAAATTATTTGATAAACATATGATTATTTTAACACATGTTTACACACAACAGATCGTAAATTATAATAAACAACAATCTATAAGACCTAACCTAAACTAATTGTGGTTTGTTAAACCTCATTTATTATTCTTTTAACATAGTGCGACACGTTTCCTGTGACAGTAATAAAGATACCGATTGCAAGGAGGCTCTTGTAATTTATAGTGTAACCACCCTACTCACACCCCCAAGTTAGTGGCAAGTGGATGACAATCGTATCAGTGGCTGTCAGTGAAGACGACGCCTGTGTCAGTGACAGTGATAGTGTCATGTGATCAGTGCCACAATGGGTTGTGTCCAGTCCTACTTCAAAAGAGGTAAATACTTTATCATAAACTAAGCCTAAGTATAATCTATGTAAAATAACTAACCAGCAGTTATTTTATTCTTACCACAGTCAGCTCATCTGATATATGAATCGTTTTATTAGTTTATTAATTATTGCATGTTTCACAGAAAAAAAAGAAACAGAAATCGCTTTCTTGTGATGTTAGTAAACGCCTGTAATTGCATTTCAACTAATCTACATTTTTATAAATCTGTAGTCTTAAAAATTAACTATAAAAGAAAGACCCAGTAGCCGAGCGGTCTAAGAAGTAAGGAGTTTGTACGTGAGTTACAGATATTGCAGGTTTGAACCTAGGTCATTCACTGTTAGTTGTATCAGGAATGTTCACCTTGTACTGTACTGGTTCCCCCCTTACTCTGTCTGATAAGTTCCTCTACACAGTACACAGACCAATAATAGTCTATGGGGAATGGACAAAGTTCGGTCTCAACACCAAGTTGTGTGCCAACGAGCCACCCCTGCAACAATCACTACACACTGCGACTGGTGTGTATTTAACGGGGTGTTTACATGGAAATATGTTGCATGAATCCTTTCTGTTCACTTTGATAGAAGACACTTGGAAACGGCTCAGCCGTGAACGGTAGGTGAGCGTTTTTTAATGCACTTTTGGCAAAAGTTTTGGGAATGTTTTACAAAAAAGGACCCATTATAAAATAATAATTGTTCACAGAAACCGAACACTTGCAAATTAGATCATTATACGATAAGCACTCATATATATGAAAGCACATAACGTAAAAGACAGTGAAAAACATGCATAGTATGCTTATACTACGTACAAGGTCGCATAAACGTATCCTAACCTACATGACGTAACCTGATCTAACGCAATGTATAACCTAACCTAATTTAACCCACATGCAGTTAGATTATTTTCCAAAATAACATATTGCCTAAAATATTTTAATAGCTGTGGCCTTGTCTAAAAAACACCCCAATATTGAACGGCAGATACACAATCAGACCATGTATTTATTTATGTGTGTTGTTACAGAAAAATAGCCTATAGGTTTAGTAAATAATTAAAAAGTTTTTGAAACAGATGTGTTTCAGAGAAGAGGACTGTTATGGTGGGTTGTAACTGAGAACTTGTAATTCTAAACTCAGTTGATGGACAATTGTATAGGGAGGTATCTTGTTATTGATGTGAACCGATTTTATTTAGAGAACAGCTTCATTTGACCAATATATGTTTTGTGTTAATATCATCAGCAGCCATCTTTTCGATTTACTTAAATTACGTTTAGGCCTATATTGAGTTAAGCTGCTTTAATGTACTTTTATGATGTAAAACCTAACCTATGTACTTTAGTCCAAACAAAGTAAGAATAAATATAATTTTGTAATATTCGAAATATAACTTTATTTGTATACTACAGTAAAACAAGCAATATGTATAAAACGAGATATTTTAAATGATAAAGCTAGTTTGATGGTGGAAGAATGTTACTGCTGGACCCAAAAGATGACGTGGTCAAGGTATGTTTAACAAGGACTGGAAACATGGCTTAACAATGTATGGCTTGTCGGACATCGTTCCATTGTGAGTTTCACCAACCTTCTATAGACAACAATTACCTACTTATTGAAATTATACCTAACATGCTTTTATCGAACTTATATCTACATTAAAATAAGTAATAGCATAATAATGTAATTTTCAACTCTCCGAGTTTTAGATTTAAAAATAATCAAAGTAGGTAGGTATCACATTACAGCCCTGTTTTCTCATCGGATAAATTCAGTTAGAGTGAGGTTGTGTTAATGCAGTTGACCAGCCATAGCTGCGTGTTGTATAAGTGCTGCTGTCCGCACGCACGCCACTGCAGTAGCCTCCTACTACTGTCCGTGTTAAAATTGAGGTCTTACCATTCTGGACGTTTACAACCATCCTTTTATATATATCGAACAAGTGTATAGTTCTATTGTTTTTATATAAGTGTGTGGATAATATTTTCAGGGGATATCACTTGCGTGTATACCACAATGTAAATGGTTAGAACTAACCTAACCGAAACCAAGCTAACCCAACCTGCCTAACCTAACATAACCTAACTTTATCCGACTTACCTAATTTAACTTAATCCAACCTAACCTAACCAAAGTAAATCTAACCTAACCCCCAACCTAACCTAAGCTGACCTTCTTATATATTCTCTCTATGTTTTTTTTTATTAGTGATTATATTTTGAAGTATTGGGATATTTTTAGTCTTAAATTGTTCTTATTTGCTTCTGCGCTTTTTACGATTTTTTTAAAATAAAGTAACCTCTATAACAGGCATTGATAAATGGTTAGAACTAACCTAACCGAAACCAAGCTAACCCAACCTGCCTAATCTAACATAACATAACTTTGTCCGACTTACCTAATTTAAATTAATCCAACCTAACCTAACCCCCAACCTAACCTAACCTAACCTGAGCTTCTTATATATTTTCTCTTTGTTTTTCTATTAGAGATTATATTATGAAGTATTGGGATATTTTAAATCTTAAATTGTTATTATTCGCTTCTGCGCTTTTTAAGATTTATTTGAAATAAAGGAACCTCTCTAACAGGCATTGCCTTAAGAGGTCCTAGTATTTTCTTGAATTGTGTTACTGTATTTGTAAAGTTTTTTTTTTATTTTAGTAACAACTTTCTGTTGTTAAAATAGCAGTTAAGACACCTTTGTTGCAATATAAATGTTCTGTGTTTTATCTTTTCAAGAAAATAAATATATTCTTTTTCTTCTCTAGTAGTATTTACGCTGATAGCAACCGTTGAACGGACGCCATGTCTGTATTAAGAGGACCGAGTATAGAACCTATAGCCTACAATCTCCCAAACACTTTGTCCCCAAGTAGCTGGATTACAGCACTGCGCCACCAGGACCCAACCCCCGACCTAACCTAACATAATCTAAAGTACTAACCATCTGTTGCTCCTGCCCACGATATATAAATTTGCATTCACACTGAACTGGTGTAAGTAAAGTCTAAAATATTTTCAACATATCTTATAAAAAATGAAGCTTAATTGTTTTGTTCTTTGTAGCAGTTAGTTCTTTAAAAACGGGCACTTCACCAGGCCTTGACGGTATTAGTACTGTGCTGCTGACTCATATAAATATATTTTTTGTTCCTTAGTTGTAGTATTCTATTAATTGTTTGACCGAAAGGCATTAAAATTTTGAAAATCTATTGTATTGAAGGCTCAGAAAACCAGTTTAATCTAACCTTAGTTAAAATGAAATATTTTTTAGTTAAAATATATGAATTCATTTAGGGGAAAACAATTTATGACTATTTATTTATAAGTAATTAGCACTGCCATTACCTGCTTTGTTTTAATACAAGTCTGTGTCTATATAGGAATCCTCCAAACAGGCTTAGCCTGGGAGGTAACTCCTTTATTTCTCAAATTAACATTATTAAGTGTATGTATTACTAAGTGTATATATTTACTGTTGTATTGTTATGTATTGTTGTACGTTTTTATGAGAAATAAAGCTTATTTATTTATTATTTTGTACCAATTCAATTAAAACAATTGAGTTGAGTTCTCGCCATTGTCTAAGAGACACGGAGGGTGGATTTCAACTTCGGAATGTTTATGCTCGTCCCTTACAATCTGTTGCAGAATATCAACACATCATGTCTACTGTGTCTTCGGATTTGGAGCATGTCCATTAACAAATTTCATTTAGTTGAACAAGGTGTTCACGAGAGCATTTTTTTATTTTTTTTTATTAAATCTCTCTAAAACTGAAGAACTATAATTTATTATATGAGGATTCTTTTATGAACGAAGGCTCGGTTATTGCCTGTATCAGGAAGCTATATTGGTTGAAATTTTCAAAAATACATAAATGAATTATAAGAAAAAGACAAAAACAATGAATGTGTCTTCATAACATTTATATATAAACTACATCATTAACTGTGTAAAGCTACGTACTTCATCATAACACATTTCTTATACAATCTAATACTTTTGAAGACACGTGATAGAAAGGATAAATCATATAATATAATCTGGTTACGCATAAATCAATAGCCATTAGATATTGGTAGAGACGAACATGATCATTCCACAGCCTCCATGTCTCTTGTATAAGGGAGGCCGTGTGGTAAACTAATTGTACCCATTCGATTACATAAATATAATCAATATAAACACCACTAAGTTTAATTTAATTTTATTAGAAATGTTACAATTATTTTCGGATTTAATTACGACTTTGTATATGTGGAATTTTTTATTTCATAGTTGTCGTTATTGATGGACAGTACTTAAGGTTATGTTCGGTATGGTTAGGTTAGGGTGGGGTTTTTTGTGTTAAGTTATTTTATTTTATTATTGACATGCACTTAAACAGGCAATTGCCTAATTACATTTGTGCAATAGAATTACAAAATACATATTATTACAGAATTGGGCAGTGAGCAAAAATAATCAATATGACAAAGGAAGAATACGCAATATTATATTTTATAAACTTTATATATAAAATATAAATTAAAAATACTAATGGTGGTGAGAAAAATGAATAATAGGCCTACTATTGATACTATCTATATGATAGAAGATGAATACACAATATTACAAGATAATAAGAAACAATAATAATTATAAACTTCAAAGAAAAACATACATGAAAACAACATCAAATGCAAACTATTACGTTGGGTTATGTCAGGGATTAGTTTCAGTTAGGTTATGTCAGGGATTAGTTTCAGTTAGGTTATGTCAGGTTGTGTTAAGTCACGTTAGATTGAATTGCGTCAGGTTAGGTTAAGTTGTGTTAAGTTAGATTTGGTTGGGTCGGGCCAGGTTAGGTAGGGTTAGTTTCTTGCCTGACCGTTTCCAATGTAGAATACACATAGCTGGTATAAAATCTTCATGGACGTAGATATAAAACTACAAAAATAAGCACATTTACATGTATTTATATATTATGTAGAGAGGTTTTACAACCCTACTACTCCCTAGGCAAACTACTCCAATTTAATATATATATTTTTGTATGAAATAAGATGTATTTTACAATACTGCTTACGTACCTAACTTAGATATAGGCCTACACTTACTTTAAACACTAACATAATCGTTTTATCGATGTCATGAACAATCGACCTACATTTATCGTGGCTTTAGATAGTGTAACCACACTCATATTAAGTGCAGAATACATAACCCAAACTATATGTAATTGAGAGCAATTATTGGCAAATACCAAAAACCTCTTGACTTCGCTTGATCTCGGGAATTCTTGTCTGGCGAATATACGCTCCACACCCCGTTATTAAATATTTGTGCTTAAACATTCGACGAATTTGCGGATCATTTTATATTTATGTGATAACTTATACTTCGATAAAGTGTGTTATAGCAATTTCGGGACACCCTACATAATCTTTCAGAACATTACGGATCTATTTATGTTTTCTTACGTTTAGATATCATGGCAAAATGTAAAAAATTAACAATTGTACATTTTTTTATATAACCTTCAGTCAAAAATGTTTTCCAAAAAGTAGATGATAGCTTAATAAACGAATTTATAAAATATTAGGAAACCTATAACATCTTAAGTGGATATGTTTTAAGAACTTCCGGCATTTTTTACATTGTTTGAAAAAAAATAATATTAATAGATCAACACAGATGAGACTATGCAATTATAAAAAATGTGCTGTCCTTATTCCACAACAAACAACATGGTGTTTATAGACTCTGTTTGCTATTTTATTGCAGATGTCGGAACAAACAATTTTGTCATACAACAAATGTTATCCTTTCTTGGTTAGTTTTCTTTTTGTTTACGTTTTGTACACAAACATTATTATTAGTAGTGGTTTCAAATATCAAAATTAAACATAAAAGTGTTTAATACTTATTTGTGTTTGAATTACTAGTAATTAGAAAAAAAATATAAATCTTCCATTTTATTAAAACTGTAACCATTTTGAACTGTCTACGTTTAGCAACTATTAATCTGTCGAATATTCAAAACAAAAAATAAATAAATAACAAAACGCATACAAAATGTTATATAAACATTGTTGAACCTCTAGACAACATAAATTATGAAGATTGTCAACGCATGGGTAAAAAATGTTTTTAATGCATTAAAAATGACTACCCAAACCTTGAGTTAAACAATCGTGACTATTTCTGAAGACCTTACTGCTGTGAAGCCGGTGGTCACCACCAAAATGGCGTCAGCTTCACTTACCGTCCCAATACGGAGCGCCAAGTGTGTAGTCTGTGTATGATATAAAGTTTTCACAGCGTACATATATTTTAATGTTTATGTTATATTAAAAAATTATGTAAAGTTAACAAGTCAAACGATTAAGAGCGAACAATGATATTATAATACAAAAATACTATTACAAGTAAACTGTTGGCTATAAGAAAATTACTTTATTATAAACTCATGCTTATTTTCGAAAGTTTATTTTGTCTCTAGTGAGTTTCTTCTTGATACAAACAAAGCGCTTACTTTAATTTGTGTGCCTCATACGGTGAGACTTAGGGTTTTGGCCCCCACCAAGATGGCGGACTCAACTTCAACTGCTCCTATAGTACGGTTTGCCGATGCCTATTATATCTGAATCACGTGGTCTGTGAGTGGCACATCCGAAAAGAGGTTCGAGTGGGTAAATCTGTAAGATTTACATAGTATTTTTTTCTCTTTCTTGTTCCTTAAGAATAAGCTGCCAACCTTACAATGAAGTGAGCTACACTCGCTGAGTTGTTTGCAGGTTATGACGCTTTTGCTCAAATAACCTTGACCTAGACAACGGACTTGTAATATAAATGTTTTATATGGTTTCTACAACAACACATTCCTCACTAATATAACCATCATCACTAATAAATTAATAAAAAAAACTGACTTCATAATTATCTAGACATTACATTAAACTTTGCGCAATAAAATAGCAGTAAAACAAACTATAAAACAAAACTGTTTACTTAACAACTCTAGGATATTCCACTAAACTTTCTGAAGTAGGTTAGCTTGGCAAAAAGTGTACGATGAAGTTGGCGTGTAGCCAAAAGCTTTCAAGTTTATAAGGTCGTAAAGAGGTATAAATTTATTGAGCAACTAAGTTTTAATCTGTACGTGTAGATTTGAACGGCTAATTATTTACGTAAAATATGACGACCTCTAGTTTGAATACTCTATTGAATGTTTGAATGTTTTGAGAGAGGTGCAGAATCAAAGCTATGCGGTTTAGAAAAAGTTCGCTCGGAATATTTTTCAAAGCATTCCAGCTTGCGTTCAACAATGTTTAGCCGAAACTAATTCAATACAAAATAGTGGAGTTAATGAAGTGAGATGTTTGTGTCGCAAGATATGTACGTGGTTTTGTTCTACGAAACATACAAATTTCTGTAAACTAAGGGACACCCCTGCACGCTATGCGTGCAAACTTGTCACTCGCTGCGCTGTGACTCGTAACTGCATTAACAGTGGGTGGACTGTTAATGGCAACAGAACAAATATTTCGTGTTTTTTTCTCGAATATCGATTTTTGTTACGTAAAAATCAGATGTTTTTAATAAACACTAAAAATGAATAATGCATAATAAGCTTAATGAATAGATGAACGAGTGTAGTCATTGTTACTTACTAACTAAGAGCGACTGTTCCTCAGAAAGAGCTATTCATTAATAGCCCAATAGCCAGGGCAACTAAGGGACCTACAGCTTTACGTGGAATCCGAACCACGTAGTGTTGGTCTGATTTTCGACTAATAGACAATCCCGACGCTCAGTTCTCTTCCCTACACAATATCTGATCCTTGACTACCATATAACGTGGTGAGGATGTGTAAAGATGACACGAAGTGTTCTCCGCAAACAGAATGGATATCGGTTGAAGTGTCAGCCCTCGTTAACACATAGTCTAGACTACTACAAGCAGTTAGGGGTATGCATGAAGGCATGAATGTACCTACTAAACGTGTACTACTCCCTGTTCATATTAAAAAAAAAAAAAATGTAGTTGGCCTATGGAGAGCAGCCTGACTTCTACCAGTCCTGATAATATATTAGTGTACACTAAACTCTGTCTACAGGAAACGATTGTTAATTATTTTAAATTTTCTAGGAATATTGTTAGTTTGTTTACTAATTTTATTGAAACTACTGCATGAGTTTAAAGTTACAGTTTAAAAGTTTTTTTAACAATACTAGCCTAGTTATTATCTTACTATTGCTAATTTAGTACAAGAAAGGTTAGTTTCGCAATTATTAATTTTATTATAGGCTGTTATTTTTCACTATACAACATTCCTAAGATATTCTTTGCGAAAAAGCTATAGCTACAGGAATAGACTGTAGACACCATGTATGCTGTATATAAAGTATATTATTATTATGTATTTGAAGGTGAACATCTGGGTCGTTTTCTCACACTGCCCTAGGTATGAGTAGTAATGGGATACGCACGTCCTGAAACAGGACCTTCCCTTTTATATCACACACTTAGCGAGATTAAATATAATAAGATTCTATAAATACAATCGAAATCAAATAAATAACAACGACATGTTGCACTTTGATCCATTCGTAGGATTAATTTGTACTAAAGTAAGATTTGATAAGATACTTAAATCTAAACTCAACCAGGGAAAGCCACATAATGTATGAGATTATTGATAAGGGGAATATTAAAGTTTACAAACAACCCCGAACTTGGCGCAACCTGCGGCTTGGAGGGATGGGAGGGGTGATGTGGGTATGGGAGGAGGAGGGGGTTGATCTTGAGTGAAAATGTGAACCCAGATTGATCTCGTGACACTTTTAGTAATTTTTAGTTTAGATTTAAGTCATAAAATATAAAACATTTTATGATAAGAGGTTAGCAAACGTTTCAGAATCCATACAAAATATAACATATATATAAAAGGCAAAACCCTGGCTCACTCAGACACTCATCACTAATTGTCCAACTTCCCATGTAGGTAGAGAGCTGACATTTTGTTCACTGTTTCTTTAGGTTTTAAATAGGACAACTAAAGTATTTTCATCTTTATAAAGTACTCCTAAGGGGTAGAAACCGTCCCTAAAAGATTGTTCCATAAGGATAAAATTGGGTTGATTTTAGTAAATTAATAAAAGCTGTTTTGTAAATAAATAAACATGTTTATTTTGCATGTTCGACATTATACTACTGATTCCACAGAGCAAAGCTGCTCTGTAATTGAAGCATTTGAAATATTACACTATGAGTTTAATATTCAGCTGTTAAACAAAAACAAATGAAATGAACGTATTTGAAATAGGCTAAGTAATACCATTGGGCCTACTATACTACTAATACTAACCTAATACTAATAATACCTACTATACTAATAAATAGGTAGCAGCAAGTAGTGTTAGTGAGATACTGTAAATATAAAATTGTGATTTTACATTATACAGGTAATCTACTATTATTTATAGTCAAAAGTTACATTCCGAAGCGGAAGGTGTATCGAGTGCAGCGAGCGTCACGGTCGGCACGCAAAGCGTGCAGGGGTGTCCCCTAATGTATTATATAATGAAAAGTACGTTACAAAAAAATTGATTTTTTAAAAATCATCTGAAAATCAGAAGAAATTTCAAAATAAGAAGTAACTTTTACCAAGAAATACTCGTAATTTTGTAAAATACCTGTATGTTATTTATACAAATGTTATCTACATTGTGGCAATTAAGATGTATTTTGAAAATAAATAAATGTATACTGCGTAAATCACTGCAATCCAAAAAGTCCTAAAATATTACATTTTAAACAAGATACTGCAACATATAAAATTGTATTTTTTTATTCTCTCTGAAGACGATAAAAGTATTTACATTAATGTACAAAAAGTTAGACTGATGATATGCCAATACTTTCGGCCTATGCGTACACTTGAAGCCCGCAAGGAGCGGAGGAGCGACAGTCCAAGCAAGCGGAACAAAGGTTGCATTTATAGAAGAAGAATTGATCCTGCCAATGACGCCAATTACTGATTACCATTTCAATGGGTCGGTAGTTGGTATGGTGGTCACGGGAGGCGCTGCTCGACGTGGGCCTCAACACTGTCGTGTGGCACAAGCGAAAGGACGAGTCAAGACGTCAACGTCACTGCTTTGTCTGTGCTAACGACCCACTCGTCAAAGTAATGAATGCTTACGTTTAAGTAAATGTTAACAAGTTAATCGTCACTGAAACATAATTTTAAATTGAGGCAAGTAAGATTTGTAGGCCATACAAACCCTAAAATAACATAACGTAACATACTCCAGCCATTGACTATAGAAACAAGAAGGCTGGCTACTTGTATGGTCCTGTGAAGCCGGTTTTCATGTTTAGTGAAATTAGTTCTGTTAGGTGTTCCACAGGTAGCATAGTGGTCTCTCTCCCTCTCTCCAACTCTCTTTATCCCTCTCTCTCGTCTCTCTCCAGCACACCAATAGCAGAGTCATTAGGAGCTATACAGTTAGAGCGCTTATTTGAAATTAATTACCGTTAGATAGCAGCACTGGTGTTCATCTACAGTGAACTCATTGCGTTGGATAGTCAATTTTTTTCGTACAGTCAACGATCTAACCAAACCGTTAAGGAGAGTGCGTGTTAGGGTTAGAGTCGTGCGTTGTGTGGGGTGAGTGGTGGTAACTACTTGCACTGGTATGGGTGCTGTTGTAAGTAGTTACCACAAATCCGATTTACTTTAACTTTCATGTAAACAATTATTTTAATTGTTATTTATTTATGGTTGTCCAATTTGATGTTTCATCATAGTTATAACATCTAAATGCTATCCAGGTCAAAGATTTCGTAATTTTGTTGTAACTTGGTGCCAAGGCACAGGCCGAATTGATTGTGTGAATGGATTTTTCTGGATTTTCTCTGCAAGGAAAATGATAATGCCGTAGTAGACCTTCGTATTAAATGGTTTAAATATATTATGTGGATACAGTTTTAGTTATTTCATAGAACCACCCTCTGGAGTCACGAGTATAGTCCACTCAATATCTGCCCTCAATCGGTTCAGTTCTTACTTTATCGTAATGTTCAATAGTAAAATCCTCGCAATTGATCGTAATTTAGTTATTTGTATTTCGTACATCATGTTAAATTACTTATGTTTCTAAACAGATTATTTATTAGCCCAAGCATATCGGTTTGTTCTTATTTAAGTTTATGTATTTACATGTTGTAGCCAAATTAAAAAACCGTTTTAAGTGGAAATATAAACATATAGTAGTTAAATCGTTTGCGAAATTGTAAGAAGGTCTATGAGACGTTTATGCTAAGTGCCACTTAAATAAACTCTGTCTTAAACGTTTATGCAACCAGTTCAAATCTATTAGTGTATTTATTTATTTTACAATAACGCCACACTATGATTACATGGTTTAGTCCATCAAATACTGGCTGTAGTGATGATATCACTTATCATGTACTATATATTTGTGCCATTATCATTCTTAATTTGTACGATTATACATGTATAATTTATTTTTATTAGTTTTGGGTTTAAAATGATCGATAATATACTAGGGGACACATCTAAATAAGAAAATTAAAAATTAAAAAGTCTAAATTAAAAGTTAGGAAAACCAGTGACCGAGCGGTCTAATATGTCAGAACCTTGTACTGTACCTAAGTTAGTTAGAAGGAGTGCTGGTTCGAATCCTTAGACTGTTAGTTTTTATAAGTAATTTTCACCTTGTGCTGTAATGGTTCCTCCCATATTCTGTCTGACAAGTTCCTCGGACAGATCAATAGTGTATGCCTATGGCGAGATCGGTTAAAGATTGTAAGGTTAAAGAGGAGATCGATCTATCCTTAAGAAAAATAAATAAATAAAATAATATCTGTTGGATTTTATCGTAATTTTAAACAGGGCATGCTTGGTTGAGCGTTTATTCAGGGGCTGTAGTGTGCTCGGTCGCTAATAGCATCAGCCTTTGAGGGATCAGGGGCTGTGCGTCTACGTCATAAAAGCCCAAGCTGAGGGGATGACCAGAGCTTGTGTGGACCCTAAATATCAGCCTCAATCCCAGGCCCTCATTTACTGGCGCTGACCCTCGAAGGGGAGGGGGCTTTAATAACAATAGGTATGAACATACAAAAGTAAATAAATTATAGCAATTCATTTTTATGCATTTAATTATAATAGTTCTGTAAATTGAAAATAAAATACGGCATTTAATTCGTGATTGTACATTACCAAAATTTAATTAATTTGTGTACATTACCGATTCACAATTTATTTGTAACTTCGCGCTGGTGGAATTGTATTCAAATATTGTACCTACAAGATAGGCCCTGTTTGTAATTTAAGATAAACTTGTCTTGTAACTTATTATATACTATTAAAGCATCGTTATCTACATAGATATACTCGGCTTGTAATTTGTTACCTTTGTTGATAGCCTCGGCTTGTATTTTTTTTATCAAAGTTGATAGCTTTGGCTTGTAATTTTTACGTTAGTTGTTGGCCTCAGTTTGTAATGTTTTATCTACATTTATAGCCTCAGCTTTTATTTTCTTTCCACGTTGATAGCCTCGGCTTGTAATTGTTTACGTTCGTTGTTAGCCTCATATCTGTTTGTAATGTTTTATTTACGTCTATAGCCTCGGATTTTATTTTCTTTTTACGTTGATTGTTTGATAGCCTCAGCTTGTAAAGTTTTATCAACGTTTATAGCTTCGACTTGGAATCTGTTATCCACTAATACACATTACTTATTAGAAATGCATACAGTCAGTGATCTCAAATGCGTTTTAGATACATTTTAGAAAGTCGCACGACTATTTTCCGTAATTTTTCTTCCCCGCAGATCATCATGTGTGGATTGAGGGTGGTCAAAAATAGCTTCACCTAATGTACGAAGGGAGTTCCAGATGTGACGTTTACCGACGAGACTAGACGGGAGACATTCTCGGTGGGAAATGGGCCGTGTCTCCCAGTCTTTACAGCCCCCCCCCCCTACCATCATTGGGAAATTACAGCAGATGTCTACTCAATTCTCAGGTCCACTGTGCTAAATTCGTGATACAGACGCGGGTAAGGGACACGAGTAAGGGAAACTGGGGCCAGATGACGACACTAAGGTACATTTTTTTTTTTTTAATTAATAGTTTACATCTGTGTGTGTGTAATGTAGATCCACCTATAGTGTAGAGCGTATACAGTTATTGAAACCGAACACGGTTGTTGAAAATACATCAGATTGGTTTTATGTGGAAGTGAAGTGATACGGTAATTACCTAAACAAGAGCGCCGTAATAGAACTGAATCATTGGTGGATTTGGGTTACATTTTAACTAGCACTACCCCCTTCCCCCACACGACACGAACCTCATCGTACAAGAGTTCCAAATCAATGATTGCATTGATTTCCAGGAAAATGTATGCTACAAAGTCTTTTTAGCGCTGTTTATTCTAAAACGTATAACAAGTGCTTATTTCGTAAATTAATTAAATTTAATTAAATCATTCTTGGACCATTCTTGAATGCAGCTTGCAACTTCACGAAGTAATTTTTATTTCATACTGTAGAAGAGCATTTTTGTCAGCTTTATACAGTCACAGAGAAGGCATAAAGAGGGGTCGTTTTCATTCGGCCGCAGCGCATGTCTCAGAGTGGCAGTTAGAATTTGGGCCGGTAGACAGCGCTGATATGTCAAAACGTACGTTGCTCTAGTGGGGATGGAAGTAGTTACAGAAGGATATGTATCCTCCGGTCCACCAAGGTCTGATGTCGGTGTTAGAAGCACAGATAAACAAGAAGCAGATGTCACTTTCTTATGACTGCAACGAACGCCTAAGTTGAAGTTGTAAATAAATTACAACTAATGTTACATCTTTATACATTGGTATTGATAATTACTTGGTTTAATTTTGATGATAAGGGGGTGTTAAGCGAGGGGCTGATGATAAGGGGGTAGTAGTCGAGGGGCTGATGATAAGGGGGTAGTAAGCGAGGGGTTGATGAGGAGCCATGGCAAACTGGAGAAATATATACTCGACATGCATTTAGCGCATAATTGGATGCAAACTTATGTTTATCATTAACTGTGTTAGAAGCGAATGTGAACTAATAGGAAGGAGAAAGAGTTAATGAAGAGGAGGATTTAGAGGGGAATATGAGAGGGGGGAACAGACGATGGTGCTGCCGTTGGCTTCCGCCACGGTGAACTAGAGAACTGACTTATCGACACACATTCAGCGCAATATTAACGCGACCTTCGGTCCATCCTTTTGTGTGTTAGTCTAATTTAATCTATGCATTTAAACCCTGAAACCAGCCTCCTTCTGGTAAAATCACTTGGAGAGTTGGGAATGGTCATATTTAAGTACGTGCTTGGTAAAGCGATTAGGAAACTGGAAATTCCATTTTATTAAATGCGTATAAGCCTGTTATTTTGAGGATGCATTTAGGTTGCTGCTATATTATTTAAGTATGAGTTTAGATATCTGGTAGTGTCATTTAATTAAAGAAGACACGAGGAAACGGCCTTACGCTATGACACTTGGACAGTTGGTAGCTAAGTCGATTTGTTCATTAGATCAGGTAAAGTTTCAAATGGCTCGCTAAGGGTAGGTTGAACGGTTTTAAAGCTCAAACAGCAGTAACGTTCGTTAAGGATTCCTAGATAAATTGAAGGGAATGCTCTTGTTTGTATTGTTTCAAATGTTGTTTGTTTTAATTTTCTCGTTTTATTATTATTTTTTTTTTTTAAGTAATAAAGGAAATCAGATTATGTTAGTTATTAAACTTTATCAACAATTATTGGCATTACTTAACCATGTAACAAATGACAAGGCCACTATTACGGTAATGTAGTACACGATTGTAGTAAAGCTGTACTGGTATGTTTTGTTTACATTTCATATCTGCGGAACCTTAAATCTAACTAACCCTATTTGAACATAATATATGAGCCATTCTCTGTTTATATTTACTTCATCAGTTTAAAATACGGTCCTAAATGTTGTTTCTGTTTCGTAAACTATACTTGCGTTCAGCCATCTACAAAAACACAGGTGGAAAACTCTGAAGCACCGCCTAATAATGGTAGTTATCAGAGTTTGTCTTGCGGAAAAATTAGGTCTCGGGTTTATCAACATTATCAAAAACATAAGGCACAAGTCACACAGTTTGTACTATATGGTCGTTATGCTGCTCTGATATTAATAACTAGTATTTTTGTGGAGCAGTCAATCTTTAGTAGATGGACTAGGCCACAGGGAAAAAAGAGATAGAAGTCGCTTTCTTGTGGCTGCAGCGATCGTCTCAGCAGCAGTTACCACTAATAAATGTACACCCTCATAAATTGTTAGGAATAATCGCTACGTCTATCCTTCAGTATTTTGAGGGGAATAAGGGGAGGGACGTATAAAGGTGCTGGCCGGGCTATCTGCACGGCAAAATGGAGAACCCTTGCCCCAGGGTGAAGGACTGCATCAACCGAGTTTCCAAGCCCGCATTTGATATGCTTAGTAGACCCTTCACTTAGTAGACCCCAATCTTACCCTCCTTCACTCTGCTACCACCCGTTATGGATCCTCTTCATGTTAAACCCCGTTTGGCCCTACGGATCTTCCACATCAACCTCCGTTCCTTGTTCTGTAGACGCTCTGCCCTCAGGAAGGTCATAACCGACTAACAGCCGGACATCTTCATTTTAACGGGAAATACCTCGCCTCTACTTCCGTTAAATATCTCCCCGGGTACTCCTTCATCAGGAGAGACCAGGCGACTGTCTGGATGTTGCCCAGGTCCTACTCCCCAACGACCGTAGATTTGCCTTTTTGGTCAGGATAAATCTCCCCAACCAACCCACCATCCACCTTGTGTCCCTCCATACATCCCTTTTCCTTCCAGAACACGCTGACCTCCTGGCGCAGCTCCGACAGTCCCACGACGGCCTCATTGTTTCGGCAGACCTGACTTCCACCACATGCCCCTAGGCGACAGATTCTCAACACGAGAAGGCAGAGACCTAGTCGCTCTCATCACCGCCACTGGCTCTGCCACTTTCCAACCCCATATACCCGCTTTCCCACCCACGAGGTGGAGCACACTACATCTCCTGACAAGCTTCTGTTGTCCCCATCCCTCGCCCCTAAGATACTCAATGTCTTCACAAGCTACTGCATTGGCTCAGACCATATCCCCCTCTTCTTCGATCTCAGGATCATACACGTCTCTTATTCCCAGGAAGTTCACCCTCCCCCGAAGGCCATCACAGACTACAAGAACGCAAAGTGGGCAGCGCTCACTCAATCTATCGATACAAAAATACGTAGCCTGGCTATCACGCCTCCCCAAACCCCTGACCAGATTGACACTCTGGCTGACTCCCTAACAGAAACCATCATCAGGGCCAAAGGGATTTCTGTCCCCACGAAGTTGGTCACACACACACCGTACTGCTTTCCTCCTGACATCATTTCCCTCATCAAGCAGAAGAGGTGGGTCAGGCGCCTACTTCTCAGAGACCCCGGATCCACCTATTTGCATCGATCTTATAGGGTGCTCGTCCAGAGGGTCAAGACCTCGGTCGTGGCCTTCAAGAGAGACAGGATCCGTAAGATTTGTGACAAGGTGGATCAGGACTTCCTCTCCGTCCCACGGAACTTCTGGCGTCTGGTCAAGTCCCACAACACCCCATTTAGTCTACCAGTCCCTCTGACCGTAAATGGTGTCCCAGTGGCAGACCCCGAAGAAAGAGCTGAGGCTTTCCGAGCACTCCTTGTCCGCCATCCACTCAGTACCTCACCACCTCACCATCGATGCCGCTCATTTCAACCGGACCAATGCCTCCATAGCACAGAACCATGAATCATACTCCCTTCCAGGTGCCCCCTGCAGGCCTCCCTGACCATTCACTAACGTCCCCCATCAAATATCTAGATGTTGCCGCTAGGCTAAGGATCCTCAAGGATCCCTGCCTCCGGTATCTCCAACTTCCTGGTTAAAAAGGTTTCGCTGATTAGGGTCCTATCTATCCTCTCCTCATCCATCCTCCTCCTAGTCTACCATTCCAAGTCCTGGAAGCTAGGCAATGTCATAGTACTATCGAAACCTCAGAAAACCCCTAGAAACCCGTTCAACTAACACCCCATCAGTCTCACCTTCGAGAAGATCCTGGTCGCCCGCCTGCATAAACACTTTAACGATCTCAACCTACTTCTAATGTCCCAGGCTGGCTTCCGTCCTGGCATCAATATGTACTACCAAATCCTCAAGGTGACCTGTATTCAGCGAAACACCTCTCGAAGTACGCCTACCATCATGGCCCTCATGGATGTCCACAAAGCATTCGTCACTGTCTGGCACAACGGCATCAGAGCTAAACTCCTCCAACTCCAACTGCCCCCTTCCATCATCAAATTTCCAACTTCCTCGATGGTAGAACAGCCCAGGTCAGAGTAAAAGACGCCCTTTCTCGACCCTTCCAGCTGTTAGCAGGAGTCCCCCAGGGATCAGCTATCAGCCCACTCCTCTACATCTTGTATGTGCGAGATCTCCCTTCGCCCACTCTCAGGAACCCCACCGAAACCACAACTGGTCTCGCACAGTTCGTGGATGACACGGCCTTTTAGTGCGCCTTCCGAAACCCCGAAACACTACATAGACAACTTACTAAAATCCTTAATGATTACCTGACTTACTGCTCTAAATGGCGCATCAGGATCAACACCTCTAAGACCCAGCTCTGTTATTTTAACTACAACGGCAGGAAGATCCAAGTTAACCAGGAAACCCCGATCACTCTTCAAGGCAACAGACTTCCACTGACTAAAACCTACTTGGGTTTTAGTCAGTGGTACTGACTAGAACCTACTTGGGACTTCCACTGACTAAAACCTACCCAATTAAAACCTGTTGGGAGTCACTCTTGATTCCAAGCTCTTCTTCATACCCCACATCCGAATAGCCAAGAAGAACACCACAGCCCGATTCAAAGCCCTCCGCTGCCTTAACAACAGACACCAGGAGTGCTCTGCCAGTACTCTCACCTCTATCTACACCGCCGTCATCTACCCTATACGCCCATTCAGTCCTCACCACCATCCCCCATAACACCTCTCCAACTTTGAGAAAACCGAGCGGTGCGCCATGCGCTTAGCTTACTACCTGCACCCCGACCACAGCTCCCAAGATCTTTAAACTCTGTTCCATATCCCCATTTTACGTGAGTTACTCAACCAACTCAACCAGAACTACCTTGCCAAAGCCACCGATTCGCCCATACTGGCAGAGTACTTTACCGAACCCTACGCCACTAGCCAATTCTTCACCACCCACCACCTGATTCACGGCCGATTTTGATCCACCACCTAACTCTCCCCAACCACTTGCCACCCTTCACACGACTCATTACTGACGTTACACTGACATGGTCTCTCACCCACTCCCCAACACTTAGATACTTCTCATTTCCAACTCAGCCTCAGTCAGCTCACTAAAAATTTTCATTTTTCCATGTCTTTCTTCTTCTGTCTGTTTCGGGGGCCATGTTTCCTTTCTTTCGGAGACCCGAGCAGCCTGCTTGCCTCGTACAGTCATGATCGATGTGATCCAACACTCTTTACCTACCTATCCTAGGCTGAAGAGGCACTAGTGGCCTAAAACAGCCGTAGCTCCCCGCCACACCTTCACAATACAGCTAGTCCAGAATCCTTGTTTCTTTCTTCTCTGTAACTAACGGCCCTCCATTATGTTCTAAATTGATCTAACAAACGAATTGCGAGAGTGAGAAGAGAAAAGGGAGATGAATAAATATGCATAGGTGTACCCAAATAATAAATAAAAGTCTAGGAATGTTTTGAAGGCAATGAATAAAAATAATTTTACTTTACGTTTGTATTAAGAATGTTGAAGGGTGTGGATTTTCTCTTGGATCTAAATTGACAGTGTTGTATGAAAATTACACAACTAACCATTAATTTAGACGGGCGATCCTGCACTGAGTACTGGTACTACTAGTAGTTAAGGGTTGTACGTGCACAGTGGTATTTTCCACCCACCCCCTCATGCACGTGCGGTGGTATGGTCCACCCACCCACTAATATAAGTGCGGTGGGTAAGCCTCTTTATTAATATGTACCGGCAACAACTAACTAAATTTTTATATGTAAATTTTCACGGTAGGGATGGGTCTGTATACTTCCACTTTTATACCAATCTTGAAAACTTGTTTGGTATGTTGTGTTATGTTGGGATGTGATGGGTTAGGTTAGTTTGGTAATTGGAAAAGGTGTTATGAGAAAAAGAAAAAAAAAACAAAAACAAAGGTTTTCCACATAACTAAGAGTATGAATATCATATGAAAAATGTTACACGAGATAAACAGAAAGTGAAAAAGAAAACAAAAATAACTCTTTTCAAAACTGTGTTTTCTGATCATTGTTCAGCAAATTCAAGTTTTCCAATTTTTACGTTAAACGAGCAAGAAAATTTCAGCGAGAATAAAACTATCTCCCTTTAAAATATTTACCTTTTGTGAAAAGATTTACCTTTACACGAATATGGAAATTGCATTTATGTATATTTATTTACAAATAAAATGACTCACGAGCATTAAAAATGGACCAAAGGTTAATTTTTATAAAAACCTAATTTAAAACTGATATGGGTTGAGGCGCAGAGAAGAAAGAAACAGAGTTCACATTCAAAAGTCCACTGAATGGGTGTCGAGTAGTCAGTTCTCCAGTTCACCATGTGAATCGCATAGCCAGCACTGTTGTCAGTCTCTCCCTTATTTCCCTCCAAGTCCTCAAGGACAAACGTCTTAGTTATTACAACAAGCTATAGACCGCGCGGCGAAGGTCCGGCCTCGAGCCCGCCGAGCGGTGATAGGGAGGAGACGGGTGGAGGGCCCAATATGCCTGCAGTCCTGGAAACATTCGCTACTGTCAGACTTTCACACGCTTGCTTCTAAAATAAGTTAATTGTTAACTACAGATGCACATTCAGTACGTTTCCAGACTGCGTGCGATATATTGACTTGTGGTTTAGTGTGTTAAGAATGTTTACTCAAGTGTACGATAAACAATTATTTAGTTGGTTATATGTTTGTTTTTATCTAACTACTGTAGTGTAATAAGTCAGTTTATGTTTTTCGTTTTTTTTTTTTAATCCCTTAAGTGTGTTAAGCTGCAAAGCCATACTGGTTTAATTCTCATAAAAACAACGTTATTTTGAATCCATATTTTTATCATTATTTATTTACCAAACGTTGTGTATGAGGTGTCATTTAAAATGCTATCATATTGCGCATAGGTTTGCTTTTGATATTATGGATACATACGCCTAGTTTTGAAAAATAGGTGAAAATAAAAACTTCAAACTAAATAATTTTTATATTTATTCTATTAAACTAATTATGAATCCACAAATCAGTTCAACGAGTAATTTTACTCTTGATCAAATGCAATTTGTTTGGAAAAGACCGTTTGAAAATGACTGTTAAATTTTGACACGCGTGATCATTTGTCCGGTTCGAAAAAAAACATCGTTGTAATGAGATTTAAACCAACATGGCCGACAGCCTCTGCAGACTCTTAAGGTTGTAAAATTAGTGAACGTAAGTCCTAAATAGTTTATTCCTAAGTGGTTCCTACCTCAACTATGGCTCGCTTTATTCTAAAGTAGCCCAAGGAAAACCTACTAGAAGTCAGGCTAGGAAATTATTTGGAGAGTAAGTGAGTTCATGGCGAATGAGGCCAAATTAAGAGATGAACAACGAATTCCCGTAAAAAAATCGTTAGAACGAACTGCAGTTGCATGTAGCATTTCAAAAACTCTTATAAAGGAAATTCGGCGTGAAAAGTGTTTATTGGACACTTCAGCGGAAGGAGAGTGTTCGTTCACAACTCCAAAAAAATACAAGAGAAAAACAACAGCGACAGAATTAGACGATTTCGACAAATATGTCGTTAGAAAAACCGTCCATGAGTTTTATAAAACTGACGAGTCACTCCCAACTCGTCATTTTTATTTTAAACCAATTTAAATAAAAATTATATGTATTTTAACGATACGGGAAATCACAGAAATATTTTCCTTAGTGACAGTAAGAAGTATATATTTCTTAGTTACTTAATTTCAATTAAAGTTATTAACTGATTTATAATTTTTTATGATATATTTAATTGTTGTTATTGATATATGTTTTAATTTGTTAACTTTCAAACTCTTAACCTATTTGATGTTTTTATTTTAAATAGTGGTCTAATTATAAGAGATACCAAAATACAAATACTCCGTAAACGCGTAAACAATCACCCTTTACGATCTGTATGTGACCGCCTCGCTCAGAGTTGATGTATTTATATGACTAGTAGGCCAGCCAGGAGCCAGACCTTCAGCGCGCGTACTGTACCTACGTTTATTTTTCCCCGTGTCTACCTCTATGAAAGTATTATGTTCAAATAATATTCATTTGTTAACTCGGTCAACAACAAGTAGGCCTACTATCTCAATCACCAAGTAAACAATGATAAAGGCGGTGTTGAACACCTTCCCCTGAGTGCTGGAAGGAAGGTACTGTTGTGAAAGAAAATAGTTGACTAAATAGCTGTGACGTCAGAGAGGAACACACCCCCTCCCCCCACCTTGGGTGGGGCTGCCTCCGATTTAATCAAGTTAATTGTCTCGTTAACGTGACCTTAAATCCAGGAAGGTAAATAGCTCGTAACGTTAATTCTTACCTGAAACCTTGTTTAGCTTCTTATTGGTCATTAATTAAGATGTTTTAATCGTTCTCTCATTGTCATTTCAAACTTGAGTAATTCGGTAAAACAGTACTTAAGTAGGGAAGATTTTAAATACTGTTTTACTATTTTACTATTACTTATTTTACTACTATTTTAGTACTTATTACTACTATTTTTTTTATTTTACTATTTTACTACTATTTTATTATTATTTTACTACTATTTTAAATTTTTATTTTTGATTTTATACATTAACTCTGTATTTTAAGGGCGTTCGATCGGGAGTTATATACTTCTGTATGATTTTCGAGGGAGAGAAACAGTGAATGAGAGGGAGAGGAGGGAAACACGTCGTATGTGTGTTAGTGAGGCAGGCTATTTGCTGCTCCTAAAGACAGTTGCGTGAAATGTAGAACTAAGTTAATTGGAACACTCAACCCGGCGCCTGTATTAACACCCTTAAACAACTCCTTTTAGTAAGAACACACATAGACTAGGATAAATATGTACATACTATAATAAATACAACTTTATTTAATATGGTACACACGTACGTATTACAAGAATATTTGTATAAACCTTATATTAATAAGTATTATTTATTATATTTATTTACAACTTTTACTTGAGCTTACATATGGTTTATTTAAGTTTGTATAAAAAAACTATGAAAATAAAATTATACTTGTGACAATACATTCACAAGGGACATTTATTACTGTCAATATTATCTGAGTTTAAAGAAGTTGTCAACTTTAAGGAAAATTCATGTCTAGTTGTGATCGAACAGGTCTGGTGAAAACCAACTCTCAAGACATACTTTGACCTTATTTCTTTATTTACTCGTGCACTAGGTTGTTTGATCTTTAGTTAGAGCAAGAAGAACGCTGTTCGTTTATTTACTGGATCAAGTTACGCTATCGTCAATGACTACAAATACACTAAGACGAAAAGTAGCCATGTTAAAATTTCAGACCAGTCGTCCAGGTAGAAACTCGACTTTACGCAAACGGCCACTAGGAGGCACGAGCGCTCGCCCGCCTGCTCCCTGTCTGTCGGAGCAGCGCTCGTAGCGGCTGTTTGCGTAAGCTTCCCTCCCGCTTGTCTGAAAAATTCCCATAAGAACTTTTCGTCTTAGTGTATTTGTAGTCATTGCTATCGTTAAAGACTGAGGGCAGTCGTCCCCTTCTATTTATCTTGTGAATATAAGGGACGTGAGTTTAGATAGGACTTAAGAGCTAGGACTAATATTACAACTAAAGTTAGGGGACTTGTAGCACATGTAATCCGCTCAATGGATGCCATCGACGTGGGCACTACTAGAGAAGTCTGGGGTGTCCATATTGGATGGTAGTCAAGATTCAGATGCTGTGTAGGGAAGAGTTTAGTTAGCTGAAAATCAGACCAACACTACGTGGTTCGAATTCCTCCTAAAGCTGTAGGTCTCTTAGTTGCCCTAGCTATTGGGCTATTAATAAATAGCTCTTTCTGAGAAACAATCGACCTTAGTTAGTAACAATGACTACACTCGTTCATCTACCCTCATTACATTCATTCGCCCCTCATATTCGCCCATATCTTGACGATCGATGTGAAAAATGAAATGAAATGTGAGTTTAGATAGAACTTAAGAGCTAGCTTTCTGTTCTTCCAAGATAAAAATGTACTTTTGAAGGCTATTTCTAATGTTATTTCGAAAAGCCCTTTCTTGTTGCAGATTTATGATACATAATCTGTGTTCCCTCAACAGTTCAAGTTAATTAAAATCAATAGAACCAACATTTAGAATTGTTTATGTTTAACAACGGTTTTTATAATGCAAAAACATTAGATGATTTCAAAATACACACAAAAAATACGCAATATCTACACCAGCATAAACATAAGCAGGTTTTATATGTATTATTAAAAACACTGTTGTGATCAAAATCATGAAATCTTTGAGTCCAGTGGGATGGAGCTAAGAAATGTTGTACGTTTATGTTTTTTCCACCATCCTTGGCCCTTTTAAGCTTTAAAATGAATCTAATCAAGATATTGGTGAGCCGGCGCTTTAAAACATATAAAACTTGGAGGAATAGGTAGTCAACATCTGAATGTTGTTAGGGCGAACATTGAACTGTCCACGCTCGAAACAATTAATAATATGTAATCAATTTGTTTTACATATTAGTTTTATTCAGCCAATACTGCGTAGTTCAGATTCCACTTAAAACAGTACGTCCCTTATCTGCCCTGGACATTGAGCTATTTAAAAATGTAATGGTCTTTTCTGGTCTTAACAAGAAGGCAATCAAGTAAGCCGGTGGCTGAGAGGTATAAGGCGTTAGGACTTTGGACCTTGGTTAGAGCTAGCTCTGGTTTGAATTCGGTCTGGACTGGAAGATAAACCATGTTTAGTACTGTTATCCCCTTTATTCTGTCTGAATTAGTTCCTCGCGCAGATCAAAAGACTATGAGCAGAGTAGGGTTAAAGAGGAGACCGGTCTCTCCTTAAAAAAACTACCTTCTTTCTAACTCAAGAAAAATCTTTGTTAAGTGGCTAAGTATAGTCTGTACTAGACCGAATGTAACGTCATGCAGTTAGTGTTCGGTGACTAACGCCACAGATGTTGGCATGTTGGCAGGAGATCTCAAGAATAGCTCCACAGCTGAATGTCAAAGAGCGTCTTGAGCCGACGAGTGCAACGCTTCCCAGTGGCCGACACGTCACTAGCAAACACGCGTGGGTTTTATATAGACACCGCGAGATCGGTGGTCCTAAATAGAATCTGAAGTGTTTGGACTCACGAGAGCTCACCTCTGCACGCGTCACAAGAGTTCCAGAAGCAACGAACCCTGGCCGACCGATCATCCGGAAGAGGCATGATTCAATTTGTATCATCGTCGACACGATAGGAGCAGTGCTGTAACCCAGCTTCTTGGGGACAAAGCGTCGTGAACATTATAGGCGATAGGGTCTATGCTCGGTCATCAATTGACTGGAACTAGGCCTCCACACACAGACTTTGCCCATGTGGAGGTCTTCTCAATATAATATTTATTTGTATTGGTTTCCTTGTAACAAAAAATGTGAGAAATAAAATTTATAATTATTATTATCTTAATAACGACACGGCGTCCACACAATGGTTGCAATCGGCGTGAACACTACTTGAGAAGTTTGGTGTGTCCGTCCATGTTGGTTGGTGATCAGTGTCCGGATGTTGTGCTAGGCAGAGCACTATCAGGCTGGCCAATTAACTGAAAATCAGACCAACACTACGTGGTTCGGATTCCACGTAAATGCTGTTGGACCTTAGTTGCCTCGGCTACTGGGCTATTTTAAATGCCATTTCTGAGTATAAGTCGAGCTCAGTTAGTAACTAGACTACATATCCACACTCATCGTACACTCATGTAATCACTAATATTCGCCTTAAAATACACACAAGCTGTGTCGGCTTCTCATACCATAGAATACGGGGGTTTTTATCGAATCTCATGCTGAGTACATGGTTTAAATATCCAACAAATGCACCAATTACTGTGAGTTTGGTTTTGGTATACCGAAGGTTAATACACCTTAATGGTTGGCCTTATTCACACAACAAGAGACTTGTTCATGTATAAAAAATAAACCTTTACCCGATATACACATACAACTTCCATGATCAAAACCTACTTAATCCAATGGCATACTAAATAACTCGTCCGATTACAGATACGGTTTTCAGTCTTACCACCCGATGTCTGAGCGATAATTGTTTATTAAGACAGGGTTTGGTGTTCAGAAATTATATATTATCCTGATAAGGACAATTTATTATTTTCCCCAATAAATTAAAAATTAAACAGTATTTTTTAGATGTTATAAAATTGTTCATAGTTTTTAAAATACAGTAAATAAATTGTTCTTAAAAATTGTTACTAAAAAATTTGTAAATGTCTACTTTTTTATCTTTAAAATGTTTTATAAAAATAAACTCTGCTTACGAGTTGACAAAAATAATTAGGTACATTTTTTAATGATCGTTGGAAAAGAAGGGAGACATATTCCTGACTGTAAAATAAAAAGATTTCCTGGTGGAATGGGAAAAAAGAATGCCATAGTTATTTGATAACAATTTAATTTTTTTTCAGTTAATATTTGTTTGATCTTAAAAATATTTAAATTATAATCTGTAGCTCTAAATTCTTTAGTATTTTTGTATATTACACTTTTTTACTAAAATGTGATTTTGCGATAGTTAACTTTAAAAGTTTAAAGTTGCTGCCATTTCAAAAAGGCCTTGTGTATAAAAATCAAATTTTAAAGTAATATATAAATTATTAAGACCAAGATTTTCACCAAGTTTCATGATTTTATATTTATTAACTTCTTAGATATCAAGCTTTTTTTTAAAAAAAGTTACATACAGAGAGATAAATGGAAAACGTAAGATAATATATGTTTATACGACAGTTTTTGTTCGTTTTGACCTTAGGAATAACGCGCTAAAGTTTGGCTGCCCACGTACGGGACATCCTGTTTGAGAATGGCAGCTATGTATCATGGATATTCTGGTAGCACGAGTCACCTGACTCGCTAATGACTCCTCTGTAAATTCCAAGTGAGTTACAATCACCTGCAATTTATACTCCAACCCACGGGATTGAGAAAACCTGAGTATCACGCTTGTCAATTAGCTGAAAATCAGACTAATATTACGTGGTTCGGAGTCAACGTAAAATCTATAGGTCTGTTAGTTGCCATGGCTATTGGGCTGATGATAAATGGTCCTTTCTGAGTTTAATCAGACTCAGTTAGTAACAAGACTACACATGTCATCCATACACCTCCTATTATCAAGTAATTATTATTAATTTTCGTCTTAAAATACGTACAAAGTTGTGTCGATGTCTCATATCTGAAAATAATCTGAGAGTTATATAATTGACTATACCACATCACCAGACGCTTGAGAGAGTCTCCTTTCATGTATTGCCAAACATTGAAAAAATACAAAATTATTTGGTTTTAACATTCTAAAATTTTGGCAACCTTCCACTCTCCAGGCCTCTTAATTAAATTTCACTCTAGCAGTTTCTATTATGCAAATTAAGATGATCACTAACCCGTCCATCCATTCACGAACAGTGTTATTGACCCACCCGCCCACCCATACACGTACAGTGGTATTGAAAATAAACGAACAGTGGTATTGAAAATACACGAACAGTGGTATTGAAAATACACGAACAGTGGTATTGAAAATACACGAACAATGGTATTGACCCACCCACCCACCCTTACACGAACAGTGGTATTGTTAGAAATAAGAAAAAAAAAAAAAAAAAATAAGATTGCCTGCTTATATGGGTCTAGAAACCAGTTTTCCTGTTTGGTGAAATTAGTTCATGTTCGGCTTCAACAGGTAGCGCCAGCAGTCTCCCTCTCTCTGTCTCTCTCCAGCACACGCTGAATTGACTAATAGCAGAGCTCATAGTACGCCAAACGATCGTGGGAGTGCTTATTTGAAACCGATCACCGTTAGATAGTAGCATAGGCGTAGCAGCAAATACGTTGCCTCAGACAGTTTGTGTCTATCTATAGTCAATGATAATTTGTTAGTTCCTCACAAAGTGTTCGGTGTTTTAGATGTTAACTGTCACAAATCTACAAACATTTAGTGTAACATAACTGTTTAATATTTGGACCACTGTTCAAGTTTTTATTGCATTCTAACGTCTCATAGATTTCTTCTAATGATTTCCAATTTTAAGATAAGTTTAAATAAGGAAGCAAATACAGGATCAATATCCGGAGCCGGTGAGTCGACAAATGCAGCGTCCATACACATTGTCTGGACATTCTCCATTGTCAGAGCCTTTTCATTGTTATTTTACATTGTTAAAATGCATATTATTCATAAGTAATTCACAATATATACATGTTTTACAGTAATTATCATGGTATATTAATGATTATCATCATTAATTAACAGATCAGTATTAAAAATTACTTTATTGCATTTCAGTATGAGTTAGTTATGAATAGTGTGTGCGTGCGTGCGTGTGTGTGAATAATAATTTAAATTATTATTAGCATAATATAATATGTTGGTACATATACAGTATAAGTGAAAATCACACAACACAAATATATTACAATACAAGTACAACATTCACAAATGTTCAACAATACAAATACAACAATCACAGATTTACTAAACAATACAAGTACAATAGTCACAAATGTACTACAATACAAGTACAACATTCACAAATGTACTCCAATACAAGTACAACATTTACAAATGTACTACAATACAAGTACAACATTTACAAATGTACTACAATACAAGTACAACAATCTCAAATGTACGGCATCACAGTACAATCACAAATGTTCTGTAATATAAGTACAATTTAATCTGATCAGTACGAATAAACTGAGGTATTTTTAAAGTGCTATTAAATCTACTCCAACATTTTAGTGAAAATTAAAAAAAACGCATTCTTTACAATTATAAAAAACCTCCCAGACCTAATTTTATAAGTGCCAAAAAATAAACCTATTATAAGAACAATTACATTAAGATATATGCATAATTATATAAATATACGCAAAATTTAAAATGAAATCTGATACATGTATAGTTAGAGATTACTGATCAATGCTAATGTTGATTTACATAATGGCGTTCGACAGTAGTCAGTAAATAAAACAAAACTACTATGATTTAATATAAAATTTACTTTCGATAAATCATAAACACATCAATACACTATTAAATGTGACGTAGACTCTTACTACGTGACTCGTATACAATCAGCTGGGATGAATGGCACCAATAAACGTGTTATTAGTTATGTCCCATCAGACGTGATTAAACAATATTGCACATTGATATACGGCACAGTGACAGCTGTGTGACAGGCTGACTGATCTAATATAGTAACAGTATTGAGGTCCGTTATCCACTTTTGTGACAGATTGTTAAATTGTTCATACTTGTATTTTATTGGTCTATAATGTAGAACCACTGTGTTAGTTTTAAACCAACTATTTTCAGGTTGTTAAAATGCTGTTACCAGTACATTATTTGGTATTTATATAGAACAAGGGCCTTGTCGATTTTTTTGCAAACATTATTTTAATAGTAGGTACATGGCTAAGGAATAAGAATATGATCGTTTTGTTCAGCTGAAAAGCCGGAAAAATTACGAAAATTAGAGAAAGCGATATGGGTATTTCCGCATCAAATTATGCGGAATTTCCCCCTGATCACGAATATGACTAGGTCTTTACAATCGAACCTTTACTATGTTAGTACCGTAAGTTTTCCGGTTTCAGTAAGGTTATGTTTTGTTAGGATAGGGATAGGTTGGGTGTTGATAGGTTAGGTTTGGTCAGGTTAAGTTAGGTTTGGGATTCTCAGGTTAGGTAGTTTGACTTTGTTCAATCTAATATAATCTTATAAAACCAAACACAACAGAACAAAACCTAACAAAACGTAACCAAACCTAACATTATCTAAACAAACCGAACATAACCTAACCATACTGAACATAATCTAACGTATAAATGTTAAGTTACCCACT
Organism: Stictocephala bisonia; assembly: GCA_035578905.1. Taxonomy (NCBI): domain Eukaryota; kingdom Metazoa; phylum Arthropoda; class Insecta; order Hemiptera; family Membracidae; genus Stictocephala; species Stictocephala bisonia. The sequence goes on along the minus strand of JAQJVL010000604.1, from coordinate 310,297 downwards.
CTCAACATACACACAATACCAAACCTAGACCTTGTTTATGGATTATAACACGAAAGAACGTCCATAAACACAGAGCTAAAGGGATAATGTTCTTGCTGTGATTTTATTTTCAAGAAAAAAGATTACTACTGTTTTTTCCAAGGGTTTAAGTTACCAGACGGGAAAATAGAACCTATTTAAAGTTGTCTGAAGGTGCAGATGGTATCTATTTTCAGCGAGCGTGGTTTGCAGCGATAATTTACCCATGTAGTTATAGGCCAGATTGTCCGATCAGCTACCAATAAGCCTCTTAACACTAAGCCGATTTCATCGAGCTTTGGAAACTAAAACTGGCGAGTACAGTTTTACAGTCACCACCAAAGACACCGATGTCTTCGTGACTTAGGTACATGAATATATAACCAGCTGACCAAGAAAATTATTATATACTGCTTTCAACTTAAGAGTTTGCAGAGGCTGTCGGCGGGTATCAGCCATGTTGGTTTTAATCCCATAAGAACATTGTTATTTTTGAAACGGACATGCGATCACGCGTATCCAAATTAAACAGCTATTCGTAAATGGATTTTTCCGAACAAATTACATTTTATCAAGGATGAAATTGTGCGTTAGAATTTTTTTTAAGGAGAGACCTTAACCTTACTCTGCCCACTCCTCATAGACTATCGATCTGTGCGGGGTTCTTATTCAGAGAGAACCAGTACAGTAGAAGGTGAGTATTAATGATAAACCTTCCAGTCTAGGCTGGATTCGAACCAGTGCTAACTCTAACCCAAGCTCAAAGTCCTGAAGCCTTAGACCGGTCGGCCACTGGCTCGCCCATCTATGAATTTCTAATTAGTTTTATAGAAAAAAATATAAAAAATATTTAGTTTGAAGTTTTTATTTTCAGCTTTTTTTAATTGGGCGTTATATTTTACTGACCCACCCGCCCATCCATACACGTAAACTAGTATTGACTCACTCGCCTACCCATACACGTACAGTGATATTGACTCACCAGCCCACCTATACATGTACAGTGGTATTGACCCACCCGCACACCCATACACGTACAGTGATATTGACCCACCAGCCCCCTATGTACGTACAGTGGTATTCACCCACCCGCCCAACTATACACGTACAGTGGTACTGACCCATCCGCCCACCCATACACGTACAGTATTATTGACCGACCCACCCACCTATACACATACAGCTTTTGAAACGTATTCAAAATATCAAAAGCAAACCCGATGCACAATATGTAAGGTTTAAAATGACACTTCATACACAACTTCTGGCCAATAAATAACGAACAAAAATGGATTCGCAAATAACATTGTTCTTATGGGATTAAAACCAACATGGCCGACAGCCTCTGCAGACTCTTCAGATCACTTATTTGTCATTCATTGTCTTCTTTGGGACAGTTCCATACGCCTAAACCATTGGACAGTCTGTCATCTCTAAAGACCTATTACTAAGATACAGTTCTCTGCCTATCTATATTATTTTATTTTTCCATAAACTTGGTCTATTCTATTTTGATTTAGAACCATCTCATTGTATAATTAGACGCAATGTTTAGTAAAAATGCAATCTTACTAGATTCGTGTGCTCGAACGTATATTCCGGCTTGATAATTAGCTTCGAATAAGCTAATAAATATTAAGCTAATAAATATTAGGATAATAAATATTTCCGACTAAAAAACACATTTTACATAAGGGAAACGTCAGGATAATAAACAGACCCGTGTCCTGTACTTACGGTTTTGGTTGTTATTGTTTTTTTCCTAAAGGAAAAATGTCTTTAACTAAAAGATTGAAATTGTTCAGCGGGAATTTCTTATAACATAATTTGCACCGTTATGAGCCAGATCTACTTTGCATCATAGATATGGAGCGTAGTAAAAGGTCATTAGGGATTGAAGATGAGTAAGTGGTTCTACCTCTTAGGCAAATTAATCCTTTTTAGTTTCCTTTTTACGGTGTTAAATGATTCAACTGTGACTAATTAAGTAAAAGTTTATCAATAACATGTTTTACTTCACCGTATGCAATTTTAAACATGGCTTATTGACAGATAATAACTACTTTGATAGCTATGCTAAACCTTCTTGAGCAAAAATATATCGTTATAAAACCTTATAATTGTTGTTATATGGTACTGACCTCTTTTTTATGTGATTATTGTGATTTTGTAAGTGTTTACGGATAATTAATGTAATTAAGAAGACTATTTATTTATTATAATCATAAAAGTATGCCAGTGCATACTTAAATGCTAGTGATTACAGTGTTCACATTGCTAATTGTCATATAATTGAGATAAAATGCTACTTAATACAAAATTTTTAAGTTTTTCAACATTTCGGATTTTAAAGTACCTTCGTCATCAAGAAAAAAAATCACGTCATAGAAACAACTACATCACGTAGTTAATAACCTGTATACAGTACGACAATTTATATCTCAATGTTACATTTAAATTACTAATAAATAAAACACATAACAAGTACAACTGAAACACATATGACGAAATTTGCAACAAACACGGTAGGGTGTGTCGTGTGTTTGAATGGTAAGGGGGGAGGGGTTAGAGTTGGAAGCGGAGTCAAGTATGTGTTTGTGGGGTGGGCAGTAGGTGTGTCAAGAGCCGTTGGAAGCAGATTCAGCGACACAATTTACTACTCTGTATTGCGACTTCGGTGGACGTAACGCATCTCATGTTGTGAAAATTTGCAAATACAATTTTTCGCACAGCTGTTACCAATGCTGTAGAACGTTGTTCTTTGCTTTGGTGCAAAGTAAAATAGAGTACGGCTTACTAATTTGGGGTGGAATTTACTTGTCCAGACTAAAACCAATAATAACGTTACAAAAGCGATTTATAAGAATTGTAATGTCAAAAGGTTATTCTGAACAAACTCGTCCTCTCTTTATCGTCCTGAAAGTTTTGCCACTTAGAAATTTATTTGTCTATAAAGTATTGCGAAATTTTTTTTGTTAGGAGCGGAAATATGCCAGGAAATGAAAATGAATGGATGAAAAGGCTTAGAAATCCTAGACAGTTATTTGTACCGAAACCAACAACTACTTTTTTTACCAAATCAATCTCGTTCTTAGCTCCTACAATTTTGAATAAGATTCCAGAAACATTAAAGAAAATTAGATCTATACACTCATTTAATAGAAAGGCAAGAGATTGGTTGTTGTCTTTGGGAAATGGTGCTGTCGAAGATGTATTAAATATAAGAAAATAGAATAAATATCACTTTGGGTAAATTTTTGCTTAAGTATAAAATACAAAATAAAATAAATAATATAAAAATAACAACTTTAGTTGGACACGACATACTTAAATTGCATATGTTTATAGTTTTTCTTTATACATTTAGTACAATGGGTAATTACTTATTGATTGGCCACTCGACGATGTTAATATTGAACATGGCAGCCTCAAAACAGATAGTTTAGCTATCTTCGAGGTGCCTAGTCATTGCAGTACCATGTGGGACTATATTGTTGTAAGGTAATAATGTATACTAAGTTACAAATCATGTCAACTTTATACTTTTTAGTTTTAAGTTATTGTTAGTATTTACTTATAAATGGTATTCAATTTTTGTTATTGAAAGCCGTACTGTATGTGAAATAAATTTCTTTCTTTCTATCTTTCTTGTTCTCAGATATGAGAGACCGACACGACTGTGTGTGCGTTTTAAGGTGATTATGAATGATCACATGATTGTAGGATGAATTAGATGACCTGTGTAATCCTGTTACTAACCGAGCTTGACTTATGCCCAGAAAAGGCCATTTACTAAGAGCTACGGCTGTACGTGGAATCAGAACCGCGTATTATTGGTCTGATTTTCGGTTAACTGACAATACTTATACTCAGTTCCCTTCTCTACACAATATTCGAACACTTACAACACAAAATGGACTTTCCAGACTTCTCTAGTAGTGTCCACGTCGATGGCAACCATTATTTTATACTCTTTTCTTTATACTCTCGTTATTTTATACTTTTTATGTTCCATTTAATACTCTTATAAACTGTATGCCGTGTTAATATTAAAGGACTGAGCGTAGAACACATCACCTACAATCTTCACAACACTTTGTCCCTAAGTAGCTGGGTTACAACACTACACCACTAGTGCCAACTGTTGTTTAATTTGTTGCTGTAGGTTCATATATAATTTAAGCAAATTTGTAATACTCTGTCACGTGTTTAAGTATTATAAATTGAACTTAAAATAACTGGAGATCATTATCTTCTTCAAACATTTTTCATTGATTATTATGTATAAAAGAGAATATTTCCAATTGTACAGTTAAAAGTATTTTGCATAGTTACTTTATAAGAAACAGTATAAAAATGATTAATTATACACATAATAGGCCCTACATTGTTGATAGTGTTTTGAAAACACTGAAATCAATGTTTATAACGAATTATCTAAACAAATACGAAAGCTGAAAAAGATACTTTTGAAAAAAGCATGAAATATTAATTGACCAGGGATTAATTATATGTATAAAATTGAAGATTTTAAATTTCATTATTACCTAACTGTAGCAATACTATTTACAATGTTTCCTACTAATTTAGTTTTGCGTTATATACTGTATGTATAATATTTTTTGTTTTTCTATGTATACTTACCATAATCAAAACATAAACAAGATTTTTCAGGATGAAAATATGATTTTAATCTTATGTCAAAATTATTAATAGTTATGAGAAGTACATTTGTTCTTTGATCTAAGTGACTTGATTGACTTATTTCCTTTAATCCCTAGAAGGACGTTGGGACGCAACGAAGAACCTCCATCGAACTATGTTCTGCACCAAACACTTTACCTCTCCCCAGGTCTCCCCTTCTTTCTGAATTTCTCTCTCCAAAGTCCTTCACCGCGTCTGTCTGGGTCTTCCTCTCTTCCTTTTCCCTTGCAGGTTCCAGTCTACCACTTGTCTCCTTTTGGTGTTAAAAGATCTCCTCGGGGTGTGTAAATATCCAACCATACTTTCTTTTCTTTATCCTATCCCCAACAGGGTCTTGGTTACATCTATGCCACAACTCAGCATTTGAAATAATGTTAGCCCAGTAAATTTTTAGAATTCTTCTTAAGCATTTATTGATACAAACTTGTAATTTATTTACTAGCTTGTAATTTATTTACTGGCTTTGTAATTTTCCAGGATGTAATTGTAAATCCGTATAAAAGAACCAATTGGTAAATAATAGTAGCATTTTTTGTTTGTTAATAGTAATTTAAAATGTTAAGTTTTGTTTTTCTTCTTATTTGTTGTGTTGTTGATCTTAGTAGACAAGTTAAAATAAGGAAGCAAACACAGGAACAATTTCAGGAGCTGGGTGAGTCATCAAATGCACCTCCCGTCTGCAGAAAGTGCATTGCTTTGGTCTGTCTGTATGTTTTTATAGTCAGTGATGACAGTTATTTTTTAGAGATTGTCGAACTATCTACATATCGCAAACCAAATATCGATCTAACAATACTATTGAAAGAAAATATCGATATATCAGGTAAGCAATATATCGAATTTTAATTGATTTATGTTTAAAATTATGTCATGACAAAAAATACACTCATGTTTCGCTGTCAATATTTAGAATGGCCTACTGAATATAAAAATTAAATATATATATCTAGACGAAAAAATTTTAGTCTGTGGGGTTGAATGAAAAAAAAAATCAAAAATAAGAATAATTATACCTTTAGTTATTATAATATTTATAAAATAATTATGTAATAACTTTGTTATTTTTGTTTTTTACATTTAAAAATGTCATTTGGATTCTTATGAATACTTCCACCCGCTGGTCTAAAATAAACTACATTTTAGTGCGTTAAACTCACGTAAAAAAACTAAATAAAGTTACTTTTATTATTTCAATGCATGTTTTGTACGCATAAGAGGCAATTTAAATGATTTTTTTTCGAATCGTGATAGTGTTGAGGAGAGAGAAAACGTCAATACTTAGTGATATGAATACGATATGGCCGATTTTATCTAAAGAAAATATTGATACTAATACATCGATATATCGAAATATATTTATCGATACTTCTGATATATCGATATATCGTTGCCATCCCTGGTTATTTAGCTAAGTTGGTATACCTAGCTCTGAGGCAAGCTGCCGCCTGCCACGTTTTTTCACGTTTCCTTAACAGATTGACAGAATCTGTGACGAATGGTTTCATTGAAATAAGCTCAAGATAAATGGCTTTCCCGGTACAAACTCGTTGATTCTTAGTCCAAAATGACGTCTGATGATTCCAAAATTGGAACAGACTGCTTCCCTCATGCTCTTTCGTCAGCTCTCGTCAATCTCGGACCCCTATTTTCAGCTGTTTTTTTTTTTTTTTTTTTTTTTTTTTTTTTTTTTTTTTTTTTACGGAATCTACCGAGTGTGCGTTTTCATTTAGCAGAATCAAGTTAATAATGGTGCACTTATCTTGGTTCCTTTTAATAGAAGTGGATTATCTCCGTGAAGATATTTGAAGTGGAGTCCTTTGTAAGTACAACGGCGTATAAACAATAAACGGTTAGTACTCGCCATCTCTCTGAAGTCCTGAATGCATGTTTGCCTCATTAGAATGTCAAAGGAATGACAGCGCGATATGAAAAAAGAAGCAATTCTCCTCAAATTTTGCACTTCCATAAGGTTGACCAAAAGTTGGTCATCCTTTTATCTTTTATGTGCATGTGTGTTTGACATTATTTAATTTTTCATAAATGTGTTAATGTGAACTTAAAAAACGTTCGGTAATCCTCATGATCGCCTTCAAATGTCCTCTGTTGTGCTCACACTTCTAAGGTTAGGTTGTATTAAGTTTATTTAGGCTAGATTATGTAAGGTTAGGTTATATAATAGGCTGGGTTATGTGATGTTAGTTTATATGTTAGGTTAGGTTATATTAAGTTGGATTAGGTAAGGTTAGGTAATGTGAGGTTAGTTATGTAAGGTTAAGTTATATGACATTTGTTATTTATCCAATTTTTGTTTTGGTTTTTACACATCCAAACGTTGATAGGTTCTGAAACAGGACAATTAATTAAACTTTTTCAGATTTAAGCTTATTTTTTTACAGTCTGAATAAAAAAACAAGCAAGAATTCTTTATACACGCTCTTTAAAGCTGAAATTATTTCAATAGTACATATTTTTTCACAATCTTCGCATTAGTTAGAAAGAAAAAATACGATGTATAATATTAACATTAAAATGACGCAGCTATTTCTGGATGTTTATACTGATATTACAGATTGGTTTAATTGGTCGGTATTGTAGTTGGTTAAAGCCCACTTTCATAAGCTAAAGTTTCTCAATTCGATCCCAGTCAGTGTCATAACAAAAGTTAAAAGCTGATAGCCACCGACTGTTCATTTGTCATTGGGCTATTAATTAATTACACTTTCTTAGAAATAGTCGGCCTTAGTTTGTAACATTGACTTCATTCACTCATCTACACTCATCACACTCATCTTGATAATCGGCGTTTTAAAATTAAATAAAAATCCTTATATATAATACGTAAAAAGTTTTATCAACACCAATTAAAATGGTTCTAGTATTAAAAAATCTGCCTTTGTTCGCAGTTGTGCAATAAGGTCTTAATTATTAAAGTACGTTTTTCGGCCGTAAAAAAAAAAAAAAAAAAAAAAAAAAAATGGACAGAGATTTAAACGAATCGAAAAGTAACAGATGTTCATATGTGAATAATGATTTCTAAAAAGTTTTAAAAGCTGTTGGAATGTAAACAACGGTGATTGTGATATTGAGGAGGTTAGATCTCTCATAATGTTAAACCAGGGAAGGTTGTAAGTATGGCTTTATTCACACTCGACTCTAGGGCTCCGCCCCACTGGACTTGAAGGTTTCAATGGTAGTTTAATGCAGTTATTTTATGTATTTAATTAATCTTCAGTGTTAAACAAAAACAAATGAAATGAACACGTTTGAAATAGGCTAAGTAATGTTATCGGATGTATATACTAATAAGTAGGTAGAACGCACGTAGTGTGAGTGAGATACTGTAAATAAGTATAATAACGTGATTTTAAATATCACAATTCACATACTATTATTTGTAGTCAAAAGCCACAGGCCGAGGTGTAACGAGTGCAGCGAGTTATGGGGTTGGCACGTTAGACGTGCCGGGTGTACCCTATGTAACAGGTCCACCTAATTGACGATTAAATTAATCAAATTAAATAAATGATAAATTAGTTTAATGAAGAAATAGATAAATTTAATTAAAACAAATATAGAACGCTCAAATAATATTCGGAATTCATTGTAAATTAATAGCCAACAAATATAGAGAAGTGGGCAGGCATATTTATTCCATGGCAGTCCTCCGAGACGTAAACAAAATTCCTAAGCATTGTTGTCGAGACAGATAACAGACCTGTTCAGTCTGGTGTCGCATGGGACGAGTCAATCTAACAATCCAAAGGGGTGTCAGTGTGATAATGTGACGGTCGAGTCCAATGTAGATGGGAGACGTTATTAGTTGAAAAAAGAACCGCAAGGGGCAGCACAAATCAGGGAAAAAAGCGCATGGCAAAGCCGGAAGTTAGCCTCGAAACCGAAACCCTCGCTTGTAACGGACTGGCAACCCACGCTAGCATCTCCAACGACTCTTTCACTCTAAGTCAGGACGCCTCTAAGTCAGGACTCCTCCGGGTCAGGACTACTCTAAGTCAGGTCTTCAACTCAGACTCATGGAGGAAGATCATCTCCGTGGTTACCGCGGGTGTCCGTTTGATTCTAAACTCAAATAATTAGTTTAAAAAATTTAAAGTCAAGTTTTTAGTTCATTTCAACATTAATTTAGAACTATCATTATAACGGCTGTGCGAAACTTAACAAACATTTTATTCACAATGAAGAAGGCTGACCACGAGGAGAGCAATAGACAAAGAAGATTTAAAGATAAGTTTTAGTTGTAATTAAGTTAAATATATTTCTAGTAATCAGTAAAAAGTAATTAAACTCATTTTTGTAGTATTGAAATTCATACAAAGAAAGTAAAAGAATGTAATAAATTGACTTTTTAAATCTAGAATTTTAATTATTGTAATTTACAGCCTCACCGATTTACCCATAAAAAACGACCCTGAGATACTATAAATAAATTTAATTTGCATAATATTTTATCAAATTAACAAAAAACTTAATCTAATGTAACTCGAGAAGGAGAGAGGTTACACCTAGTAAGAAATGAATAACTGAATTGTATTTATCTGTTTACCACAACCAAGTAATTGTTGTTACAGTTACAATACACTAAATCATTATCGTATATACCCCCTCCAAGGAAGTTACAGTGGATATTAAGCCCGGCCGACCCAACCGGTCTGAGAGGTGCTGATTGCACTACCCTGTGATGCAGCTCGGTGTAAAGCTGCACCGGAACTGATTACATAGCAAGTAATGGAGAAATGTGTTTGTTTAATTATAAGGCAACTTTAAATTAAGGATTCACATGATTTGATAAATTATTGGAGGTTAAGAGCGGTAGTCTGCCGCCATATTGGATTTGATTCTCCATAAGGACGATGTTAATTTCAAAATAAGATTACTGGCGCTAAAAGGACCAAAGAGTTTCTATCTGTTACAGTATTTTATTTACACATATAGGATATAATAATTGCTATGTGACATTTTAAAACTCTGATATAATAAATTTCAATAGACTGTGTGAATAAAATTATATACGGTACTAAGCTTCTCACCTAGCAATTATTCTGTTGAAAATTCGTTTATTGTCATTTTTAATTCTCATATTTTTTGTTTTCTTTCTTTCAGGTGGGTGTTAGCATTGTAATAAATAAACCTCTCAAAATAAAAACCCAATCCGTAAGTACTTAACAACCTTAAATTACTAACGATTTATTGGTATTAAGTGAAAATGTTTAAGTAATTAAAAACTATTGTTTTGTTACTATAGTTAAATAAAGCATTTGGTCTTTTTTTAAAAGCCCTTTTTATTGGATATTGGTAGACATATGATTTGAAAATAAACGGTCTTCAATTTTAATATTCACGCTTAGAAAAAGTATCATTCCAAAAGACACCTTCACTTAAAAACATTTTATTTAATTACTTACGTCATGACCAATGTTAAAGGTAAAATTAATTCAATTTATTTTCAAATTATTATGTTTGATATTCAGAGTGTGTTATAATCACGAATTACTTTACTTATTTGTACAAGTCACCAATGGACTGTTGTACATAGTACATACGTATTATATTAATTTAAACCCAAACGTTAGGGTAAACAGTTTGCAGAAGGGTTCTAATGGTGGGTTATTCCAACTCTAATGTATTTTAGTCAATGAGAACTATAAATCCTTAAGGAAAGGTATTATGAATATTGTTAGTTGACTGTGAACATAAGTTGTAGGTAGAGCTCAGGTAGATTGACAGTAAATCCATATCATTTATGATTGTTATCTATCGAATTTGATTAAATATTCTTATCAATATACAAGCGTCTCATTCACAGATATTCAGTTATTATTTCGATAATATCATGAATATATCAGATCTCGTTTTAGATTAAAAGACAAAACGTATGTGCAACCATTCTGCCGACGATAATATCGATGCAGCAAGATCGATTGTCAACTGATGTAGGTCGTCAAAAACATACATTTGGTGGGTGGAACACTGTCACTACTAGCTGGTCTATATTGGACCCGGTACAATATACTGCCACGGGCGGAGTGCTGGTGACAGGACGAGATGTGTGTCGATTCTATCGGTCGTAATATCGATGCAGCAAGATCGATTGCCATTTGAAGTCAGCCGTCAACAATATACATGTGGTGGGTGGAACACTGTATTACTGGCTGGTCTATATTGGACCCAGTACAATATATTGCCACGGGCGGAGTGTTTTTGACAGGACGAGATGTGTGTCCATTCTATCGGTCGTAATATCGATGCAGCAAGATCGATTGCCAACTGAAGTCTGCCGTCAACAATATACATGTGGTGGGCGGAACACTGTCACTAATGGCTAGTCTATATTGGACCCATGGCAGTATATTGCCACGGGCGGAGTGCCGGTAGGACCAGATGTGTGTCGATTCTATCGGTCGTAATATCGATGCAGCAAGATCGATTGTCAACTCAAGTCGGCCGTCAACAATATACATGTGGTGGGCGGAACACTGTCACTACATTGGACCCAGGACAATATATTGCCACGGGCGGAGTGCCGGTAGGACGAAATGTGTGTCGATTCTATCGGTCGTAATATCGATGCAGCAAGATCGATTGTCAAATGAAGTCGACCGTCGACAATGTACATGTGGTGGGCAGAACACTATCACTATTGTATATTGGACCAATATATTGGACCCAGGACAGTATACTGCCACAGGCGCAGTGCTGGTGGCGAGATGTGTGTCGATTCTATCGATCGTAATATCGATGCAGCAAGATATATTGCCAACGGAAGTCGGCCGTACTTGTGGTGGGCCGGACACTGTCACTACTGGCTAGTGTATATTGGACCCAGTACAATATATTGCCACAGGTGGAGTGTTGGTGACAGGACGAAATATATAATATGTCCTACGTTCTTAAAGAGAGGCATCCTTTGTCCGATCAGAGAGGATTTTTAAAACTATTTCTTAAAATTACCAAAGTAATGACATAATATTATACAACCATAAAAGTTACATATATTTAAAACTATTACTATTCCCCTGTTTAAAAATTATGCTGAATATATATTTATCAGGAAGAAAGCTGAAGACTTTGTTGCTATATTATTATTTCAATGTAAAAGTTTGTTCATTGTAAATGAAACCATTAAGGCTGTAAAACATTTGGCATGTGATTTAGTTGGTCCGGACATTGAAGTAATTTTGAAATCAGCTTACCAAATATATTCCCCGCACAAAATAAACACAAACCTATTAACAGCTCAGTGTTTTGAATGTTTTTTTAGTTGATGTCACTTGTTGGAAATAATTTAATTACACTTTTTTTATTTGTTCTTCAAGGTAGATTATATATAAATGAGTATCATTGCAACGTAATTATCTAGTATAGTGTTCCTGCATATACTGGCTAAACCCTTTTCTTTAATCTCTACGTTTCGCATATGCAAGTTTGTTTTTGAACTTCACTTGCTATTTCTAATGGTTTCCAGTCTTGTGTCTGAACCCTCCATTGGGATTCAAACCTTAGACTTTGCCCTCCTTAGTCCCAAAGTCTTAACAACCACTGAGCTAACAGTTAGTTGTGAATTCAAACCTTAGACTTTACTCTTGTCAGTCCAAAGTCTTAAAAACCACTGAGAAAAAGTTGTGAATTCAAATTTTAGAGCTTGCCCTCCTCAGTCCGAACCCATAGCTCATGTTGTGGATTCGAATCCTAAACTTAGTCCTCCTTAATCCAAATAATTAACCACTGAACTAACAGTTGTGAATTTGAACCTAGGAATTTTCCCTCCTCAGTCCTAAGCCTCAAATACTAAGTTACCAGTTGTGAATTTGAACCTTGGACTTTGCCCTACTCTGTTTAAACCGATAACCACTGAACTAACAGTTGAGGAATCGCACCTTGAATCTTGCCCTCCTCATTCCAAAGTTTTAACTACTCATCTACCATTTGTGGATTTGAACCTTGAATCTTGCCCTCCTCATTCCAAAGTCCAAAGTTTAACTACTCATCTACCATTTGTGGATTTGAACCTTGAATCTTGCCCTCCTCAGTCCAAAGTCCAAAGTTTAACTACTCATCTACCATTTGTGGATTTGAACCTTGAATCTTGCCCTCCTCATTCCAAAGTCCAAAGTTTAACTACTCATCTACCATTTGTGGATTTGAACCTTGAATCTTGCCCTCCTCATTCCAAAGTCCAAAGTTTAACTACTCATCTACCATTTGTGGATTTGAACCTTGAATCTTGCCCTCCTCATTCCAAAGTCCAAAGTTTAACTACTCATCTACCATTTGTGGATTTGAACCTTGAATCTTGCCCTCCTCATTCCAAAGTCCAAAGTTTAACTACTCATCTACCATTTGTGGATTTGAACCTTGAATCTTGCCCTCCTCATTCCAAAGTCCAAAGTTTAACTACTCATCTACCATTTGTGGATTCGAACCTTGAAACTTGACCTCCTCAGTCCAAATTTTTAACTGCTGAGCTAGGCTACAAGTTTTTCAGCTCGGTTCAAAGCCTTTACCACTGAGCACCAGTTGTTAAATCGAACCTTAGATTTTTGTCTATTTTATGTCCAAATCCTGGACTACTGAGCTACCACACCGGAGATCAATACACAATTCACAACTATTGACGACTGCCTCCTGACTGTGTACATCGATATAACACCCCAACCCTACTCATCGTGCATACTAATTAGATCATCAACCCTAGATGAGCAGTTCATAGTCACATGGTTAATCCGCATGTTTGAACATGTAGATACATGTTCATCTACACAACATTAATGATACAATGTATAAACCACGCTCTACGTGTATCAAACTGTATATGTTGGGGCTAAGATAGCATGGATTTATTTCATTTTTCAGAAGGGTCAACGTCGTAGACTCAAATTAATTTGGAGATAAAACTCGGACTTAATCACCATAAAAATATCTGAACCCCCATTAAATGTTTGTTTACGAATTAATTTTGCTATTATCTAATAGTGTATAATGTTTTCCACATTTGATAGTTTTTGTAATAAAATATAATTTAGATTACATTTCTCTGTTTTCTTTAAAATATTTACTCTGTGACAGAGAAGTCGACGGTAAAGTTTTGGCAGAGAGGAAGTAGGCTTTTAACGTTGACAAATATCCGATACTGTGGGGACATTCTCATTGTGTGCATGAGATATTATTAATACAAAAGAAAATTGTTCGCAATATGGCAGGGGCAGGGGCCCTGGAGCACTGCAAACCGCTTTTTGTTTACCTTAAAATCTGCACAATTATTAACCTATATATTTTTCAAGTCTTAATGTATGCCAAAGATAATTTAAATTTATTTCAAAAAAGACAAAACATACACAATCATAAGACTAGAAATAGAATCAATCTGGATATTCCTCATCATAGGCTTACCCTTACAGGCAAGTCCTATAAAATTAATTGTGTTACATTTTTTAATAAGCTCCCCGAGATTGCTTGGACAATACCACGTAATAAATTTAAAACTGTCATTTATAACTGGCTTCTCAATAATCCATTCTATTCTATTTCCGAGTTTCTAGAGTCTGACTTGAACATAACTTTTTTCAATATGTAAATGTAATAGTCTTTTCTGTTTTAAGTATAGATTAATTTAAATATGTGTATGAGTAGATAATCCTTTCTCCGAGTCATTCATACGTCTTGTAAGTTTGATAGGAATCACTTTATTTTCGAGATGAGTGGAGTCCTTAGAAACTACTTTTAGTGCGGCGAGAAAAACGGAAGGCGTTCGAGGTTTTTTCTCAACTTTTGCTCTGTCGACTGGTTTATTCTTACGGAAAATCATTCTATAGAACAGTTTACTTTAGTTTGGTTGTCTTTGCTTTCTTAATTCACGAGAAACGTTGAAAAGCTACTCATTGTCATGTGTCTATGTTAAATCCTTATATATAGCCTCTAACACGTAAAGCCGTTTTTCGTAAAAAAAGTCCTCGCACATATATGGATAAATTTTAATGATTGAGTTGTCAAAAAAAATGCATCCACATTCGTAGTTCTACAGTTATGGTCTTTATTGTTTAGTAAGAATTACATGAAGAGAGATTTAAAATAATCGTCAAGTAACAGCTGTTCAATTTTAAATAAATGTAAAGATCTTTATACAATTTTAACAGCTGCTGGGATTTAAATAATGATATTTGTATTGTTCAGGAGCTTCCATAATTTTAGAAAGAGTGGGCTTTTATTCAGTGGAAGTTTGATTTACACAGTATAAATACGAATGTATGCCTGTCTTTGTCTGTTTGTCCATTATGCACTACTACTCCATTCATTTAACTGCAATGAAACGTTTGGAACTTATGTATTTTTTCACAGGGAACGTTTTAATCATGGTTTTGTAGGAGTCCTTCCAACTGGCATTTCAGGGTTCAATAGTAATCTAATTGAATGATTTTATTTAACTAATCCTGATAACTGTTGTAATAGGCCCCGTAATAACACGGTGCGTTTATACTAATAAATACGTAACAACGCAAGTGCCATGCATGAGCTACTGCAATAAATACGTAGCAACGCAAGTGCCATGCATGAGCTACTGTAATAAATACGTAGCAACGCAAGTGCCATGCATGAGCTACTGTAATAAATACGTAGCAACGCAAGTGCCGTGCATGAGCTACTGTAATAAATACGTAGCAACGCAAGCGCCGTGCATGAGCTACTGTAATAAATACGTAGCAACGCAAGTGCCATGCATGAGCAACTGTAATAAATACGTAGCAACGCAAGTGCCGTGCATGACCTACTGTAATAAATACGTAGCAACGCAAGTGCCGTGCATGAGCTACTGTAATAAATACGTAGCAACGCAAGTGCCGTGCATGAGCTACTGTAATAAATACGTAGCCACGCAAGTGCCGTGCATGAGCTACTGTAATAAATACGTAGCAACTCAAGTGCCGTGCATGAGCTACTGCAATAAATACGTAGCAACGCAAGCGCCGTGCATGAGCTACTGTAATAAATACGTAGCAACGCAAGTGCCGTGCATGAGCTACTTTAATAAATACGTAGCAACGCAAGTGCCGTGCATGAGCTACTGCAATAAATACGTAGCAACGCAAGTGCCGTGCATGAACTACTGCAATAAATACGTAGCAACGCAAACGCCGTGCATGAGCTATTGTAATAAATACGTAGCAACGCAAGTTCTGTGCATAAGCTAACGTAATAAATACGTAGCAACGCAAGTGCCGTGCATGAGCTACTGTAATAAGTACGTAGCAACGCAAGTGCCGTGCATGAGCTACTGTAATAAATACGTAGCAATGCAAGTACGGTGCATGAACTACTGTAATAAATATGTAGCAACGCAAGTGCCGTGCATGAGCTATTTTAATAAATACGTAGCAACGCAAGTTCTGTGCATAAGCTACTGTAATAAATATGTAGCAACGCAAGTGCCGTGCATGAGCTATTGTAATAAATACGTAGCAACGCAAGTTCTGTGCATAAGCTACTGTAATAAATACGTAGCAACGCAAGTGCCGTGCATGAGCTATTGTAATAAATACGTAGCAACGCAAGTTCTGTGCATAAGTTACTGTAATAAATACGTAGCAACGCAAGTGCCGTGCATGAGCTATTGTAATAAATACGTAGCAACGCAAGTTCTGTGCATAAGCTACTGTAATAAATATGTAGCAATGCAAGTACGGTGCATGAACTACTGTAATAAATACGTAGCAACGCAAGTGCCGTGCATGAGCTATTGTAATAAATACGTAGCAACGCAAGTTCTGTGCATAAGCTACCGTAATAAATACGTAGCAACGCAAGTGCCGTGCATGAGCTACTGTAATAAATACGTAGCAACGCAAGTGCCGTGCATGAGCTATTGTAATAAATACGTAGCAACGCAAGTTCTGTGCATAAGCTACTGTAATAAATATGTAGCTATGCAAGTACGGTGCATGAACTACTGTAATAAATATGTAGCAACGCAAGTACCGTGCATAAGCTATTGTAATAAATACGTAGCAACGCAAGTTCTGTGCATAAGCTACTGTAATAAATATGTAGCAATGCAAGTACGGTGCATAAGCTACTGTAATAAATATGTAGCAATGCACGTACGGTGCATGAGCTACTGTAATAAATTTACATGTTAAGGTTTTACTTGCAATACAGTAGTGTACGTACTAATATTTGCAATTAAAAGACCCAGATGGAGGCCTAAGGCCAATATACAGCAAGTGACGAGGTTGGCACGCGAAACGTGCAGTGGTGTCCATTAACATATTATATACTATGTGGGATTTAGGACGACCCACATATTGTGGGATATTCTAACAGACATAGGTTAATCTATACTTTAGTGATTGTTGTAGTAATAAACATCTTAGATTTTTTGTGATTTTAAAATCAAAATAAAACATTAAAGATGTTTGTTTAGTCTTATAAGTAATTACTTACTCACAAAGACTAGAATGAAAGGAGCAACACAGCTCCTACGGCTTCAAAGCGATATAAATTAATTGCTTTGAAATAAAAGTAATGATATTGCTTATGAATAACGTCATATAATAATTTTTTGTGTGAGAATAAACGTTTTTCATTTTCATCTTATGTTTTGAAAATTCAACGACTATTTATAAACAACATCAAAAGAGTTTTAAAGCGTTTTGAATTTTCCAACAAATAAAAAAAAAACTTAAAAACATTAATCAAGCTGTAGGTTTGATTCTTTGGTTTCTACTCTAATCCTGTAAATTTTTTAACAACGTGTATTTAAAATATTTATTTAATGTAGTCTTTCTGAGAAATACAGTACAGGTTTTTCTATTTTGGATACTAGATAAGCTGGTAATAAAAATGACTCAAACAAATAAAAAACACAACTCAAAGTCAATCAAATAAATGTAGGATTTTGTTGTATGGTAACTACTGGTAGGTTGTTCTACACTCTGTTGAAAATTATAAAATATTTTAATTGTTGATTCTTAACAGTGCAGAAGTATGTCCAGTCATTGTGAATGAGTACAAACAAGATTAATCTCGCCTCTCATAAAATACTTCCCTTCGTTCATTATTTACCATTATCAAAACGCTGATCGTGGAAATATGAGTGAGTGTGAGCGGTAAATGAGTGAGATAATAAGTTCATTCATACTTAATTTAACAAGTGTAGTCATAGTTACTAACTGAAGTAGACTGTTCCTTAGAAGGATCTATTTATTAATATTCCATCGGGGTGATATCGACCCAGGAGAACCATAGGACCTAATAAGCTTTAAGTGGAATCCGCACTACGTTGTATTAGCCTGATGTTCAGTTAATGGCAAGCACTATACTCTGTGCTCTTCACTATTCATAACATACAGACCCTGATAACCACCCAACACGGACACCCTAGACTTCTCTAGTAGTATCCACGTCGATGGCAACCATTGAGCGGTCGCCTTGTTGGTTTTAAGCGGACCTATCTCCACACCATCACTCAAATTTAATATACACACAATTCCATGGTGGAGGACTCGGACATTATGAACTGTTCAATCCGAACGAGGCATCTGCAATGAATCTATTCACTATATTGAATTGCGTACTGTTGTACTCTTGTTCTGTTCTGTGCAATGAGTCTGTTGTAATATTTAATTACTGTACTACGCGTCACGTTATAAACAGGTAATTGATAATACACCAGGTCTCGTCTTTCATCCGATTACACTGGCATGTTGTAACGAGCTTTCTGTTTTTGCAACATGTCATTCGACAGTTAGGTTTTTGGCTGGATAAACACGTTTAATAAGACATAGAAAAGTACCTTCAGTTCATTAACTGTTTATGAATGTTTAGGGGCTTCAGCAATGGAGGGAAAGGTGCCACCATTTCAGAGCTGTCAGTCACGGGCGTGATTAACTTCCGTCCACCTTCAAGTATTCACATTTCACAACAGTTTTTAGTTAAAAAAAATTAAAATAATGAACTGTACAAGTTTTATAGTTACTATTTAATGCTCAGATTTTATTCGCCGTTCTATTGCTATTTGAATAATATATAATAATTTAATTTAATCGTTCTAAGCTTGGTCCATCAGTGTTAATCAAACGACCAGTGGCTACTGCTTCTAATGACGTAATGGGCGAGGTTTACTACTGTGCTGCCATAAAGTGGCCTACAACACTGTAATAATGCATGGAAATCTACCTCTAGTGCATTTACCGTATTTGAACTTATTGTAATTGGGTCGTATACTGAGTGACCTGCGTGATATATTAACCCGCATTTGTGTTAATGAAACCAACCAATGGTGACTGCTGATAATGACGTAGTGGGCGGGGCTTGCTACTACGCTAGCGATCCACGGTCTAAGGAACAGAGTGATCCCGGTCTTATTCGATAGAGCACTAAATGTGAGTCGAGTCAGTGTTTCGAGTAGTTATTTCTCCAGTTTACCATGCGAGGGCAGAGCCAGCACCTTGCCAGTTTCTCCCTTTATATTCCCAAATTCACAAGGATAGTAATTATTACTTCAGGTGTATAAAGATATATATTAATTGAAATCTATTTATAACTGCCACTCAGGCGTTCGCTTCGGCCGTAAGAATAGCCTTTTCTTTAACGGCCTTAAAAAATAAGATTATACTAAGTGGGAAAATGTTACTGTTAGTTTTTACACCAATGGGTAGGCTATGTTGAGTCACGAAAATGTTTACTTTTCAACAAACAAAGTTAATAGTTCTGTTTTAAGATAAAACCAGATTTAAAAGGAGATGTCGGTAGTAATTTGTTAGGTATATGTACACATATAACATATGTAATGTTATGTATACAGACCTAATATTCATAAATAGGATCAAGTACAACGTCGCAATACGCCTGTTTGCATCTGGACGCCATGTTTGCAAGTTGGCTTGGCACGATTCCAGGTCATACCTGATGGTAAACACAGAAACCACAGGCTCTGTTTGTTTGTTTTGACCAGCTTTGTGACGTGCCAGAGATAAATAGGTGATATCGGTGTTTGCAATAATGTGAGCTAATATCAGCTATTTTTGTGTTTTACAAACATGAAAGGGTTTTATGATAGGTTCTGTTTTCGGTAACACTGACATGCAGTCAACTCAACAGCAGTTATCGACGTGAACAGTATAGATAGGCCGCTTAGAACGTGGCCTACAGAATGCTTCTTTGCGAGAGAGATGCACTGAATTATGGAAGTGAGATAGAAAACTAATCATCCACCACTGTGTTATTCTTTTTAAAAATTGTTAAGGCAACTAGGAAGACAGTATGCCGCTGGCTGCCTGCGCAATAACAAGCCCCGTCCACTACGTCATTAGCAACAGTGATCATCGGTTGGTTCGGTTAACACTAACGGATCGAGCTTAGAACGATTATATCATTATTTAATAATCAAATAAAAATTAATAATAACAATGACACAATGAATGATAATGTTAACAATAAATAGTCATTCGACGTACTTGTACAGTTTATTTAAGTTATTTTTCCGACTAAACACTGTTGTAGAAGTTGAACACTTGGAACAGTTGTTCGTACCCGTGATCAACGGCAGCTGAGCAGTGAACGATATCTCTCCGCTGCTGAAACCCATTACTAGCATTATACTAACTATATCCCAATTACACTAGCACTCACTATATAAACAGACAAAAGCAACACATCAGATATAGACGTGATTGGGTTCAAATAATCTCTCAGACGACTGTTTGGCTTACTATTAGCCACTTCAACGTGTACTGGAGAGAGACGGGGAGAGGGAAACCGCTGGCGCAACCTGTGATGACAGAACAAGAACTACAGTAATTTCACAGAACAGGAAACCTGACTTCAGTCTAACCTAAACGTATTAAACGAATTGGGTAAATTTGTATTATTGTTAAATATGTGTGGAATCTATTCAATGGACTTTGGCACTACGTATAAAAGATGAAATTCGGCGCCGACTTTCTCGTTGCCTACTGATTTCGAATATATATAGTTACAGTTTGTACAGAAATATTTTAATTTGTAAAAATAATGGGGTACACTCCGAAATCTGTGTGTTTAAACATTGAAAGTTTATTTTTTTCATTTTTACACTATACGATCAATATTGGTATAAAAGTTCAACAGCGAAAACGTAAAGAAAATTTTTGTTACCACCACCTTGAAGATTCAAAACAAAGTCATTTCCAGTCCAATATCTGTTAAGACATTTAAAATAACGGCGCTCCCTTAGCTGTTTTCAATATTGAGATAATAATAAATCGTTGCACCTGAGTATCTTGCGACCTTAGTTAGTAACAAAAACTACATTGACTATCTTTCCCACTTGTATTCACACATATAATGGTGTATTCATGATATATATTTATATATTAAAAAAAAATATATATATAGAATCTAGAGTTTTTCTTTTATATGGAATAAATCCCATTTGCCTTATTTTGTACTAGTTCTAAATTTATATTTTGAATGATTAACAATAGTCGTATAACTTGAAGACTTCTCATGTCACATTTTAATGCGTACTCATATTTATTTGTTATTCCAGCCAAAATAACCAAATAACATGTATTATGCTATAACCTTTCTTAAAAACAGTTTTCAAGTCACAGTGAAATACAATAAGAGAGCATCATAAACAGACATATTTAAATAGAATGGTTCGATTTTTATCCCCTCCCCAATATCATAACTCCCCTTCTTCCAGCTTAACTTGAGAGCGATGCTTTTAAACCGAATTGGAGCTGAATCCTCATTTGATTTGTGGATTTTCTTTCTGATACACTTTTTCGCCAGCAAACCGTCTTCTCTGTAGGTGGGAATTACTAAATGAGGTATTTATGAATTTCAAGTTCAGATTTATTGAATCAAATCTATATTGAATAAACATAAGAATTTCTAAAGTCTCAAGAAAAAAATAATAAAAAGATTATTGTTTAAACATTTATACTATAGAGTATATTTAATCTTTGTGTGAATTATTCAATTATTTGCTGTCTACTTGATTATGTATATTGAAATTATTTAGTAATTATTGTTTGTTTGATCTTTTTTAGTTTTTAAATTTTCAATTTTTCACTTTACAACTCTTTTTTTCTTTCTACTTCTTATTAATTTAGGTAATTCTCATAACTAGCTACTTATTTATTCGTTAAATGCTCTTTTCATTATCATTCCAACACTATCCATTTTTATATTTAAACACATAAATACCTGTCTTTATAAGCCAACAACAATAAAACTATTTAAAAGTCGTACAACGAGAATTCGAATATCAAATCACGGGAGAACTGGTGGCCGAGTGGTCTTATGTGTCAGAGCTGTGAGCCTGGGTTAGAGATAAAGCAGGTTTGAACCCAGGCCCCGCTTGGGAGTTTTTATCAGTATATCCACCTTTTACTGTGCTGATTCTCCATCCTCGTTCCTCGCAGTCTATGTGGAATGGGAAGAATAATGTTAAAAGGAGATCGGACTCATAAAAAAGATTTTGATATTGTAAAGTGTAATTTATTGCAGGCATTACTTTGAAGAACACAGTTGTTTTATTTCAAGTTTTGTTAAAAACATTTTTTTATTAAATTACTACACGGTACCTAGAAATTCATTTCAAAGGCAGATATGGGTGAAATGGATCGTGAATGAGTAGACGATTGTGGCGCTAAAGTGAACTCATCAACTTGAAATGTTTGTAGAAACCAAAGTTCAATTGCCACTTCCTTCGGCTTCATTTTTTTTCACTATTAGTAGACACGTATTCTTCATAAAATATGTAAAAATAAAGCTACTTAAGTGGTTAAACTACCATTCATTTTTTAGTTATTTACGTAGAATATTTTTCGTGGAGGATAACTCAACAGTCCCATCAGGTACTGTTGATAATTTTAAAATAAGATATTTTCATGGAATCAAAATCATAATTTCTTTGACCTTGTAACTTGAATTATATGACCTTTTCGATGTACCAGTTCGATTGCTGACCATTCTACAATCTAAAACACTGTACAACCCTTCAGAGCTTGGATTATTTATATATGTCCTAGTTTTCATTTTGTAATTTTAATTTTAATGTTTTTTTACACGACCAGCTGTTTTAGATTCTACTTATATACATTGAGGAATTTATACGGCCTGGATTTTCCTGAACACTATTGAAAAGTCTAAATAAATAAACATCAAGATAAATTAAGAGAACAACGCGTCCTACTACTCTTATTACAGGAGCTGTTGTTTCGTGGAACAATAATAGAAACACTGATCCCGTATACTTCCACCCCTCCCCCTCCCATGCTGGACGTAATATTTCGTCAAACGGCTCTGAGGGTTAACACTGTACCATAAAGAATAATTAATTAAATTCCCGCTGACCGGGTGGCAAACGGTATTTACCATCGACCCAAGTTGCCAGTCATTGTGTATATTGATTGTTTACCAGCCACAACACACTGTACGTCGTCTGAACACCCACAATTCGATTTGATTTGAACTTGATTTTTTTGCCACACCTTTAAAATAATTTATTGTACGTGTATTTCATTTTCAGTGGAAACGCCAAGAATAGATGTCAAAATAATAAACTTTATCTGAAGAATTAACTTCATAGTTTGATAGGGAAAATTGCTTTTAAAATCAAAGTCTCAAAGCTTTGTGAAATGACTTTATTTCCTTATTTATATTAGGTTTAGTTGTTTATTTGCGTGCAAATTTGACCTTGGTGTACTTTTGTATGAAGTAAATAGTAAAACGGTTTGTCTTGTAATACATTTGTTTTATTACTGCTATACGAGTAATTATAAAAGTATACGATCGATCGGACCACTTGAAAAACATTCAGCATTTCTTTTATGATTTAGCTTCTCTTTGTGTCCAAACTTGTTTTATTCTCACTGAGTAAGCTCTCTTCTTTCGCTTGACCACGTTGTTTCGGTTCTTTTCCCTATCACCTTCTGACCAACTTTCGAAGCAACCATTTTTGCAATAAAGTTCCTAGTTCTAGTATTTCCTTGTCCTGTTTCTTTTGTTGCGTGGAACCATTTAGTTTTTTCTGCTTTTGCCCTATTTCGATTTTCATAAAATTATACAAATTTATCTGTGGTTCGGTAGAGTATTATGTCTTATTTTCTCTGCATTTTAAACATATTACATAATATCATAACAGTTAGAAAATGTACGTTTTTTACACAACGAGCTCTCGTTCTTTCACTAGACCATGACTTTACGGTTCTTTTCTCTGCCACCTTCTGACCAATTTCCCAATTAAAATCTCTTGCCATATTGTTCCTTCTTGAAATATCAGTTGTTAGTGTACCTGACGATTTTAGTCTTTTCTTTTTTGCACTTTCCCATTTAATAGTTTTTGTGTTGGGCCTATTTCGGTTTTATGAATTTTATAAAATTTCCTTGTTTAGCATTATATCTCACTTTTCTGTATTAAAAAAATATTATATTATTTTATAATAGTTAAATACATGTTTGTTAAAGGATGAGCTCTCTTTATTTTGCATGACCACGATTTTCCGTTTTTCCCTGTCACTTTCGTCCCAACTTTACACCGAAAATACTTTGCCATAATATTCACAGATACGTATATATAACTAGAACATATTAAACAGCATTAAAGAAACTTGTGAGGTGACAATTTACTGTAAATACTTGATATATAGGTAGTTTAATATGTTTCAACGTTTACGAAATCCTAATAATGTAATTTTCAGACCAACTATTGTTGTCGATAGGAAATAGGGTAGTTATTGGAATGTCAGACGTAATTATAGTGGTGAGGAGGAGGGGGCTTGTCTAGTGGCACTTCTCTCGGCGAGTACTCGACATGTGACGGGTGAGGACCAAGGGAAGGGGTGAGTCCATGACGAGACCCCATTTCACTTCTCTACGTCCTCCCTCATCGTTCACCCCCGACTGTCAAGGACGGGCATGTTTACCCTACTGATGAAATAGCACTCGACCAGCTACTCCGAGTTTGATAGTGCCGCTGCAAGGACCATGAATGTATAACACCAACCCTTAGATAGGTGATTAGTTTATTTAGACATCTATATTTTCAATACCGTAAACGAAAAGGTTACCACAAAATTTCGCAAGGTAGGAAGAAGATAACATATCATGATGACATTCATTTTAAAGGTAAGGGCCAAGAGCGGTGGGGAAAATATCGAAAATATAAAGAATGATTTGGGTTCACCCCACTGAACCTAAAAGAACCAAAGGCTTTCTAGCACTATACAGTGTTTTTTTTTCTTTTTTTTTTTTTTTTTTTGTTTTTGTACAAATAGCAGTGGTTTATGTTTACACTGTTTGTGTTGGTGTGGATTTAATACTGTGTTTAAAAAGCTGTTAAACAAAAACAATGCCAAATATTTTTGTTCTGTCGGTTTTAATAGCTCTGCTCCTGTCTAAGTCTATTCATTCAATCTGTCAACTTGACTTCAGAGTGCTCCTGCACAAAGTGATGGAGCTACAAGGAGCTCAACTCGCTATGACCAATAATGTGACGATATTAGTCAGGTGTAACCATAGCAACGCCTTAGACGTAGCAAAGCCTTGGCAATACGCTTTACAGCGTCACTCAAGTGCTACTGAGCGCGCTCATATAAATTCTGCAGATTCGAGTCACAGTCCGTGGGCGAAGTCCGAGGTGACACGAACATGGCGAGTGACGGGGTTGGTACGCGAAGCGTGCAGGGGTATCCCCTAGTATAAATTTAACAAATCAATTGACTTTGTACACCCGTAAAATAAAAGTATGAATGGCCAAAACTTAAAAAATCTCAAATCGTCACAAAATATGTGATGTTATATTTGGAAATGAATTTGATGTTAGACTGTTGCTTTTGCTTAAATTATAAGATTTTCGATATTGAAATGGCATCAGCTACAAATCCGTAAAATATATCAAATCTGATAAGTACGCCTTACGTACGATCTTATTAAACGCTTCCGTTTATTTTCTCCAGGCTGCCACTAATGATCATGTTGACGTAGGAGTTACTTTTAGAAGGTCATATTTCCACGAATCTACATTATCGAAGTTGAACTCTTACTTAGCACGTTTAGTGAGGACTTTGATAACCTTCCCACCCATTCATACACTTTAAGTAGTAATGACCCTTCCCACCCACTCATACACTTACAGTAATGATGACCCTCTCACCCACTCATACACTTATAGTAATGATGACCTTCCCACCCACTCATACACTTTCAGTAATGATGACCCTTCCACGCCCACTCATACACTTACAGTAATGATGACCCTTCCCACCCACTCATACACTTTCAGTAATGATGACCCTCTCACCCACTCATACACTTTCAGTAATGATGACCCTTCCACACCCACTCATACACTTACAGTAATGATGACCTCCCACACCCACTCATACACTTACAGTAATGATGACCCTTCCACGCCCACTCATACACTTACAGTAATGATAACCTTCCCACCCACTCATACACTTTCAGTAATAATGACCCTTCCCACCTACTCATACACTTACAGTAATGATGACCCTTCCACACCCACTCATACACTTACAGTAATGATGACCTTTCCCACCCACTCATACACTTACAATAATGATGACGCTCTCACCCACTCATACACCTATAGTAATGATGATCTTCCCACCCACTCATAGACTTTCAGTAATGATGACCCTTCCACACCCACTCATACACTTTCAGTAATGATGACCCTCTCACCAACTCATACACTTATAGTAATCATGTAGTAGAGTTCATATCTCTGATCCATCCATACACTTAGGCCTACAGTAATGACGATCCTTCCACCTATCCGAAAAGTTACTTTTATAATGACCCTCCCACCCACCCATGGACTTACGGTGATAATGACCCTTCCACCCACTCACACTCTTACGCTAATGAGGATCGTGTTTATTAACCTCAGATTCTGTTGTAATTAATCTCTTTAAGGCGTTTCATTAAACAGGTACGACTGTGTTTTACACTATCTGCATTAAAAAGCTTATTTTATTGGCATACCATTGTTCCTGTTCCATTAAGAAGTTTTATTAACTGTGTCGCGGTGTAAGTGCCGGCCCAAACAAACGCTCCGTCACCTCCCGCCATTAGAGTCTATCAATACCACCGACAGATGGAACGAGGAAAGTTACTTTTCTGTTTTTCTTCGGGATTTATTGAGGTTTTATTGTTAATAGCTTTTCCAACCGTCTCGTGTTACAGGTTTTCCCCGGGTTGGAAAATAATTTAATCTTTAGAAAACATGCAGTTGATGTACAGTCTGGCCGCAGAAAACATGTAGAAAAATACACTTGATTGTCTGTGAGGTTGAACCTGTTTGTATATGTAAGGTAATAAGCAATACGGTTATCTCAGGGTGCCTTTGCACGTTTACTTACAGCAATAATTTTTTTCCTTAACAGGGAAAATATAAGTATACTAGCTGAACCCGGCGGACGTTGTCTCGCCTTTCATTTTTCATTGACATACCAAAATAATGTTTCAGCAGCTCTAATAGCTGAAAGAATTCCAGCATTTTTGCTTCTTCTACCAATATTAGATTTTTTAGGAGGCATGTCATAAAAAGTAAACTGCAAAACAAATAATTATTTATTTTTTATTTTCACCTTTCACCACATGTTTTAATTACCGAGGAAAAAGGTTAACACCAAGTATAGATCACCTGATCAAGTAAAAGTAGTGTGTGCTACACTCTCAAGGTGAAATGTAGAACTACAATAAATCAAAACATATACAGTACTGTTGTTGTGAGAACTTCAATCTGCTTATGGCATGTGAAACTACATTAAACCACACAGTCATATGTTTTTGTAAACAATTCAGATTCTCCATTTGAATAACATGGGATGTTTAGGAGCCCGTGGGGCGGGACCCTGTGGACGGATCTGCATCAAACTTCACAGAAACCATCTCGGGAGTATACAAAACAACATCCTAAAGTTTCATGGCGATCGGTTGGATGGTTTGGCAGCGCATAAACTTCAAACATATATATATATACAAACATCCTCTTTTATAAATATAGATTCGCATAAAAGATAACGTACGTTGATAAAAAATACCGATTATTACACACAAACTTACAAATAGCACTTATTACAGTTGATTAAAAAAATACAAGTTTAATATTGTATAAGGAACTTGGGTGTGTCTAATCAACGTCATTGTAAACAATAAAGCATATGGCTATAATAATATCAAACAGGTCCAACCGCACAGGCAATATTTTCATTTATTTACTATTCCCACGGTCAAACCGTAATAAGGTGTGCGTAGTTAGTATTTGTAAAAAAATAAATTCTTTGGACCGAGGTTGGGGCTTCGATCTGCGGAGTGCAGTGTCCATTGTTCAAATCTTCAACTGAGCTAACATCCGTTAGGTACATTACTTTACTCATTGAATAAAGTTCACGCACAGGCCTGCAGGCCCATTTAAATCGGCGAATGAAGTTTATAGAAATGGGTGGAAATATTTAAATACATACAATATATACATATCAAAGTCAATCATGATTGTTTTAGTTTGTAGAGCATTTCAAAATAAAAAAGAAGTTTGTTAATATCATTGTAACACAAAAAGTTTAATTAATAATTTTATTTAAAAATAAATATAGTAATATGTAAGGGTGTCCAGTTGTGTACTTCAAGGAATGCAGTTCTAGATTTTAGCACAATTGTTGCTTGGTGTAGCAAGGAGCCTGCTTCACTAACACACACACACACACACACACACACACACACACACACACACACACACACACACCCACACACACACACACACACACACACACACACACACACACACACACACACACACACACACACACACACACACACACACACACACACACACACACACACACACACACACACACACACACACACACACACACACACACACACACACACACACACACACACACACACACACACACACACACACACACACACACACACACACACACACACACACACACACACACACACACACACACACACACACACACACACACACACACACACACACACACACACACACACACACACACACACACACACACACACACACACACACACACACACACACACACACACACACACACACACACACACACACACACACACACACACACACACACACACACACACACACACACACACACACACACACACACACACACACACACACACACACACACACACACACACACACACACACACACACACACACACACACACACACACACACACACACACACACACACACACACACACACACACACACACACACACACACACACACACACACACACACACACACACACACACACACACACACACACACACACACACACACACACACACACACACACACACACACACACACACACACACACACACACACACACACACACACACACACACACACACACACACACACACACACACACACACACACACACACACACACACACACACACACACACACACACACACACACACACACACACACACACACACACACACACACACACACACACACACACACACACACACACACACACACACACACACACACACACACACACACACACACACACACACACACACACACACACACACACACACACACACACACACACACACACACACACACACACACACACACACACACACACACACACACACACACACACACACACACACACACACACACACACACACACACACACACACACACACACACACACACACACACACACACACACACACACACACACACACACACACACACACACACACACACACACACACACACACACACACACACACACACACACACACACACACACACACACACACACACACACACACACACACACACACACACACACACGAACACACGAACACACGAACACACGAACACACGCACACACGAACACACGAACACACGCACACACGAACACACGAACACACGAACACACGAACACACGAACACACGAACACACGAACACACGAACACACGAACACACGAACACACGAACACACGAACACACGAACACACGAACACACGAACAAACGAACAAACGAACAAACGAACAAACGAACAAGCGAACAAGCGAACAAGCGAACAAGCGAACAAGCGAACAAGCGAACAAGCGAACAAGCGAACAAGCGAACAAGCGAACAAGCGAACAAGCGAACAAGCGAACAAGCGAACAAGCGAACAAGCGAACAAGCGAACAAGCGAACAAGCGAACAAGCGAACAAGCGAACAAGCGAACAAGCGAACAAGCGAACAAGCGAACAAGCGAACAAGCGAACAAGCGAACAAGCGAACAAGCGAACAAGCGAACAAGCGAACAAGCGAACAAGCGAACAAGCGAACAAGCGAACAAGCGAACAAGCGAACAAGCGAACAAGCGAACAAGCGAACAAGCGAACAAGCGAACAAGCGAACAAGCGAACAAGCGAACAAGCGAACAAGCGAACAAGCGAACAAGCGAACAAGCGAACAAGCGAACAAGCGAACAAGCGAACAAGCGAACAAGCGAACAAGCGAACAAGCGAACAAGCGAACAAGCGAACAAGCGAACAAGCGAACAAGCGAACAAGCGAACAAGCGAACAAGCGAACAAGCGAACAAGCGAACAAGCGAACAAGCGAACAAGCGAACAAGCGAACAAGCGAACAAGCGAACAAGCGAACAAGCGAACAAGCGAACAAGCGAACAAGCGAACAAGCGAACAAGCGAACAAGCGAACAAGCGAACAAGCGAACAAGCGAACAAGCGAACAAGCGCACAAGCGCACAAGCGCACAAGCGCACAAGCGCACAAGCGCACAAGCGCACAAGCGCACAAGCGCACAAGCGCACAAGCGCACAAGCGCACAAGCGCACAAGCGCACAAGCGCACAAGCGCACAAGCGCACAAGCGCACAAGCGCACAAGCGCACAAGCGCACAAGCGCACAAGCGCACAAGCGCACAAGCGCACAAGCGCACAAGCGCACAAGCGCACAAGCGCACAAGCGCACAAGCGCACACGCGCACACGCGCACACGCGCACACGCGCACACGCACACGCACACGCACACGCACACGCACACGCACACGCGCACGCGCACACACACACACACACACACACACACACACACACACACACACACACACACGCACGCACGCACGCACGGATTTTGTTGGTTAGTGCCTTTGTCCAGTACATTCTCGAAATTCAAATTCAAATTCAAATTCAAAATTCTTTATTCATAATATTTTGTACACATATACAAAGAATAGCGTCTTAATACTTAAATGCTTAAACTAAAATAAAACTACGGGATACATGACTATAAAAAATAAAACAAATAATAACAATAATGGGACTTATTGCATTTATTGGAAGACCAGGCTCTCAGTACTCAAGAACAAAAATATTCATTAATTGAATAGAGTGCTTTTTCAGTTAGATATCTTTTTATTTTGATTTCAAAACTTTTCGCATTATTTTCAAGCTTAATCTCAGTTGGTAACTGCATAAAGAAATATTTTCCAATGTAGCTTGTTTTCTTTTTATAGAATTCCAAGCTGTGTCGATCTAAGGATATTTTATTACGTGTGTCATAATTGTGTTGGGATTGTATTAGAGATTCACTGCAGTTTGACTTAAAAAATTTAATGCATTCAATAATGTATAGGCTGTATACTGTCGGTATGTTTTGTTCGGAAAAAATGTGCTTTACATGATCTATTATATTCAGTTTGAACATTATTCTGAGTGCCTTTTTTTGTAATATCAAGATTTTATCTAAATTCTGTTTAGTTGTTGCGCCATATATACTAATACCGTAAGATATATGGGAATGTATAAAAGCATAGTATATCATTCTCATAGTTTCTGTATTGCACAATTTTGACATTCGTCGTAAGGCATAGATTCCGGAAGAAAGTTTGCGAGTAATGTTGTCCACATGGATATCCCACGATAAATGTTCATCTATAGTCAAACCTAGAAATTTTGTACTGCTGCATTGAATCAAAAAATCATCTTCTATTGAAATGTGTGGTTGAAGCTTTTTTCTGGCCTGTTTTGTAGAAAACGATAAAAAGGTAGATTTTGTGGAATTTAGAAGAAGGTTGTTTGAGTCAAAAAATGATTTGACCTCTGATAAATCTAAAAGAGATGATATTTCAATATCTTCTTGATTTTTCCCAGTAACCACCATATTAGTGTCATCTGCATAAAGACAGAGATCACTATTAACTACTTTTTGTGGAAGGCCTTGGATGTAACATAAAAAAAGAAGAGGTCCCAGAATGGAACCCTGAGGCACCCCATGCTTAACTCTTTGAGATTTTGATGCAAATTTTCTTATGTAATTACACGAATGAGTTTCTTCTCTATGTTTAATCTCTACATATTGAGGTCTTTTACTTAAATATGACTCAAACCAATCTATTTCTTTCCCACGTAATCCAAGTTCCTTTAATTTAGTTATTAATTTTGTGTGAGAGACGCTGTCAAAGGCACGTGATAAATCAAGAAAAATACCTACTACGTTCTCACCTTTATCAATAGCACTTATAATGTTTTCAATAAAACTAACACCAGCAGTGATGGTGGATTTTCCAGGCCTAAAGCCATGCTGTTCCTTGTCCAATAAATTATTATTTTCAAGATAATTCAACAGTTGATTATACACACACCTTTCAAATATTTTAGAGAAAGTTGGGAGAAGCGATATAGGACGGTATGACGAAAAGTCTTTGTAATCTCCCTTTTTATACACTGGGATCACTTTAGCAATTTTTAATCTATCAGGAAAATGGCCTGATATCATTGAAGAATTAATTAGATGGGCTAAAGGTTTTGCAATAATTTTTATACAATTTTTTATAAGTGTAATGGGGATGTCATCAAACCCAGCCGAGTATTTATTTTCAAAACACATAGCAATCTTAATGACATCCTCATCGGTAATTTGAGTGAATGAAAAATAATTATTTGGACGTTGATATTTTTGGTCTTCTGAAGAAAGGTCAGAGGGATTATACCTTAAATTAGGTTTAATATTTTCATCCACTACGTTCACAAAATAATCATTAAAAAGTTCACTAATAACTATTGGGTCTGTTACGAAAGAATTTTCTTTTTTTAAGATGAGATTTGAGATTGAAATTTGACGAGTGCCCACATTTGAATTGATTATACCCCAAGTGGTCTTTATTTTATTTGTGGAGTTTTGAATTTTTCGGCTAATGTTTCTTTTTTTGTATTCAACTATATCATTTTTCAATATTTTCTTCCTGGCTTTAATTTGAGTGCTTAAACAATTATTTTTTGTAACCCTCCGCAATTTTTCTAAATCAATTAACTCAGATTTCTTGTTCTTTATGTCAGATGTGATCCAAGTGTATGTTTTGTTATCTGATTTCTCTGTCACCATTAACTTAGGGAAACAAACATTAAAATGGTATAAAAAGAGTTCATGAAAAACTTCATATTTTTTATCTACTGGAGCCTGGTACATTTCCATCCAGTCCTTCTTTTCAAGACACCTTTTAAAATATTCAGTGTTGTCATCATTGAATTTTCGTACATTCTTTCTAGTAATTTTTACAGAAGAACTACTAGCATCTAGAATTTCCAGCAAAATTGCATCATGATCAGAAATCATGGTTATTAAACCACAAACTCTAGTTTTATCATCAGAAAAATTTGTTAAAAAATTGTCTAATGCAGTTCTAGATGTAGGAGTAACTCGGGTTGGGAATTCAACTTTGTAGGAAAAGTTATACATTCTCAAAATATTATTAAATTTTTTAAATGTGTTATCTTTTTTAAGTACATCAATGTTTATATCACCAGTTAAAAGGACATATTTGAATTTTGAGGAAAGAGCATTAATCAAAATTTCCAATTTATTGAGAAATGGGTTGGTGTAACAGTGATTCGGTGAACGATAAAGGCAAGCTAAGACAAAAGAAATATTACCAAATACAAACTGTGCCAAGCAACATTCAAACTCCCTCTCAACCAACTCTCTTGTACTACGGACAGTGTAACTGCATTACTATTTAAGGTGCGTTTAGCCAAGATCATGACTCCACCGCCAAAGGAGTTTTTCCGTGCTAAATGTGACCTGATAGAGTAACCCTGGATATTTAAGCGTGATATTTCATCATCTGTCATATTCACTTCAGATAAAGCTACAATATCAGGCTTAATTTCTTCGAGGGTGATAATAAATTGATCTAGGTGAGGTGGAAGGGTTTGAATATTCTGGTGCAATACTGATAAGGATTTATTTTTTACTTTTTGCTTAGAGCAATCCGCAGTAAAAGAGATGTCATCTGGAACTGAGGGGCCCTCACCCAGTATACTTGGTATAAAATGTTGATTTTTTAAGAATTCGGAAGGGGAGGCCAGCTGTTTGAGTTTAAAAGATTTTTAAAGGTATCTGTGGCAATAGTATTTGGATTTGTCAAGTATGGAGAGGGAAATGGCATAGAAGCGCTAGGTGATGGTGAAATTACTTGGTGGAGCTGTTGACTCGCCTCGCTGTTGCTCTCGACAGTCAGGGTGGAGATTTGGTGGCCTTTTGTTCTGGTTGAAGCAGAGACAACAGCCAAGCACGGCGGGCTCGCTGGCGGCCGTTGAACAGAAGCAGCGGCTCTCGCCAGCTCCGCTGACGAGGGCTGTGACACCGCCCGTACACCAGTCTCCCCGAACTCCGCAAGCCTCGTAACTCGCAGCTCATCTCCATTACGGCTGTCCATCGTCTCAATGCATGCTGCTATTTTCCTACATAATTCCCGTTTTCCTCTTGAGTTCATATGCAAGCCATGTCGGGTGAAATTTATCCTTTCCATGTCGTGAAGATTAACGGTGTTGTATTTACCGCACTTAAGAGAGTCTCTTTTTAAACGCGAATTTACATATCGAATCGTCTTGTTGGTGTAGTGATCCGATCTTAAGTCATGTCTATGGGGAACTTGAACCACGATCCAATTTGTATGCTCATTTCTCCGTACGAAGTTCCACAACCGCCTGAGCAGAGCATCTGCTGGCCGATTATTGCGTGGGCAAGACTCCGTTAAGTCATTGGTACCAGCCAATAGTATCCCAACATCCTTCTTAGAGAAATTCGAACTAATGTTTTCAGCATTTTGTAGTATATATTCACTTTTAGCACTTGAGTTTACTAGAACGAAAGTTTCGGCATTGTTTTGAAGGGCGTCATTTAACGGCATGTGTAGGTTTTTGCCATGGCTATCAGCATAAACAAAAAGTTTCCTTGTCACGTTTTCATCTTGTATATTTAAGTCATGGGATTGTTGGCAGTTTCCATTTTTATTTTTATTTTTTGGCTGTCTTGGCAGTTTAGTGGGAGCAGGTTTCTTCTCAAGACGTCTGTTATGGCTAGCTAAATGTTGAGTATTTATTTCATTTACCAAAGCGTCAGGCAGAAAATCTTGGTTAAGTGGCGAAAACCTGTTAGCTACAGGTAAAGTTGGGTGGAATTCTGGCTCCGAATCGGAAATAGAGAAGGAACCGTTTTTAGTGAGATTACCAACGGTTTTTTTGTCGGAAGATACACACAATTGCCTTTGCAGTATAGAATTTTCTTCTTCCATGACTCGTAGAGTGCTTATTACATTAGCCATTTCTTCTTTATAAATAGTACATAATTTGCATTCCTGTTTTGACCTATCTTCCATCTCTTTTAACAAGTCATCATAGGCTTTATTTGCTTGTGCAAGATCAAGCTTCATAGTCTCGTTAAGATTTGTAAGTTTATCATTTTCAGATAGCAAATTTGCATTTAATAAATTCAATTTAGTCCAATGATCGTCTTCTTTATTACATATAATTTTAGGACTATCCTTAGCGCACTCTAATTGTTTTTTCAGGTCCTGTATATGGTCAATGAGACATGACTGTCTGTCGGTTAGTTCGTGCACCCTGGCGACTAGCTCATCCTTGGTCTTTAACACCTCTCCATCGGTCTGCGTGAAGGTGGTGGTGGTGATCTTGCGGTTGTACAGTTGCGACAAGAGCGGCGTGGTCTGCGGCGTGGCGGGGCTCCGGCCGGCCGCCGGCGACGGCGACTGGCTCAGCGAGCGCATCGTCACCGGGTGCTCACCCGTGTGCTTTTCGTTAACTGAAATCAATTTGGTCTTGGTGGTATTTGTTTTTAGCGACGCTCCACATGTCCTTCCAAGACATCGCCAACTAATTTCGCCATTTTGTAGGACTCTATTTTCTCTGTATTTGCTTTCATTGTATACTAAGCAAGGCTTCCCTTTTTTAGTTGTCTCTATTAAAAACGACATTTAATTGGCTTATTTTACTATAACAATTTATTTATAATTGTTTTTGTATTTGACACACAAAATTTGCATAGATTATGATTACTGAGGGGGCTTTATTTTGATAATCTTTTTGAGTGTAAGATTGTAGTTTGAAGTCGATATTGTCCAGTCAACGGCGGCCGACTTATTGTGAACTGGCTTATCAGCAGACCAGCCGATTGTTGTCAATGTCAGATTGGGTTGCTGTTCGTCAGAAATCTTCCGATTGTTGTCAGAATTGATAAGAAATTATCTGTTGAGTCGCTAGTTGGCAGCAGCGACTGGGAAAATATGGCAACTAGTGGCGATCATACAAATCAACTTAGCAGTTGGCTAAAAACAGTATTTTATGCTATTAGGAGTCTGAATCAGTGGTCAACGATCAATATTTTCATAACCTAAAACATGTTAGTACCAACTGTATTTAACTGTAATTAGTTGCTTCCACCTATATTTACATACTTGAATAGATTCTCTGCACACTACTATCGTTACACTAGTCAAAAAACACATACATTTAAAGAAAAGCTTCGAAAAACTATTGATTATAAGCATAAAACCAAGTGCAATGTGAACTGTGTACAACTAAGCCAGGCGGCTATCCCCACTCCTCAACAAAAAACTTAAACAAAATAATCACGGCTCCTTCATGAGTTATGTACTTACGAAGCAGTTGTATCATCTTTAAAAAAAAATGCTAACTTTAAAATTACCCATTCATTAATGAAACTGTAATCTTATTTTGAAATTAAAATCGGCCTTATTCTTATTCTAAGATATGAGACGCCGTCACAGCTTTGGCCATATTTTAAGGCGAATATGAATAATTACATAAGTGTAGAATGAGTGTGGATGACCTGTGTAGTCTACTTACTAACCGAGTTCAACCGTTCCTCAGAAGGACCGTTTATAATAGCCTAACAGCATGGGTAACGAAGGAATCTATAGCTTTACGTGGAATTCAAACCACGTATTATTGTTCTGGTTTCCGGCTAATACACAAGCCTGATGCAGTAACCAGTTCTCTCCCCTAAACTACAGTTCATCCGGGCACAGACTACCACCCAACATGGACACCAGAAACATCTCTAGTAGTATTTACGCAGATAGCCACCGTAAGCCGATAACATGTCGATATTAAGAGGATCGAGTAGAGAATCTATTGCCTACTATCTCCACAACACTGTTCCCAAGT
The DNA here is from genome assembly GCA_035578905.1 of Stictocephala bisonia. Lineage (NCBI taxonomy): Eukaryota > Metazoa > Arthropoda > Insecta > Hemiptera > Membracidae > Stictocephala > Stictocephala bisonia. The sequence goes on along the minus strand of JAQJVL010000604.1, from coordinate 273,016 downwards.
AGCTGGTTTACAACGCTGTGCCATTATGGCCAATCAAATTCAGTACGGTGGCAGGTGCGGCAGACTTGGAATTATTAATTTCACCAACGATACATTATTGACTGTACAAGTCAATGAGACGAGCTCATTAGCTGGAGTTGCCAGCAAACTGGTACTGGCTGTTGCGAGCTATGGAGTCAAGTATTTGTCATCACAACTACGCTTCCCCCACCCATTATCTAAACCCCCCCTGTAGTTCTGTTTTCTAGAGAGCATTACACATTGTTGTCTGAGACCGGGATGAGTTTCTCAGCAGTTAACTCCTTCTAAACGGTTCTTTTGCGTCATTACGTTCAAATGGCATCTCATATCTTAAGGGCGTCAGTCTATACATGGGTAGTCATTAAGAAGAGAAGAACACATTTCGTGTTCATACAAGTGAAACATATTAGTTGCGCAGTGCTCTAACCCACACCTACTTGGGTACAAAGTGTTGTGACGGTAGTCGGCCATAGGTTCTATACTAGGTCCTCTCAACATGGTGACCGCTCATTGGCTACCATCGAAGTTGAGACTACTAGAAAAGTGTTGGGTGTCCATGTTGAGTGGTTGTCAGGGTCTGGACGTCGGGTTGGGAAAAGAGTATCTGGCTTGTTAGTTAGCTGAACATTATACCAATACTACGTTGTTCGGATTCCACGTAAAGCTTTAGGTCCCTTAGTTGCCCTGGCTATGGGGCTATTGATAAATGGCCCTTTATAACGAACAGTCGACCCTGTTAGTAACAATGACTACACTCGTTCATATACACTCATCACACTAATTCGCCCCCTCATATTCACCGACATCTCTACGATCGGTGTCTTAATGATGAATAGTGAATACAAGTAAATTATAAATACATATTATTTTATTTAGCAAGCATCCATATATATTCAATTTCAGATACATTTTCCTTTGTATGAACTGTTACATTAAGTGTATATATAAAAATTAATCACAAATAAGTTGCTTATGGTGACTATAACAACCTCTAAATAAATTGCTTACTTTTAAAATTATTTTACAACATATATTGAAGGATAAAAGTTCATTACTCACGACCTTTTTGATTTAATAATTAAAGTTAAAATCACTCATATTATCGGTAAATAGTTTTTAACGCTATCATGTGTATTTCGGGAAGAATTTACAAGATGGTCTAATTTTTAATACAAATATATTGTTGCATTTTATTTAATTAATCTTGTGAGGCACAAAAATGAACCCAATATCTGATCGAGACCGAGTTACTTTCAAACATTATTAAATTATTTCCATTTAATCAAGTAGAATATTCGAATTCCACTTTATCCGAATTTGTTTTCAACAACAGACGACCTGAATTCAGGTTGGTTGCAGAAAGCAGTAAATTTATTGTGGTCGTTTTCCAAACCGCCAAGCCATCGCTAGAAAGCCCTCATAAGGCAGTTTTGATATAGTGTTCTAAAAATATATGTTTGATATATCCAAGTTTGTACATAACACTGGCATTATAGAGTCGCAATTAGAATACAGTTTTGAATACAGTACAGAACTATAAATAGACCACTTAGAAAGTGGGCTACTGAAAGCATCTTAGCAAGAGCGATACACTGAGTGGTGAAAACGAGATAGAGAACTACTCTTCCATCACAGTATCATTCAATTTAAAAATTGTTGTTGCAACTAGGAAGACGGTAGGCAGCAGGTGTGCAGTGCAGTAACAAGCTCTGCCCCATTATACGTAATTAGCAGTAGTTACCATTGGTTGGTTTGATTAACTCTAACAAGTCAATCTCAGAACGATTAAATAAAATCAATATTTAGTATTCAAATAACAACTAATAATAAGAATAAAAAAAGGAATAATAATGTAAACAATAAATGTAAATTTTTAAACAAACTTTTACAGTTTATTACAGTTTTTTCTACTAAAAAACTTGTAATAAACTTGAACTTTCATGGCGGAGGTTAGTCACACCCGTGAATTAAGTCAGCTCAGCGGTGGAATAGTTTCCCTCGGCTGCTGAAACACCTATATGTGTTAAATATGCACGCAGATCAAGTTCTGTCCGACCCAATTATAACAACTGCATTCCAAATCCAAAGGCCACCAAATGATTTAATTATATTTTTCCTTATTTTAATTACTGGATTTTCACAGGAAATAAATCTAAATAGATTTGACTCTAAAAACGTGTACTCGGTAACGATCTAACGTGCCTTTTATAAAAAAAACTCCGACTCACGCAAAGGATAAACAGCAACGTAAAGCTATCGTATTTTACCCTCATTTTCCAACTCTGCTACCTTTCCTTTCCATTCATCTTTTCAAGGAATTTCACCGTCTCTGAGTAAATAAGAAAGTCGTTGGAGATCGGTGCTGTAAATAATAAATCCTATTTTGGAATGAAAGCTTTCCGACGCTGTTCATTCGGTTATATTGTTTTATTATTAATTTATTTCCGAAGTAGGCTTTTACTTTTGACTTTTGAATGTTTGTAATCTTTCTACTTATCCTGTCTAGCAAAAGTATTACATTCAATTTTACAGTTCAGCCTTTTTCACTATTAGTTACCTCAGTAAAATACGCAGTGGTCTTGACAGTAATTATGCGATTAAATTAGCTTAATAGAATAATTACAACAATAATACTTAATATATATTTTCTATCAATTGAAATTAATTATTGTTACGTGATAAATACCATTTCCATCAAGCCTAATTGATTTTCTATTTAACAATATATTTCTCATTCTTTTCGTGATTAGTTAGTTAATTAAAGGATAAAAGTAGTACATTAACTTGTTCCCGAACTCCAGAGATAAAACAATTTTGAAAGGGCTCGTCTAGTCTAGAGAAATCTTGACATTTGTCTGTCATTTGATTACTAATTCGTGGAACATTTCAGTGGACGTTCGTCTTTATTTTGTAACAAAAACTACATACGCTCTTCCACATGTTAAACTTACTCACGGCCCATTTATCTAATATTGACATCACTTAAATAAGTAAACTAATTAAAAATAATTGTACACAAAAACACATTTATAAATAAGCGTAACAAATACATTATACACATTGCGTTTTTAAAAAGTAATTGACTATATTACAATATTTCTACGTAACTCGATTTGTACTAGTTACAGGATACTCAGTGAAATATTTGGAGATTTATATGATGAATCTAAATGGTGGCTGTTTTTGGCAGTCGTTAATGCTTTTTCATGTTTTTATTTATAAAAAATGTGTTTTTTAAAGTATAGCTGCCTGTTCTTTGTACAATTGGTTTATTTTAGGAGAGACGTAGTTTTCATTTCTTCTCTTTATTGAAAATACTAACAGTAATACATCTTCCACTAATAGGTTATTACGAACTTTTAACAATAGTATACTCAATTTAATTAATATCCTGACTTGATGTAAGCGTTCTCAGTGAAGGTACATGGTGTTGCCAAGAGTACACTGCCTCGGGCAATCTATAACAATATATAAATAAATTACAAAAATGTATGTGACAGTATAAGAAATACGAAATTTCACTCATTAAATATTTACTTGCTGACAGATTCTCGTTTTCAAACAAGTAGGTTACTATAGGGATGCAGTCAGAGAACTGAAATTGACGGTCAAGGCGTTGCTCTGCTTACGGCTAGCTAATATCCTCACGTCATTGGTCATGGCGTTTCGAACCTCCTCGTAGTTCCAGCATTTGCCGTAGGAGTGCTCTGAAGTCAAGCGGGTAGATTCAATAAATGGACTTTAGAAATAATTTAACGGTTATACAAGTTACAAAACTGTCTTTAAACTTTAACCGTATTCAACTTCAATACCAACTTACCATATCAAAACACTTTATCATTACTTTAAAGAAAGATTCTCAATGTAAACCACGTTGGGCAGAAAATCACACCGGGTTGGACAAAACACGATCTGACTGTATGTCAAATATAAACCAAATCTCTACGACCTCTGTTGAAGTTACCTCATGGATGGTGGCCAAATTTCCTTGCAAGTATTCCAATATAACTACTTAAACAAGTTATCCATCGCCAAATTATACACAGCTTTAGGGAGAGCCGGCGGTATGAGGCGTCAGAACTTTGTTAAATGTTAAAGCTTGTTTTATTTTCCCACGATAAATTGAGGCTGAGGAGTCCTTTCTCTAACACTTGACCTGGAGACGAAAGGCTTAACGTAACCTGCGCACCACGGGAGAGGAAGGGCAAAAACTGTTGTTGGTTCCTTCGGGAATCGAACCCGGGAAAACTGCGTGGCAAGCCACCACCTCAGCTCCTGGCCACACCTAGATTCCATTTCTCCTGGTTATTGCTAGTAATTAAAATGTCACCACCCCCACTAATAGGTCCTTATGTACCAGCCCATATTAGGTATTTTATAATTCTTAAGATCGATGTAATGTATCTCCCGACTTATTGGTAAAGATATACTTGCCTTAGATAGCGCAGGATGGAATCCTGATCTTAACTGTTACTTTGATTCACTAATTATTCACCTTACTGGTTCTCCACCATTTTCTATGTGATAAGTTCCCCGCACAGATCAATAGTCTATAGGTAATGGGCAGAATAAGGTTTAAAAGAGATAGAACTCTCCTTTCAATAAAAATGACCATTGTATAGATGAATTGAATTGTTGTTGTTATTATTATTAAATCATTGTTATGAGAAAATAAACTAAAAGGCAAATTCAATCAGATTTAATGTTCTGCGCACATAAATGGCATTTCCAACAACAAACAGAATTGCGTATTTTTGTTGCTCGATAATGGGATAACAAATATTGTTGAATCGAAAAGTAAAATAAAAACTATATTCTTATGGCGTTCACCTCCCAGTTCCCTGAGGATTGTTTCCCGGGACAATGTGGATGGAATAAGGCAGTCCTCCTGGGATTACATTGACGTAATTATATACAATGGAAACGTACAATGGAAACGTTTGGAGCAGACCGGGCTGTTGCGTTCTATCGGTTTTTTACTTCGGTGTAACACCTTTTTACTAAACGACATTTAGTGTGTATTACTTCGAAAGATGACGGTTTGTAGCAGACCATACAGTTGCGTTCTATTGGTTTATTACTTCGGTGTAAAGGTTGTTTTACTAAACGACATTTAGTGTGTATTACTTCGAAAGATGACGGTTTGTAGCAGACCTTGCGTTCTATCGGTTTATTACTTCGGTGTAACACTTGTTTTACTAAACGACATTTAGTGTGTATTACTTCGAAAGATGACGGTTTGTAGCAGACCATACAGTTGCGTTCTATTGGTTTATTACTTCGGTGTAACGGTTGTTTTACTAAACGACATTTAGTGTGTATTACTTCGAAAGATAACGGTTTGTAGCAGACCTTGCGTTCTATCGGTTTATTACTTCGGTGTAACACTTGTTTTACTAAACGACATTTAGTGTGTATTACTTCGAAAGATAACGGTTTGTAGCAGACCATACAGTTGCGTTCTATTGGTTTATTACTTCGGTGTAACGGTTGTTTTACTAAACGAGATTTAGTGTATATTACTTCGAAAGATGACGGTTTGTAGCAGACCTTGCGTTCTATCGGTTTATTACTTCGGTGTAACACTTGTTTTACTAAACGACATTTAGTGTGTATTACTTCGAAAGATGACGGTTTGTAGCAGACCTTGCGTTCTATCGGTTTATTACTTCGGTGTAACACTTGTTTTACTAAACGACATTTAGTGTGTATTACTTCGAAAGATAACGGTTTGTAGCAGACCATACTGTTGCGTTCTATCGGTTTATTACTTCGGTGTAACGGTTGTTTTTCTTATCGACATGTAGTGTAATTCTGCTGGTTTATTACTTCGATATCTAGAACTTTTTATAAGTTGACGTGCAGTATGATATTGCTTTGAAAAGCCCTGCTTATAGCACATCAGACAGTTGAATTATATCGGTTTTTTACGTTAATTCACGATTGTTTTCTAATCGACATGCAGTGTCAATCTTCAGGTTTGATACTTCGTTATCTCAATTGTTTTATTAATCAACACAGATTGTAATTAATTGCATACGATACACTTATTGAGAACTATTTGGTATAGGCCTTCTGAAAAGTTATATTTGACCAATTTTTACACTTTAGCCTTTAATAAAAAGCTTTCAATTGAATACGAGCAATTTAATTGATTGAATTGAATTCTATGACTGTAACAGAAGCATCCATGTTAAATCTTGGAAACGCCTCTTTCTGTTGATAGATATGTTTACAATGCAGACTGCTTGATATTCTTTTGCAGGTGTCCAACGTCAACAAACTTAATTTATTCATATGTAGATCCTAAGAAATATAAATTACAATGTTGATTACTTTACAATAAAAAAGCAGAGGCCGATCTCCTCTTCAACCTCACTCTACCCATCACCTATAGACTATAATTCCATGCGGGGAACTTATCAGGCTGATAAGGGGAGAACCAGTTCAATGCAAGGTGAATATTACCATTGATTATATATATTACTGATCAAAACTGTCTACAAGTAGTAGGTCAGGGTTAGACCCTGCGCTGTCTGTAACTTGCATTCAAAGTCCTGACACCTTAGAAAACCACTCAAATGATTGAATCGCCGGTGCTTGGCTGTTCATGCTGAAGAATTAAAAAAAAACGAAGTAATTTTGTGTTCTCTGTAAAGGAGGAGAGTATGTAACGACAGGATAATTTGAGTTGAGAATGAGTGAACTTGATTACGGCTGTGTTTAGCTGAGTGAACACGCCTAGACCGTAAGTTGAAGTGAGTGAAATGAATCATGTCTCTTTACAGAATAAATACGTACACGCCGAGTCTTTGGGTTGTCGCCACTCATGTTTTGGCGCTGTAACCCAGGCTACTTGGCGACACAGTTTTGTGGATATTATAGGTGATATTTGATGCTCGGTTCTCTTAATACTGACACTCTGACCGCATAGTGTTTGCCATAGGTGAAGACACTACTAGAGAAGTCTTGGGTGTCCGTGACAACTGGGTAGCAGACTTGTCAGTTAGCTGAAAATCAGACCGATACTACGTGGTTCGGATTCCACGTAAAATTTTAGGTCCCCTAGTCCTATTGGGCTGTTAATAAATGGTGCTTTATAAGGAACAGTTTATTTTAGTCATAGATTTATTTTAGACATATATTGACATACGTCAAGTGTAGGCTACAAGTATGCATTGCAGAATTATACAATCAGTGAAGCGAATTTCAACCCTTACTGTCAGTGGACTGGAGTGTTGATAGTCCCTTAAGATGGAGTATTTGCCGAGACATGTAGGAAAATAAGTGCAATATGGTAATTCTAATAATTCACATCTACTTACCGCGAGTGACTAGGATAAAAATTACTAAATTTGATAATACAATTTTCAATTGCATATGTCATAACGTACAAATGAAACGAGGTAAACAATTGTGTGATTGGATTTTTATTAGGATTCTTAGTTTTAAGTAACTAAGACATAACTTCTGCGCCGACAGTAGCCTAAATCAGTGTGTCGAGTAGCAGTGAGTAGACTGTAGGGATCCCTGAACTATTCAAATGGTTCGCCACAGGATATTTTAATAAAGTTAACAGTTACCGGAGGTGGCTTGGTTGGGGGGAGGGGTCTTTTTAGGACAGCTCCTCGTTTGGCGCCAACGATAATTTTACTACAGCAGTGTAAACACATATTCGACACGAGTTGTAAGGCCAATCCCAAACTCAATTTGTTTAATTGGCCTGTGACGTAATTGGTTAAGCTCCAGTATCATATTCTAGTGGCACTGGATCCTATCCCAACCAAACAAATAGATTTTAGCAGAGGCCTTCTTTACTTCTCTTTGGTTATCTGTCATTAGGATTGTAAAACTTATTTTAAATTAGCATAACATTCATATTTCTATGTTGAAATTAGCTAGCTAAAACACTGGATACTGTTTGTAAAACAACAAGCAATAGGGACATCGAAATGATAAACCGATAGAATGCAACAGTCTGGTCTGTTACAAACCGTTAGTTTTCGAAGTAATACACCAGTAAAATCACACTGCATTTCGATTAGTAAAACAATCGCTACACCAAAGTAATAAACCGATAGAATGCAACTGTCTGGTCTGTTACAAACCGTTAGTTTTCGAAGTAACATACGAGAAAGACAGACAGATACCAATAAATTGTTATATAATAATCATAATAGTAACATAAATTTCAATAAACCACGGTGAAGATCTACGACCCACCTCCAGTAACCCCCCCTTTCAACCCTTTTTAACCTCGGAGAGTCTGGGGGTCTAAGGGCTAACTGTAAACTTAACCTGGGACATAATGTCCCCATTACACCTAGAACATCTGAACCTAACTCACTCAAACCGAGCGACTTGTTTAGGAAACAGTTTTAGTTTATTGTTGTAATATTAAAATCGGAAAAATTATGTTATAATTAGATAACATAAAAAACGCACCTTTTTATTACATGTAAAATATAAATTAACTGTCTACTTTTTTTGCCACTAATTTTATTTTATTTTCACAAGCTATAGCCTATAACAAAACGTAATCCAATTAAAATGTAGCAAAATAAAATTAAATATATTTTTCAAGAGTGGTAATGGTACTTTTTATACTCATTATAGATTTTATTTACAATAATTATTATTATTTTTAACAGTTTTTACTAAGAAATAACCAAGAAAATAAATTATATTTTACGTAAAATAAATAAATAAGTTGATAAGTAATAATATAGCTTCAAAAGAAAACAATAATTAACGTTAAACGTTAATTTAACAACATTGTTTATACAAATTTAAGAAACGAGATGAATAAAGGTTCAGCGTTGGATTAAAACACTAAACATAAATAATAACTACTTGAAATGCACAATAAACAATTTTAACAAGCATTGTTGCATTAACTACGTCAACAACAAGTACACAGTACAAGAGTTAAATCTAACACTATATTGCTCGGTCCAGTTACGAGTCAGAGAACCCGCCGGCAATACACTCATGGACACTGCAGTAAGTATTGGCCAAAATAATATCCTTTAATTGTTTTTATTTTGGAGATATATGAAGACTTCTGCGGCACATAGAAAGAGAATAATTTAACATGCTGGCACTTAGACTGTATACCATCAGGTGGCTGTACGTAGTGGGGAACAGAATCTGTTGCGCATGTGCTGTCCGCAAGCCATTTACCGTGGGTTTCAGTCTACATACCTTCTGTTATTCTATTTACCGCCGTGATACAGATACTAATATCGGCTATTGTTCTATTCACCGCGGTGACATCTACCGTCTGTTGTCCTGACTACCGGTGATAACCGTGATCTAAGCGTATGATAGTTATAGCCTAACCTTAAAATTAAACGTAACCTAACCTAAATAAGAGAAACATCTATTAGAACAAATTCTTTGCAAAATATTTTCACATATAGCTTTCATGAAAAAGGTCGGAAGTTAGTTTTTGTTTTAGTCCATATAAGTATGAATAAACAATAGCAGTTAGCAATCAACCAGCTGACTTGCCGTTGTGACGTCATAGTCTACTGCGCATCCTCGCCGTGACCTTAGCATGTTATATTATAACCTAATCACAGTATAGCATAAACACAGACTGGCGAAGTTTACTCTTGAGAAAAATGCTAACTGGTCGACGCTAGCGATCCTAGTGGCCGTATCGCAGAGCTACTGCATCTCTACGCTGGGATTGTGTGGCAGTTTACATATGTTGCAATACAATTATTTGAGTGTAAAATTAAAATAAAATCGTTTACTTGCTACCTCACCACTAGGATCGCTAGCATCGCTTGGTTGCAAGTGAAACGGCTGAGCTTCGCTACTGTATGTTTATATTATTCTGTGACCTAAATTTAATCTAACTGAACGTAACCTAACCTAACCAAGAGAAACGTGTGTTACAACAAACTCCCAGCATCATATATTTACATAATGCTGAATAAATGATGCTAACCTTAATAAAGGTTAGAAACATGTTTAGTTTTAGTCCATATAAAGAATCGTCAAAGACGCTGACGAGTAATCGACAACTTCGTTAATTTTTTTCATCTCACTTTTAGTAATCCATTTCTTTAACTAACGTATCATATTATATTGTGGCTTGTTGGGAATAAACTTGCAGTAGACATATTATTACTGTCACCACCACCACAAACACACGAGAAACAAAGGTAACACTCTGATGTTCACGTTGACAGTGCGAGTGAAGTAACAATCACTGTACAGTCTGTAAATTGTGAGGTAGAACAATATTGGGTGGCAACGTAATATCCCGTAATCCAATATTGTATCCGATATGAGAATTATATTCCATCAACATACAGAAAATTGATATGGTTTTGGCATTATTTAGCGATAGTTAGTATAATAATAGTTATCATTTATTTGAGTTTTTTTATTTACATAAACCAGTTTAATGTGTTCAATGTGTAAAATTTTTAATGCAAAACAATTATAAAAACGCAATACTTTATTATAATATTGCAATTATATATTTACTAAATTAAAACCCAATTTAAAAACCAAAAAATCATCAAAGCAAAATGCTTTGTTGCATTGATTATTACATTTACGATATAAACAGAGAAATTGAATATTTGTTCGAATTCTTTCAATTATGCCTCTCTGTAACAAATTGTTTGTGAATCTTTTCTGCTTTTTCCTTCTTTTTTTTATTACGAGTGTTTGAGAAATTATGTACATATATAGAGCGTATGCTTTTTGCAAGCTACTATTTATTAATTTAAAAATAAAATTGGTAATATATAATTGGAACAAGATGGTTAAGTCATGTTATTTGTCAATAGACAGAATAAAGTGATCTCCTGTCACAAAGCTAAATCCAATCCATCAAGCCGTTTAAGAGAAGGCCCGCCAATTATAGTTCTGCTGGCTCATTCTTCCGTAAAAGAGTGCGGGGAACACTTTTGTAGTTTGAGAAATTAACAATTAATTGTACTATGCGTATTTTTAGCGAGACTTTAAAACAAAAAGAATGCTACGTATTTCTCTTGTTGTTTGTAACATTCTATTGCCGCTAATGTAGTGGCTAGTCACAGACCGAGTTTAAGGTGAACCGAGCACAGCGAGTGATGGTATTAACGCGTGAAGCGTGCAGGGGTGTCTCCTAGTTAACTTTAAACACGTCACCAGTCCAACTATGGTTGAAGAGTACAGTAATTTTAATAATTACTAGAGCTCCGCTGTTACACCATAAATTACAATTATTACGCAAACTGCAACTATTTAATTAAAATAAATATCGTCTTGTGTTTCCCAAAGTATATCCCCCTTGTGTATTTTGGCAGATGACAAAAATCTCACAAAGAGAGAAAAATGAGGTTTGTTTTCGCTCAACGAGGAATGCGCGGAGCTATTTCCATTATGTAGGCTATGGCGGGCTATTTATACACCGCGTCTGTTCTCATATTGGTAAACACCGTGCGTAAAAAGAGACCAAGTTTCGTAACCCCTTGTTGGAAAAAAACTATTTTTCCTTTATGATCATGGCACAAATAACTGACTCTACCCGGATAGCTAATCCCCATGCTGAAGATTGTTAACAAATTTTTCGTAGTGTAGGAACTGTCCGCTTTAAATCGCGTCGAGCGGTTGTGAACTGAGCGGCGTTGCCAGATTTAACTCAATCACGCGTCTAGTTCAGTTCACCTAGTTAGCAGAGAGGGGGCAGTTCATTGCGGCAACGTCGCATCCTAAACTCACAGTCATGTATAGCGTGTTGCCTACAAACAAAATCTACAGCGCGTACGCTTTTCCCGTATACTGTGAGCTATCTGAGTAGAGTCAGTTATATGTGATAATGGTTTCTTCTTTGAAAAAGCACAGAGAAAAAGAAACGGAGATCGCTTTCTTATGGCTCCAGTGAACTCCTCAGGGCCAGTGGCCACAGTAAATCTGTACAAAGTTACTAAAGTTATTTCTACGTATTTCCCTTTTCCACGTTCGCCGGGTGGGGGTGGGGTGAGGGGCTGATACCGGTGCTGGCCCTGCTAACCGCTAGAGAACTAGAGAACTAACTACGTACTTAACCCCAGCTCACTAATGGATACGGTCATTAGTGGACTAATAGACCATTTTTGTTGTACTGTGTGGAAAAATGTATTCATGTCCTCAAAAATTTGATTTGGATATCCACCCCTTGTTAAAAAAAAAAAAAAAAAAAAAACAACTATATTCAGTATCACAAAATGGCAAATATATCAATGTATTAGAACTGTCTGGTTTTCATTATGTATTCATAATCATGATTATTGTGCTATGTGGAGCACTTCATATTTATAACAAACAATCATGACGTTTCGAGCTATTAAAACCTACCACCATTCTCAAGTAATAAATAAATAGACTCAGTAAAATTAAGTAAGAGGCACTTACTTGTTTATATAAAAACATAAATAGTTGACGATCTGCGATAAAAAATTTCAACGACTCAAATTTTCGCTTCTTCAAAAACGGTTTTCTACTTTTCACGCTATAATTTTGCCCAACTCAAATCTGTTTCTACTGTTGTTTTCTCAATTAAGTTTGGTGAAATTAAGGAAAACTATCTTATTTAAGGCAATTAACTGGTTTAATTATTTCTAAGCGAATTAATATCATATTCGATTGTTCATCTAGTTTACATCAAGCTAACTATATTAACAAAAGAGAGTTACCTAAGAATGGTTATTCTTATTCGGTAATATCATATACTGACTATTTGGAGTCACATCTTACTTCTCTCCTCGAGAGAAATTAAACATAAAAATATTCAACAGTTAACAAGTTCAACCTTAATGCACATTTATATCCATCAGACATTTGCATTTCAGTTCGCGGTACTGAAAAATCGCTCAAGTTACGTTTTCAAAATCTAATTACCAAGTTGTTACTGGTGTCCCCAACTTTTCACCTTCAGAGACGCAAACTCTTTAATCTCACCGCCAATGATGTTCTTGAAAGATACTTCGCCTGTCTCTTGAAACACATTTTCCCATCAAAAATATCTCCTATATGTTTACTCTCAAAGACTGGCTACTTTAAATACCTACTATGACTACTTTGAAGTTAGTTTTTGAAGAGACTGTTTTCTTTATACTAGTTCAAGGGAAATAGTATGGGTATACTGTATTTATTCTTCAACAAAATACTAGTGTAAAATAAATCATAAAACTATAATATAAAAACAAAAGTTTCTTATAATATTGTTTCAGTAAATAAAATACACGTATATTTTGAAACGAGAGTATAACAAAGTACTGGTACTGGTACATTAACAACTATACAAGATAATTTTGCAATGAATGTGTCTCAAAGTACTAATATAAGAGAATAAGACGATTATATTAAAAAACAAAAATAATTGCATATTATATTAGTACAGAAAGAATAATAATACAAGTATTATTTTATGACAAACCAGTGGTTTACCAGTGCCTTGCTACGGAGCTAACATATGAAAATTTAATATATTAGTTTATTTTAAATGTTACATTTCAATAAGTATCACTTAGCTTATTTCAAAAGTGTTCATTTTGTTTGTTTTTATCTAACAGCTGATGCTGTAAATAAAGTAACTCCATTACAGTATCATTGAAACTTTAAAGGCACTGTGGTGGAGCCCTTGAGTTTGAAGTGAATGAAACCATGCCAGAAACCTTTCCGGGAGTGAACTCTACAACTTCGCAAAGTTTCATGGCGATCCGATGAGTAGTTTAGTAATGCGAAAAGGACAAACAGACACCACAAATATTTTTCTACAACAACAGTGTTAAGTCAAATTTTATAAGTAAAAGAATACAATAATGTTCTGTAATATAACTTTTACGAATGTTACGTTACGTACAAGAAACGCTCCAGAACGACAGTTCAACAAGTTTGTATCAAATAGTGTAAGTAATGTTGGTTAGGTGGGCTATATATTTAAAAAAAATTTCAAACTGAAAGTTAATCTCTGTCGTATTTGTTTAATAATGTAGAGTAGGTGGGATGGCCATTCGTCTTGGATTTACGTTTACAAGACGAACGACGAAAAAGGTACACTGTTATCATTTTATTTGTTTTACGTTGAATGATTGATAATAAACTTGTAACGAAAAATCCAAACACCTTATGAAAGTTTTATAATTTTGTATTTCTCTATTTTTAATTTAGTGTGCTTCAGATTAATAGTTTTTCAAAAAACTTTATTTAACTATTATTATGTGATTTCATTCATTTTATAATTGTTATTTGTTTATATATATTTATATTTTTTAATATATTTGTATAGCCTATGCAAGTGTGAAAATCGTTAGTGCAATCAATTATTATGATTAAGTTTATTTAACTTCTGAATATGTGACGGCGTCAAACGTGATTCAGGTACAGACGTGTAGCACAATATTGTATCACAAGCAGTGAAGGCGCTACAAGCCAACCGGACAGTAACACCCCTACGTATTCACAAAGAGGTGGCTGTAAGGAGGGTAGATAGTCTCATAAGTGTATTTATATGTTTTATACTAATTGATTGTATGATCATACTAATGCAGCCATACTTCACTCAACAATTAAATCTTTAATAATTCTGTGGTTAAAAAAAGTACAATATATTGTAATACGAAAATGATTAACGAATACAAATGTCTAACGTTAATTTTTGTTTTTCTACTACTACTATTACTATCTAATATGTAGCTAATATTTGACCATTCTTCCCATAATATAAATACACTTATGAGACTATCTACCCTCCTTACAGCCACCTCTTTGTGAATACGTAGGGTGTGATACATAGGGGTGTTTCTGGCCGGTCGGCTTTTTACCGCCTTCACTTATTGTGATACAATTTTGTACTACACGTCTGTACCTGAATCACGTTTGACGCCGTCACACATTCAGAAATTGAATAAACTAAATCATAATCATAATGATTTATTGCATTTAACGATGTTCACACTTGCAGACGTTAACCAAATAAATTAAAATATTTATATATATATAACCAAATAAATATTATAAAATCACATGCTTACAGAACACTGGATATTTAGAGAATTTATTTAGGAGATTTTATAATTTAAAAAATGATAATTTTACTGACTAAAACCAAACCTTATCTACAAATAATTTTTACCGGAGTCTATAGCAGTGTGATTATGAAAATTTTATTGTTTCTCATTTTACAATTTTATTAATATGTTGGGTAAGGTATAGCATGTTAATAGATTAAATATTAATGTTTGATTAGTGTTATTTCAATAAATTTATTTTCGCTTGTTGGGAAAAAATAAATAATAATCAATTTTTATTTTCTCCCACATCCTTAAGCAAAGAGAAAGAATTGTGATTGTTAAGAAAATTTTTTTAAATTTAGTCTAATAAATCCGTTTTAGGGTCCCCTTAACCCAAAAAATGGTTTATTCGAAAATACCGTATATATTGGTATGTGTCCGTATGTGTGTCTGTCTGTGTGTATGTGTAGTACGCTGGAGACCAAATGCTTGCATCAATGTTTAAGAAATTTGGTATGCACGTGTATATAGCCTATATCTCCAGACAATTTTTTCACTTTTTTGAAATTTTAGTTTTTTGTTTTTATGGGCAAAAAACACAAAATGGAATTTTCTCAAAAATGGCTCAAATGATTATGATCAACTGTTCAGAAAAGATGTAAACTACAATTTATAATATTTTAGTAAAAACTACATATCCTCTAACTTGACTAGCTTTTGAGCTATGGCAATAAACATATTTGGAAATCAATCTGGTAATTTTCAAAGTTTTGATTTTTTAGTGATCAATATGGGGGAAATTTTTTGCCAATTCTTTGGAACTATTCATTTCTTGGTGTTTTTCCGCTTTTTTCAATATTATTCTCTCGACGAATGATTTGTTCGTTATTCTGGTCATTTTGGTCTTATTTCCTCTGTTATTGAATCCCATTTATCAATTTTGTTTTTGTAACTATCTTGCTACATAATTTAAGATTTTGTTTATTTTTCATTTTTATACTACCATGGTTACTTAATTCCTTCAAAAAGCGCCAAATAACCGCCATCTTTCTTAAAACTTAGAATATTACATACTTTACTTTTGTTCAAAATTATTTTCTCGTTGTGTTTTTTTATTGCTTTTTTGATCACAAGTAAACAAGAGAGCCACATGTTTGTCGGAAAAGTACACACAAGGACCCGTTCTTCGGCCCGAGAGGTTAATTTAAAGTTGGAAGTTGTATCGATCAAGGCACCACAGGTGGTGTTTGGCAGTATGCCATAATGACAGTGTTGCCACCTGGTTGGCTCATTGTTACCAACAAAACAACGATTAATTGCCCACAATGACACGGTAAAGTGATGATGTTATAATGACTGATGCTATCTCCCTGTCGGGTGTTTGTGACTGAGTACAACAGTCATCTCGGACTGTTAAACTCCTTAAAAAACTCCTGTTAAAAACCGTCATCCTCCTTAATAGACGTATCTGTATTCGTATTAATGTTTCAGATAGTTAACATTTTTATGTCCAGACAATGTTCAGTGTTTAGTGATAATGTTATTTTTATTGGGCCAGTTTGTTTATTAAGATATACATTCATTCATTTGTAAAACGCCGATCGTAGAGATATGGGCGAATATGAGGGGTGAATGAGTGTGATGAGTTTAGATGAATGATTGTAGTCATTGTACTAACTTAAGTCGACTGTTCCTCAGGAAGAGTATTTATTGATAGCCCAATAGACAGGGCAACTAAGAGACCTACAGCTTTCCGAGGGATTCCAAATCACGTAGTATTGGTCTGGGTTTCACTTAACTGACAAGCGTAACACTCATTTCTATTCCCTGCACAATATCTGAACCTTGAGTACCACCCAACATGGACACCTCAGACATATCTATTGTGTCCACGTCGATGGCAACCATTGAGTGGACGCCGTATCGGTATTAAGAGGACTGATCATAGAACCTATCGCGTACGATCTCCACAGCACTTTGTCCCCAAGTAGCTGGGTTACAGCACTGCGCCACCCGTGCCGACTTTCCTGAAATTTTAAAACATTAACAATTCATAGGCTTATGATAAAATATTTCAAAAAACCGATTTGTAATATACAGATTTATATTCATATAACAGTTGGCATATGAATTTATATTCATATTAATAAGTCATGGCAAAGTGAATATTTTCATTTATTTAAATGAGTTTAAACGGTTACTTTGTTATTACAATTGAAGTGAAACGCTATTGATGTTTCTGTTCTTTGTAAATTTATAATTGGTGAGATATGAAGGAAATCTATTCAGCCAATTTATTCGTAAGACGCCATTCGTCAAGATATGGACGAATATAGATTTTCAATACGTGTGATGAGTGTAGATGAGTGAATGTAGTCATTGTTACAAACTAAGGCCGACTATTCCTTAGAAAGTGACATTAATTAGTAGCCCAATGACAAATGAACAGCCGGTGGATCTTCTTTGATATCCACACTGTTATAGACTACTGTTTCTGCATAGTACTCTCTTAATCGTTCAGAAATAATGTATAGTTTTTATATAAAGACAAAGGAACCTAACCGATGACTTATTCGAGTTTATTCACAACAGTAGGCGTCACAATTACCCAGTAAACACCTGTGTGGCCGGGCTACAAATTGGCACGTGACACGACGACAACAGATTTGCCGTGAAGTTGTAATTTAGTTGAAACAATGGCAAGCGTGTAACAAGTACAACATTTCCTAACTACTCCACCAACTTAACTAATCTACATCCAGGTTGTGGCCAATTTAAATTTAATTGAGTGTTGGTGTTTTACACCCGGGACTCTTCGCTGTTAACAAGTTTAACCGCATACACGTTACACATCTTTCACTGCACACTTTTCAGAACACTGTCGTTGTTAATTGTATGTCTTTAATATTGTAATTAATTTTAATTACTCGATCTCGAGCCGAAGTGGGTAGATAACGGACATTTAAATGCTAACTGAAAAGCTTTTTTTCCTTTTTTTTCTTTTTTTTCTTCTTCCTTTCACAAGATTTTAAGAGAGACCGTTTCGCTCCTAAATTAAGATCGCACCTAAGGCCAATTAAGAGTCTTTTGCGCGTTGTTTGTGAGGGTGGGCCAATTAAGAGTATGTTGGACCTTTTGTCTCCAGGTATAATTACTCACAATGGTACGTGTTTAGCGTCTTTTTTGTGTGAAGATCGATGTAAAGTGTGGGCTATAAACTCAATAATTATGATGGATTAGAGCATTAATTAATCGTTTAACATTATAAATTTAATTTGAATTCTTTTAAATTACATAAGAAGGGTGCATTTAAAATATTTACCGTACTTGGAATGGGTTTGAAGTGCTATCCCATCTCAGGTACGAATACCTTTGACATGTCCTTCAACCAACGTCAGTGTTGATGTTATGGATGAACTGTTTTGCTTAATAATAATTCAAATTAAGACTCCGGCAGATATATTGAAATTACATGTTTCAGTATATTACGACTGTTTCACTGAAGACGTGTTAGTGAAGTTTTAGGATAGTTTGTCTGAGACTTTTATGGGTATTAAGTAGCTCTTGTTTAGTAAAAGACTAGTGATGGGATGATTTATAAGGGCTCACTAGTGGTTGAAGTAACAATTAGGCTGCGTAAATAACTACGACAAACAAATGATTGAATGTGTATCCGTCTTCTGTGGGTCCGTCTAATACAAAAAGGTGTTCTAGAATATATTTTCTATTATTTATTTATTTGGTCTTTTTCTTCTTAGTAAAATATTATTATCAGACTAAAAATTGTGGCTTTAAATTGACAAAATAACACTACGTTTAACATTATAACACTATGCTAACTGAAATCCCTTGAATTTAAAATGACTTACATTTCGTTGTGGTTGACACCATTTATATTATTGTATAATACACCAAACCTAAATCATGTTGCAATAACGTAATATTTCGTCCCATTGTAGCTGACGTGTCCATTTCTTGTTTCAGCTCACAATGCGGGGATGTCACCGTCCTCGACGCAAGAGTCTACCAGCAAGCAGGCTGCCAGTGACGACGGCCAGGTAGCAGTTGGGACTCAGGAGGAGCGCAGCATTACCGAGGAACCGGAAAGTAATGATACGTCACATGGGGTAGAAGCGACGGCAGTGAGGACCCTAGCGGCCACCACTGGCACCGTGGCAATCTTGGGCACCACTGCCAAGACTGCAGACAAGAAGGAGTCCGATGGGGTTGAAACCATTCCCGAGGAAAAGGAGGAAGCAGTGGCTGTCATTCATGAGGAAGAAGTTAAAGACAGTAGTTGTCCAGACACTAATGAGAAAAATTCAGGAGATAGTGTAGCCCTAGAAAAACCACTGTCTCCAGTTTCAATTCAAGTCGAGAAAAAAGAAGAAACTCCTACCAAAGAGTCCCCTTTAGAATCCAACAAGTCACCTCCATCTGACTCTACCAAAACTATAGTTAACTCACCTGAAGAGAAATCGCCTGAAATTCCTCCAGAAGAGGCAGCACCAAAGATATCTGAAGAAAATGTCTCAGATATAATAGTATTAGAATTAGCTAAGGATAAAGAAGAAGATGTTTCTAAATCAATATCTAGTGAACGATTAAAAACAAATAGTATATCGAATACTACACTGTCTTCAGACTCTATAGCCGAAATCGAAAACAATAGCGTAAAACAATCGCCGTCCGCTGACAAAGTAATCGAAAGTTTTGACAGTTCGAGTACAGTTGAATTTGTCGATACAGCTACCAAGGATGTGACAAAAGTTGAAGATGCACGAACTAACCCAGCGAGATCGATTAGTTCTGACCTGTCGAATAAGGTCAGTCTACCAGTAGATGGAGAGAAAACGCCTGATGTCTTATCTCCTGCCCAGACCTTGGACACCATCACTGCCGAACAACTTCCACCTCCACCGTCAGATTTAGAACAAGTAGTGAAAACCACAGGTGATGTTACAGAATCACCAGTGAAAATAACCAATGACGATGAGCTGATTAGTGAAGACTTAGGAACTTTATCCCCTAAGATTGACGATAATCAAGCCATCGAAAGTAGTTCATTAAAAGACAATGCATTAAATGAAACGCATTCTCTAAATTCAGAGGGTGACTCAGACTTATCAAATAACGTCAATCCAATTGTAAAAACTGATAGCGCTCAAGAAGTGAACTCCCCAAGTGCCATTGACAGTAGTTCTCCAATTATATCTGATAACAACAAAGCAGAAACTAGAAGTCCTTTTAGCTCTAATAATAGTAGTTCTTTTAAAGAAAACGGTGATTCTGGGAGTCCAGAAACAGAAGTGGCCAAAGGTGTGGCTTCTCCTGAAGAACAGAGTGAAAAGGAAAAGGTAACCAGTCCGGTTGTCAATATGACAAAAACATCACCTGATCTTGTGAACGGCATAAGCTCAGGATCCGTCACGCCTACTCAGAAATCTCCAAACGCAGAACTAATCTCTAACTCAGATATACCTGAGTCAAAAAGCAGTTTAGGAAGCTTATCAAATGAAATGCTAGATGCAAATGTAAGTGGAAAAATATCTGATGAAGTTTTTGGGTCGTCTACAGACATTACTGATGAAAAGGTTGTGGCTGCTGCAACTACTATTCAGGCTTCATTCCGAGGTTTCCAGACAAGACAAAACCTAAAATCTAACGAACCAGTTGGCGTTGATGACAACAATTCAGAGGTGCACAATAAAGTGATATTAGATGAAGTAATTAAACCAACTGAAAAGAATGAGGCTCTAGAAGACAGAATAATTAGTAAAGAAGAAATAAAAAATACTGTCGATGAAATACCAATAAATTCAACAAGTGAGGAGGTAAAATCGTCACCACAAACCCTTGAAGTTAGCTTTGAAAATAACGACGAAAAAATTAGTGCAGCTGCAACAGTGATACAAGCAAATTTTAGAGGATTTCAAACAAGACAGATGATGAAAACAAAATTAGATTCTGGGCTTCCGCCTTCAGAAGAAACTGATCCTTTCAATGAACGAAAAACTCCAACAGCTCTCACGCCCGAATTAATAGAATCCGTAAAGGAAGAAGTAGATGAAATTTGTAAAGAAGCTGAGACAATCGTGGCAGAAAGGAGTGAGTCAGTAGAGGGAATGTTAAAGGGAGTCGATCAGGTAGTAGTGGAGTCGAAAACAGCATTGCCGAGTGTCTCAGAGTCCGTCCTTGCAGTAAGAGGGAGTACATCCCCACCTTCAGTCAGTGACGCCGGAGCTGAGGAATCATTAGACACTGAGGATTCCAAAGGGGAGGTATTCGACCCCATAGTAGATGTAGATGCAGATGATAAGGCTATCCAAGCTGCCACAGCTATTCAAGCTACCTTTAGAGGATTCCAGACGAGGAAGAATCTGCAGAAGGACACTGTTGAGCAGCTTGATGTAAGTATTGATACTTATATCTTGTTAAGATCAGGACTATAACAAAATTCCATTCGTTGGTTGATAAACTTGTTTTTCCATATCAATGTAGATAAATAAGCTTCTTATACCAATGGAAATTTGCATTGCAGCTCCCTTAAAACAATTCTTAAAAATAACAATTTTTAAGACAATGCTACTGATGATAACTGCACAAGAAATTTCTTTAGATAAGTAAAAAAATTGGAAGATTTTGTTATTACTAGAAGGTTTCTAGTTAAGAACATATGCAGATAACGGAAGAGCAATGTAATCCTTTGAGGGTTTTCTTCCAGGACCCAGTTGAGCACTACAAGGAATTTAGTTTTAGATTTCACCACAACTGTCAGTAGGAGTAGCAAAGAGTCTGCCTCACTAACACGTGTGTTCCCTCCATTCTTTCTCCCTCCTGTTCCCACCTAACACTCTCTGTAAATTGTACAGCATTACTTAATTCCCTCATTTATAGTAAACTCTAGCATTGGAGTTTTGATATATTATTAGCCTACTTTTTCAACTAAAGATAATTGTATGAATTTCAACTCAAAATTTGTACAGATTTTAATTTAATTTGTTAATTTATTTAAAAAATATATGTTACTTTACAGTATTTTTGTTAGTACACTTGGTTAACTATACTATATTTACAAAATTGTAATAAAATATATCGCACAGTTTCTTAATGAGCTATGTAAATAGAAAGGCCAAATTGGTAGCCATATCTCCACAGAGAAATGTGTTTAAATTTTATTCTCACTAAATGTATTATTTTATGAGAAGACGGACAGTTATAACTTTTAAAAATTCAAAAATAATTTTTTAACAAACCCACCTTTTCAGACATTGTCATCTTCTGGATTTTTGTCATAAAATTGAGTCATGAAATTCATTGTGTTGTATTACCTTCCCTATAGACTGGTAGTAAAGGGGAATCTCCACTCCACTACTTGTGAAGAATCACACAATATTACTTGTTACCTTACAATAGATGTTGCACTTGCAAATGGTTTTTCCTTATGATTAAATCGTCTTGATTCCTTTTTTAATACTCTCTTTGACCCAGTTTTCCTCTATATGTTCAGAGGGGTGTAGTTTCCCTCAACTGACAGATTATATTTCCATTAAGTGTTATTAGAACAGTACAATTTATTGCTTTCCCAGAAATAATTGATTTATCAAAATCATGAGAATATATTATCTATAGGTTTCTATATTATTGGGCAGAGCAACTGGTCAACTCTGTCAACAATACATATGCACGGGTAATGGTTATTGATTAAAGATTGACGTAAACATTTGCTTAATTTATATTATATGCTAATTTTAGGAGATTATACCAACCTAGAATTTCAGTAAAAATTACAACAGGAAAGGAAAGCAGCACACCTGGTAAACTGTAGACAGAAACACAACACAAATTGGAAAATGTTTGGTTTTGAACTTGTATTAGCTGAGTTGAGATACCTGCATAACGGTTTTTTTTTTTTTTTTTTTTTTTCATTTACATACAGTATATGTTTTATTGTGTAAATTTTACTGCAGTCCATGCCCAACTATCCTCCACCAGCGGCGGAGGATGAATATCTCCAGTCCCTAGAGGACCTTCCTCCTCCGGACTTCGAGGCCCTGGAGTCTTCTTATTCCGAAGATGTGCCTACTGAGCCTCTCGCACCACCTCCACCCTTACAGGTACGTTTGGGGTGTGTGAGCAGCCAATTACAATAATTTAACAAACCAAAGATTATTCAGTGATAAGTTTACAAATGAAAGTGTATGGAGCTTTTTCAAATAACCCATAGTGAAAGCAATTTTATTTTTAATCAGTATCAAGAATTTGATTGTTGTAAGACGTTATATTCATATAAGCTTCTATTCACAGGATATATCATATGAACAGCTACAATATACAGTACAAACACAATATAATTTATTACATAGTATATAGTTACTGTACACAACAGAGCTACAGACTCGGAATATAAAATTTATTAGTTTAATAAAACCTTAGTGTAATATTAACAGCTAAAAAGTCATTGTACATATTTCAGAACAGACATAATTTACAACTTCTACAAGTTACCCTATCAGATCCATCCATGGATGTTCTGTACATCCTCATTGGATGTGATTGAAAATATCAACAACTTATAAAGAAAGATGGTAAATTTCTGATTTATACGTGGCTTAGCACAGTATAATCACATACATTAATGACGCTCCATTGCAGCGCTGTGGAGGTAGCGCGACGCTAGTGCTCCTAACGGCAGGAGCATACAACTACACCACCACACTAGCATTTTATCTAGCAAAGAAATGGAATAACAATAGACAACAGCTCTAGATGTAAATAGTACAAAAATATGCGCTTCTCTGTTCTTGCTGCTAGGAGCACTAAGATAGCTTGTCGCCAATTTGTGATGGTGTGTTGCTACTGTATGGTAGTATACTGTATGGTAGTATACTGTATGCTTAGTCTCATAATAACTATTAGTCGTTATTTTTTTACTTAAGTTAGAAAAACAAAAGTTGACTGCTTACTTGGTTCTATCTGAAATAAAGTAACTCATAGTTTTTTTCATAAATAAATAATTATCTGGTCTCAGTAATAAATTTACAGGATATGATATGGATATAATATATACATAAATCAGCTGCTTACAGTAGCGCTTTTTCAGCACTGACATTTATTTTCATTTGTGAAATATAAGTTGGTTGGGAAATGCTTGAAATGCCATGTTACTGTTTTCAATTTAAGGAACTAAATATATAAAAACACTCTAGTATATAAATGCAATGTGTGTAAAAATGTCAAATGAATCCAATCACTACTTTTCGAGTTTTGTGTACAAAAACATATGGAAATTTGATTTTTAAAGATATTGATGGTACAATTTATTTAAATATTATTTAAATGTAGAATCTGTATATTGCCACAAGTACCTAGCTTATCTAACTATTTTATGAATGTACCATTATTATCCAAAAGTTGAATGAAAACACTGTCATGTTTGTATCTGTGTAATAAATGGCAGAATCCATCAAAATTAGTATCCTAAGTAGAGGTGTTAATGTGTATATATTTTTGTAGACTTCTCATGTTTAAGTCTTTAGGGTGTGTGGGTGGGCTCATGAAGCTGGAAGGAAAATCATACATTTCTTAATGGTTATTGGTAACATAATGTAAACATTAAGAAATGTATATAACTTATTTACATCACTGACACTCAGCAATAAAACCTTAAAATTAAATCCTTTTTTTATATATTCTGTTATAATCCACAGAAAAAACTAGTGTATGACCTAAAAGTAAATTCTATTTGTTTTTAAATGAAAATACAGACTTAAAACAAATATTACTATTTTTCATTTTTTTCTCCAGAGTATTGTAACAAATAAAAAGTTCCTTCTAAAATCAATTCGGTTTAGTTACATTTAATTTTGTCCAAACCCACTAATAAGTCATAATTCATCCAATGAATATAGAGCTCTATCCATGAACTATTATTTTAGTTTTTGTGTTTCTGTTCACTAATTGTAATTGATTTGGAGTAAAAAAATAGTATATGTCATAACAAGAGTGGAAAGTGGGGTTTTGCATGTTCGAGACCATATGTTTGAAGTGCGAGACTTGTCGAGCACTTCGAATGGTCGAGAACATACAAAACACTTTCACTCGTGTTTTGAACGATACTTTTCACTACACTACGGAATAAAAACAGGTGTTGTTGACTGTGGAAAATTTTCGGTTGTAAACAATGTTACTTTCGGTAGTTAACAATAGACAGCTGTTGAAAATATGATGTTTCGCAGGTTGTAAACACATAACGAAAACAGCTGAACTCATGGTAGTGTAGTGAAAAAGTGTTTTTGCTAACTTATTATGATTTATTCTCAAAATATTTTGTAAATGATCCCTTACATAACAAAACACGCCAAGATGCAAACGCTAACTGTGGTTAACTATTCTTGTTTTGATTGATTAATTAATACTTTAACATGGTATCAAACTAATAGTGATTGTAAGTAATAAGCTAAGTAATAACTTCATAAACCAAATTTGTTCATGTATTTTTGGAAACACTGAGTCACTTACAGCTCAGAATAGTGTTTTTTACAAATCTGATGTATATAGAGTATCACCAGATTTGTGTCCTCACCAGTATAAAGTTCTCATAAATAGTACACTCTGTACTTTGTCTTATGTCAGGACTCCTTGGTGTTCAACGAAGAAGACGAAGACGAACTCATGTCCTTGCAAAGTATAAAGACTGAAGAAGTTGAGGATGTGAGCCCAGCACTTCGACAGGACACGGACTCCTCAGACTCATCTCTGTCGTCAGCTGCGACCAAGATACAGGCTGGAGTGCGTGGATACCTCACCAGAAGGCAGATCCAGGTGAATTTAACATTTGACTATATTTATCTACTTGGTTATTTTGTACCTTACTTTTGGAATCAACCAGCAGTTTTAAATGTATGGCGTATCGTAATATCATGTTTTCAGTTGGGAGAATTAAATTTAGTACTGAAAATCTTATGTAAAAGATTATATCTCATTTAAAATTGTGTTAAATTTAAAATTAGATCCATGCAGTCTTTGAATATGAATTTGTTATCTATACATTACATTGAACTGTTTTGAGCCCTTTTAGATGAGAAGAACAATTTATCACCCATCATTTAATACAACATTTTAACGTTTTCTTTAGTTTTTGTTTGTTCAACTTTGTATTACTACAAGTAGCATACATGGTGAATTTGATTGGTACATGATTACAGTAAAACTAGTTTTCACAATTTTCTTGAAGTTTTTAAAACTTAAAATTATTCGCACCACCCTGAAACAAAATGGAGGGTTCTCCAATAACACTTTGAAAGCTATTTCTTAATATTTTCCACATTTTTAATTGTAATAAATTACCCTTAGGTTATACTTTAATTAGGTTACAAAAATTAAATTATTGATGAAAACTTCATGAATATAAAACCAATCATGTGAGGTATCAAATTACAGGACAGTTATAATATACACTCTCTTACTTTTAGGCCTAACCTAGAAGGTGAATTTTTCCTTTACAAAAATGTCAAGACAAGTTTGGAATAACAGTATCTGCATATTTGCCTAAATAACCAGCCAGTTCTTAAATAGTCGAGTATGCAAGTGAAAACATCATCTATAGGTCTACTGTTTTGTTTTTTTGTTTAGGTGGCCGGTGGGGGTACGGGTACTGGCACCGGTACAACATCTACATCGACGAACTTGCTTGACAGTGACCTGTCGCAGTCAATATCTCGTGACGAAGACGGTGTGCGCAGCGCTCTGTCACTTGAACAAGAAAGTGAAATCTGTCGTCACCGAGCGTCCCCTGAACGTGACCTGGCATCTGAGATAGAAGCTACCCCAAGACCTCTTAAGTCTGCAGGCAAGCGGATGTCGTTGGGAAGTAATGTGGTAGAACCGCCGCCTGCCCGACGTGCTCCTCTCCGTTCAGCACTTTCTGTTCAGGTACGTCCAGCACTAGCCAATTGTTCATTTTTAATATATTACTAAATAATCGACATAGCATGAAGCGAAATTTGTCAATCTATATATAAACCCTTTGGCATTTGGTTTGTGTGTTTTCCCCATTACAGCCAAACACAAAGACCATTACAAATAAAATGTTGTATGTATGCACTTCATACAAAAACAGAACTATGTAAATGGAATGTTCTTTTTATAACTTACTTCCAATCTAAAATTGCCACCTTTTATTCTCAAACTGGTAACTGTACGTGCCTAATGTTTTCAATTATTCTGGTTAGACTACTGGTATCATAAAATGTTTAACTACTTGTATCATAAACTTTTCAATGGAAAGAGATCATACCATCTCTCACATTCTGGTTCTTTGTGTTGGAAACACTTCAGTTAACTGTAAAATCCAACAGAAAAGGAGCAGAAATGCAGGCTTCAGGAGAAATGCAAATTATGATTGTCAGGCAGTTTCTTCTTGGCCATTTTTCTCTGCAACACAAAGTTATGACTTTCAATTACCATAAATAAGCTCCTGTATACCATCACCAAATATCAATATTTTTGGACAATATATTTATCCTCACTGTAGATTATTTGCTGTTTTAAAAATCACACTTAATTTGTACTAATTATATTTTTTATTTTTGCATTTTTTATTTTTGTGAATCAATTTTTAGCTTAAGTGTTATACATGCAATACAATTGTTAGTGTTATTAGAAGATTTTAGTACATTTTTAATTCTGTGAAAGAAAAATGTTTTTCATATGAATCCATTTCCCTTTTAATAAATTAATGAGTATATTTTATTTTTATTGGTGACAGTTATAAAGAAGCCAAAAATACAATTTCAGGAACAAGCATATATGTACTTTTCTTTTTTTTTTTATAAGCACTCTTTTCTGGAGCTTAGGTTGTGTGGGTTTGATTTCCAGAGCGAGCGATTGGAAAATTTACATTCCAGCTTAATGCGCTAAATGTGTATTTAGAGTGTTGAGTAGTTATTTCTCCACTTTGCCTTGTGATGATAGTGCCAGGACCTTGTCAGTTCTTCCTTTATTAATCCAAAATCTGCAAGGATTAACGTAGTGTTTATTACTTTACTATATATGTACATCAGTTGTTATCTACTTATAACCGCCACTAAAGCGTTTGCTGCAGCCTTAAGAAAGTGACCTCTGTTTCTTTTTCTCTACGTGTGACCCACAATCATGAGGCTATTTTCCCACTGTGGTGTATAACGCTGGGACAATGGTAATCCGCCATGCTGACCAAACGTCATATCCCACAAAAGCAGTGTTGTATTTGATGGCCGCATGGTTTGAATTTTCTGTTTTTCTTTTTCTTTTTTTCTGTTTGTGCATGGCTTAGAAGTAGTGACCATTGTATATACTGAGCTTGTATATTACTAGCATGTAGCCTGTAAACTCCTAGCTGTAGTACTGACGTAACCTGTAATAATTTGATATTGTTGATTGGTTCAATAAATGCATTGTATCATTGGCCTTTTAAGAACCTATGCACAATTAGATACTTCAAAATAAATTTAAATATTAGAGGTAAGGTTAGTTTTAGAGTATGGTACATTTTATTCTGTGTAATATCTGCCATTTCAATCAGGCACCTGGTGGTATGGCCAGTGACGAGGAAGTCTGGAGTACTCTGAAGGGCGAGATGGCCGATGCAGCGACCAAGATCCAGTCCAATTTCCGTGGATACAGAGCGAGGAAGCAGTTGCAACGAGAAGATGCTGTCCAAGTCACGTCCAGCTCTAGCCAAGCCACTCCGTCTTCTGGAAGTGGTCGGGAGAGTGCAGCTAGTGCCGCCGCTCCTCAGGCACAAGCCTCACGTGGGTCCGGAGAGTACCATGACATGATCGCACTCTCCCCTCCTGTGGCAGCAGCGAGCACTGGTGGTATGTAGTACTCTGTTACATTCATTTTATCTTTACAATGTTTAGAACGTTTGCTACAGATTTTTGTATGTTTCCAATACAATATTAGAATAACAAACACATACTGATTCAATTCCAACTGTATTTTAAAAAAACTTTAATTAAGTAGATGAATAAATTTAGATACGTCATTGCATATTCATGTATATATAATTAGAATATTTCTTTTTTCTATAACACATGCTTGTGTTTAGAATTGTATTTAGAATAAATTAAAGGAAGTATTTGTAAATATAATTTGTTCTGTTGATGTGTCAGCTTTTTCCCTTTTGTTTTTCCTTTTTTTTTTCTTATATCTCCATTCATAATTTTTTAATTATACATTCATATTCAAGCATAAAAACCATGCACATAACACCAACTGTAAATATAGAGTTGAGGAGCTTTCGTTTTATAAAATTACGACATTTGTCAATCATTAATAAGCCACACAAGCATATTCAAAATTTGCTGAAGGACATTACCGTTTCTTTTATTATCTACGTAGTTTTGCCCCACATATTCACCCATTTCTCTAAGATCAATGTCTTAATAATGAATAATGTTCCTAATAATAATATACTAACGACCTAAAGATTATTATTTTAGGAAAAACTGAAATCAATTCAAATAAATTAGGTATTCAATTTTGCACGTTTAGTTTAGGCAATAAAGTGAAATTCCAAATGACCTACATTATTTCTTACAAATTACATAGACATTTTTTTAGCAGTAACACCAAGAGTACATGACAAAAATTACACGCAAAGAAATTTTGCATCAGTTAATTTATTTTAATTTTGAGATTTTAACGAAATGTTTATAAACAATACAACTTCTTCATAGTTCGGATAGTAAAAGAAAATCCAAGATTGGTGAGGGCAATGTAAACTTTTGTATGTTAAAAGGCAGAACTTGACAGCCTTTACAAGCGTAACATTAACATGAAATTGCATTGTAAATTTGGAGGACTTCAACCATTGTACTGATGTGGATAGCAGCTGTGGGTAGGCAGGCATTAGCATTTAAGGGGTGGGGAAGGTGGTTTATTTGTTTGTTTAATTTTTTTTACGTTTCGTTTTATGTATAAATGGATATGTGTTGGTTAGATGTCTTGAAAACAGTTACTATATGGCTGAACCAGTTAGACCATCATTTATTAATCATATAGTCAGAGACATGTTAATTTGCCAGTTCCTGATGAAGCAATATTGTATCAGAACTTATTCAGATTCACGTTATTCAGATAGGAGACACCGACACAACTTGTGGCTAGTTTAAGGTCAATATGAAACATGGATGCGGGATGAGTACGGATTACCTGTGTAAACTAAGGTTGACTGTTCCTTAAAAAGAGCCACTTATTAGTATTCCATTATCCAGGGCAACTAAGGGACCAACATCTTTATGTGGAATCTGAACCTAGTATTGGTTTGATTTTCAACTAATGACAAGCCTGATACCTAGTTTTCTTCACAACACAACATTCGAACTGGGACTCCCACCCAACTTGGACACCCCAAACTTCTCTAGTAGTGTCCACATAGATGGCAACCATTGAGAGAACGCTGTGTCTGTATTAAGACTACTGAGAACAGAGCCTATCGCCTACAATCTTCACAACACTTTGACCCCAGGTAGCTGGGTTACAGGACTATGCCACTAGTGCCGACAGATTGTACAGATTGGGAAAGGTTGTGTGATTCGCCTCTATAACTACAGCCTCAAGGAGCATGACAACATATATTCAAAGTCTTTGTGTACAGATTGGGAAAGGTTGTGTGATTCACCTCTATAACTACAGCCTCAAGGAGCATGACAACATATATTCAAAGTCTTTGTGTACAGATTGGGAAAGGTTGTGTGATTCACCTCTATAACTACAGCCTCAAGGAGCATGACAACATATATTCAAAGTCTTTGTGTACAGATTGGGAAAGGTTGTGTGATTCACCTCTATAACTACAGCCTCAAGGAGCATGACAACATATATTCAAAGTCTTTGTGTACAGATTGGGAAAGGTTGTGTGATTCACCTCTATAACTACAGCCTCAAGGAGCATGACAACATATATTCAAAGTCTTTGTGTACAGATTGGGAAAGGTTGTGTGATTCACCTCTATAACTACAGCCTCAAGGAGCATGACAACATATATTCAAAGTCATTGTGTACAGATTGGGAAAGGTTGTGTGATTCACCTCTATAACTACAGCCTCAAGGAGCATGACAACATATATTCAAAGTCATTGTGTACAGATTGGGAAAGGTTGTGTGATTCACCTCTATAACTACAGCCTCAAGGAGCATGACAACATATATTCAAAGTCTTTGCTTGAGATTGCTTCAGCGTGAATATACTTACTGTTTCAAAAGTTTTGTCGCTGGCAAAACTGACAGGATGAGTCAGACCAGATTTCTTGCCTCGAAAGTGTTAGGCATCTGAGTCAATATTTATAGCAATGCTTTATTCAATACCAAATTAGTGAGTGGTCAGAGCAAATTCAGAGGCCCTTTTCAAAGAAAAATATAGGAGTAGTGCTCGACTATCTAAGTACTGTATAATCATTTGAAAATGCTGTGACACAATAAGCTACAAGTTTATATGAATTTCGAGTGAGCCAGTGGCCGTAGTTAGTCTAAAGTGTAGGATTTTGTAACTGAGTTAGAGATTGCGCAGGTTTAAATCCTGGCGTTGACTGTTAGTTTTTATCAGTAATATTCACCTTGTACTCTACTAGTTCTCCCTCTTACTCTGTCTGAATAAGTTCCTTGCAAGAACAATAGTCTTTGGTAGAGTGCAGTTATGAAGGAAATCAGCGTCGTCTTTTTATAAAAATGAAAAAAGTAAACATTCAAATGAGGAAACTAGGAGTTTAGATTTTATTTTTATGGTTTGTAATATCCCACATTTTCATATATCCAGCAAGCATATTTTGTTCTGAATGCTCTATCCATTTATTATCTTCACAAACACACTTTAATTCACTAAATTAAGGGCTTTACTCAATTTTGGTGGTGCAGTGCTGTAGCTCAGCTACTTGGGGACAAAGTGTTTGAGAGATTGTAGGCGATAGCACAGAATATAGACAGATACAGAAGCCCCACGGTATAGGAAATAATGAAACGGGCAGTTCGTGGTATTTCTCAAAATGAAGGCGTTGAGACGGTCGCTAACTGGCGCGGCGTTGCCAGATCATAGTGCGGGATTCCCGTTTTCCCACAGTGGAGGGAGGAATACAGAATGGACAGACAGAACTCCAACCGACAGTCAGACAGGGCACTGAGGGCAAGGCCCGGAATACCTCCGCTTACGTTCACCGAGTTGCATTTACTCCGCGTATTTTGACCCTATACATCCTCTTGTTTGAATTTTAGCCAAATTCTTCTAGTACATAAGTTATACGTTGAGCAAATGAAATCTATTTTATGCACTTCTAAATAAAGGGGATTGTTTAATTGTATTCTTAATTAACAAGTGTATGAAACATTTATGATAATTTATCAAATTAAATTATGAAACAATTAATTTTTTAAGGAAGATAAAATAACGATAGATGATAAGAAAACCAAGATTTTTATTCTGCAGTTAGCTTGGGCATTGTCAGTGATATTACACCACGAGGAACTATAAAATATAACATATAATTTAGACATACATACTATACAGAATTTATTCACCACAATTTCTCAATACATCCCTCTCATAAGCTCATTATTTTTATTCGGGCTTACTATTTTTAAACCTTTCAATTTGCCAAATTGATTGATTTTTTTACTTATTTTATACCGAGTGGATATAATCAATGTTTATAGTTACTATATACTGTACCTGAGCAGATACAGAGATAAGCAAATTGTATTGATAGCACATGCTTATAAGAATCCTTGAAACATATAATTAGAAGTTATACTTTTAACTATCGATACATTTATGAACTATTTACATTAATAAACATTTGATTAAACCTAAAAACAAAACATAAATTGTTACATAAATACGCCTTAAAAGTGTTATACAATACAAAATAAATACTGTAAATACATAGTAAACATAATATATAGACTATTTTAAAAATTATATCTTATCACAAAAATTTCTCATATCTCGATCTTTCATAACCACATTATATTTATTCATCTTACTCAACCCTCTGTTTTCTACATCCCTTTTCACATTTTTAAACCTTTCAATTTGGCCAATTTAATAGGGCGCTTATCACTGCTTGTAGATACTTTAAAGTGGACAGATTAAGAGACAAAAAAGGAATTTTGGTGACACAGTTAAAAGACTGATTTATATCCAAGTCTTTAGAACAGATAAAAGTCTTAAACACAATTAAGAGAAATTAAATTATCAAATTATGTATGGAAAAATAACCATACGAATTAGTTACTTCACAAGACAAAAGATTAAATTTGTTTGTCATGACATTCAAATGACCGCTACTCTGTAAAGGATAATCCTTTCCAAGTCCAGTTTGCGACAATTATTCTCTTAAATAGACCTTTTATTGAATACCAAACTTGGCTTAGATTTAAGATGTTCGTTCAACTCCTCACGGGCCGTACCAGTGAAAGGATTAAAAGTCACTAATGGTATGAAAAAGTAGGTTTTTATGACCAAGATGATGTGCAAGATTTCACTTTTATATGTTAAGTCATATAAAAGCTGAGACAGCGTTTTTATATTTTTTTCACCTTGTATGCACGCTATGTACATGTTGCCGACGTTTCAAGTGCATTGCAGTTTCATCTTCAGAGCAACACACTCTGTTACTAGATCCACAGAGTATATATAATGTACCTGGTGATGAGTATGTCACCCTGAAGATGAGAGCTGGAATGCACTCGAAACGTCGGCAACACCTAATTAGTGTACATAGCAATCAGACACGGTCCTACCCGGATTATGATAATGTAAATAGTTTGGTTTAACGTGGAGTTTATATCAAACTGGTTTCTCTTATTCATTTTAGCGATTAGTCACCAAATACGAATGTGGGTATACTTTTGCTGCAGGAAATGTATCGCATAGATTAGTGAAGTAAGGTGTATGAATGGTGTGCGACTGCAGCATTCGTCACATTCACTCCGCGAACGCTGATAGCGCTACCATAAGGTTGAAGACCATTGATAAACACTTTAACATTTTAATTTAGTATTTTTCAGTTTACTCATGGCATTGTTACAGTTTTAGACAATAGAAGATAATTGAAAATGCGGGGACAAGACGCAGAAGACGTTTGATTGATTTATATTAACACATGGCACAAATGGCTCGAGCAAAAGATTCTAGGCCTAAATGATGTGTATTATATAAAAAATTTCTTTCACTTACCACACTTCTCCACGTACACTTGTGATAGGTGTTTTGGGAACCTTAAGATCCGCAGTGATTCTATTTGTATAAATGTTTAAACTTCCTCTAACACAAACTGTCGTAGTCTTTCTTTCTCTCCATTAAAACACTAAGTTATAATAAGACACAATGATAAAATAACCGAAACCAAACCAATTTTATTCAGAAATTAGGGGACACCCCTGCCCGCTTCGCATGCCAACCCCGTCGTCACTCGCTGTGCTCGTGAGATATGGGTCACCTGCAGCCTCGTGGGGGAGCTCGGCTTTCGACCATGCCAAGACGCTCTGCTACAGGCCTCGCGGGGGAAGGTTCGGCTCGCGGTCTCATCAAGACACTCTGCTACAGTCCCATTTGAGGAACTCGGCCTGCGGCCTCGTGGAGGAGCTCGGCCTACGGCCTCGCCGAGACGCTCTTCTACAGGCAGTTATGGAACTCGGCTTACGGCCTCGCGGGGGAAAGTTCGGCTTACGGCCACACCAAGATACTGCTACAGTCCATTTGTGGATCTCGGCATGTCGCCTCGTGAGAAAGATCGGCCCTCTGCCTCGTCAGGATTGTTAACCAGTATGACCATTAATTTTGGTTTTTGGGGCAGCGGAACCCCTAAACATAGACTGTTCTCAAATCTGATGGTAAATTAGTATTTAAGAGAAAAATGCTTCTATTTTGATACCCCACTTGAGTGTATTAGTTTAACATTAGTACTCAATTTTGGGTTTTGGAGCTTCTTTTTATTTGGGGGGGGGGGCAGAACCCTTAAATCTTCCAAGATGTAAAGGTAAAATTTAATTTTTGAGATAAATACCTATAGTTTGATGCTCCACTTGTAAGTTTTATTATTGTACTACCCTTTTACTGGTTTTAGAAGTATTTTGTTTTGTTTTTGTTTTAAAGAGCATTTACCCCTTAATATTTATCCTGTTCAAAATCTGATATTGTATTTTTTAGTTTCAGGAGAGGAATGACTTTAAATTGATACCTCACTTGAGTAGATTAGATCGGTTTTTTAAATTTTAACATTTTTAAAATTATTTGTTTTTGAGCCCCCGATACCAAAAATGTTTGAGTTATTAAGCTGAAATTCATATATAAGGTGCGCATTTGTTACACATGTAGAACTGTGAATGTTTGGACATTTTACTAAAGATTTTCTTCAACTTAGGTAATAAAAACTACTTTTTAGTGATTTTTTCCATTGGGGACATTGGGGAAGTTTTGGGGTAAAAAGGCCGCCATCTTGATTATGAGTAAAAAAAGTAAACTTTTGTGAATTTTTCTGGAGGTTTCAGACAGAGAGCTTTAATTCAAGAATACTCTTCATGGGGGTAAGACGCCGGGAAATGCCTCAACATTTAGTGTCAGTGAGTCAGTCAGTCACTACATCGAGCTTTATAGTATATAGATTGACTGAGTTTTATTAAGAATTTTTTTTACAGACGGAAAGGATGCAGGAAGTAGATGAACACGTGATTGGCACGCATTCTTTGAACTTTGCCTCAAATATTATTTTCCATCTAGTTTGAAGGAAACAGTATTCGTTCTAACATATGAGACGCCGCCACAACGTTGTGCGTATTTTAAGGCGAATATGAACGATGATATGAGTGTATCTGGTTACTAACTGAGTTTAACTGTTCCTCAGAAAGTGCAATTTATTAATAGCCCAACAGCCAGGGCAACTATCGGACCTGCAGCTTTCCGTAAAATACGAAACACGTAGTGTTGGTCTGATTTTCAGCTAACGGACAAGTCTGACACTCAATTCTCTTCCCTACACAACATCCGAACCTTGACTACCATCCAACATGAACGCCCCATACGTCTCTAGTAGTGTCCACGTCAATGGCAACCATTGTGCTGACGCCGTATCGGTATTAAGAGGACCGAGAATGGAACCTATCGCCTTCAATCTCCCAAACACTTTGTCCCCACTCGAGATTTATGTTCTTTTAAACATTTTTTACCCATTTGAAACTGTAAAAATAATAGTAATAATCCAAAACCTAATTTTTTCTTAAACTGGGGGATACCACAGCACGCTAAGTGTTCAAAACCCCGTTACTGGCTACGCTCATTTCACTCACTCGTGTAATTTTGTTATTTTTCTTCGTGTTACATGCTTAATATTGTTTCAATACACTTTTAAAAAATAACCTCTTATGTCAAGTGTGCAACAGTGTCAACGGTGCACGCGTCATAAGCTTTCTCATTGTTAAGGTAACAATGATTTGCTAGTATTGGGATATTAGTTATCTGCCTTAATTTAGATTTTTGAGAAAAACTGTTGACAAATTCCCTCTTAGTATATGTCTATAGCCTATAATGAATGTTTATAGCAAATTTCGTGGTCTTATGATTTTTGAGAATTTATGATTGGTCAGTGTTGTTTGGCTTTAATAATATTTATAGAAATCATCTCCCTAGCCACGATAAAATTGGAAAACATTTGTTCTTTGTAATAGGATTATTTATGTTTTATATTTATCTAATTTTCAGTTAGTCAAGTTTTGAGTGAAAATAGCACCCTACTGATGAATACCTGAAGAAACGTTTAAAATAATGTATTTTTTAAATAGTTGATTAAGCTACGTGTATGGAATTTTAATCTGACAACGCCAATAAAATAATAAAGTATACAAAATAATTTTACGAATACATTTATGTAGGCTATTATTTACAAATTTGCAAGTATTTATTATTATTATTACAATCTTAAATACATTCATGATAGTAAGCTTTCACACTTACTTTATTCATTTACACGGGCCATTACACAGGCAAAATATTTTTCCATATGTTTTATTTACTTATTTTTACTCGTGTGTACAAAATCTAGGTCTCACCAAGTTATGCAAAACTTGTCGGTGAAGACCTATAGTAAAACAAGAGAAACAAAAACGTATTATAGGAAAGAATACCTGATTATTTTAATTTTGTTTCTAGTAATTACTAAGATTTGGTGGTTTAGGGCAGAAACCGAATCAAACAAACAATAATTGTTGATAAAAAATGTTAATAAGAATATTACGTTTTAACAGTAAAAGATGTACAGTAATATTAAACTCCGCATATGCATCATTGTTGGACTGCTCGTGCCATACACGCGGGACTGTTGTAGTTGACTAGCCTGAGAGACCCGAGACGATGCGTAGCAGGCAGGGATTTCTCCCTGGCCGGCTGGGCCGGCCGGCCAGCCACAGTTTGGCAACCGCGCTTGGCCGGTTTTTACCACTAGCGCCGCGTATGATCTGGCCGGTGAGTTAAGCGATCTCGCGTTTCAAAATTTAGCATTGCGTGGGGCTTCTGTATCTGTCTATATTCTGTGGCGATAGGTTGGATGATCGGTCCTCTTAATACCGACATGGCGTCCGCTCAATGGTTGCTATCGGCGTGGACACTACTAGAGAAGTCTGAGGTGTCCATGTTGGGTGGTAATCATTGTACGGATGTTGTGTGGGGGAGATAACTGAGTATCAGGTTTGTCAATTAGCTGAAAATCAGACCAGCACTACGTGGTTCGGATTCCACGTAAATCTGTAGGTCCCTTAGTTGCCCTGGCTGTTGGGCTATTAATAAATTGCCCTATCTGAGGAACAGTTGAACTCAGTTAGTAACCAGACTACACTCATCCTACACTCATATAAGTATTCATATTTGCCTTAAAATACCAACAACGTTGTGTCGGCTTCTCATATGTAAGAATAAGAATAAGAATTTAATTCAATAACATTAATTTAGAAGTTCGTCAAATTCGGCTTACCATGAACATTTGTATAATCATTAACATTAATAGTTAAGTCAAAAGTGAAGAGGAAGGAGTGGGACCTTTGGGTCAGTCTGTATAAGTCAGCAATATGGTGCAGTGCTGTAATCCGGCTACTTCGGTACAAAGTGTTGTGGAGTTTGAAGGCGATAGGTTCTATACTTGGTCCTCTTAATACCAACATGGCGTCCGCTCAGTGGTTGCTATGGGCATGGACATTCTAGAGAAGTCTTGGGTGTCCGTGTTTGGTGGTAGTCAGGGCACAAATGTTGTTTAGGGAAGAAAACTAAGCATCAGATTTTTTAATTAACTGAAAATCAGACCAATACTAAGTGGTTCGGATTTCACGTAATCTGTAGGTCCCTTAGTTTCCTTGGCTATTGGGTTATTAATAAATGGCTCTTTTTTAAGAATATAGGTCATCCACACTCACTAATCATTTATATTCGCCTTAAAATATGCATGATGTTGTGTCTGCGTCTCATATCTAAGAATGTAAGAATACACAAAAAAATTAAAATTACAAACAGCTTAATGGTTTTAACAAGAGAATAGCTTTAGTTAATAAAGAATAAAACTTTGGAGTAATTTTTAAGATTGTTTGCTCTTTATGATGTAGGACTTGCTGATCAGCAGAATCGGTATGAGATCCACAAATAGATTTTTTTTAATCATAAGAATTTTTAAAAACCATAAAAGATATTTTCAACTATATCCAACATAATTACCTATTCCATAAAATTATATTTTCATTTTTATATTCTTTTTAATATTTGAATATAGCTCCTGTTAGGACACCTTTTTCATGTATTGATTTTTCGAAATCTTATTAAAAATAAAGTACAGTTTATTTCCTTCAATATGATTTACTTTTCCAATGTATTGGGAATTCTTTCAACTTATTATTAATGTAAACTTTAACTGACATTTTGTCTGACTGCTGTTTTGAATAGCTTTATTTCGGGAATCAATGTTCCGGAATTTAGATTTCCAAAGGATGAAATGATTTATTTATTACTGCTAGCATCGCATCAAGAAGCAAGAAGTATAAACACAAGAAAATCAGATGCCAACAAAAGCTCAGAAATGACTGTAACGGCACAAATAACAAGTTGGCAACAGACTGTGGAAATTGTTCCAATGAAATTAACTGCCAATGAATTCTGCTGCACTGAAACTGAATCACTAAAATGCAGTTTCATTTAATTTTACAGAAAACAAATTTACTGTTTCAGACATTAATGATGATCAGCTGATTATTTGCTGTAGATTTTGTCTAACTTTGACAAACCGTGATCGTGATGATATAACATGAATAATTTTAAATCTAGCACTTTCCAGTGTTACCAAAGTTTGAAATCTAAAAAAGTTTAAAAACATGCATATTACAAATATTCATGGAAAACATACGTTTAGTTTATTTTATGTTTCAATAATGGTATTTTCCAGTAAAAACAGAAAAAAACAGATTTACAAAATGTTTACTGTCCTTGGAAAGTATGCCACAACATGTGCTAATGCAGTGTCAATAAATATTGCTATTTACAAACTGAACTTGATCTTAGCCACACCAGTTCTGCTTCTGACGAAACAAATATACTAAAAATAATATCGAAGTGTTATCAAGAGAGAAGGCAAAATATTTTTTTAATCTGGTAGTATTAGTGTGGCTTAATAGTTGCTATTAAATATTAAAATGCGTAGAGTGGTATAAAAGGAATCTCTCCTTAAAATTCCAAAGTATTCCTATCATATATTTCATATATATGTACAAACAAATTTGAATACTAACAAGAGATGAAAGATAGAGAGAAAGAGAGAGAGAGAGGGAGAGAGAGAGAGAGAGAGAGAGAGAGAGAGAGAGAGAGAGAGAGAGAGAGAGAGAGAGAGAGAGAGAGAGAGAGAGAGAGAGAGAGAGAGAGAGAGAGAGAGAGAGAGAGAGAGATGTTCAAAATTGCATTCATGTAGGAAGTTAAAAGATATCATGTAATCACTTTCATATATGTACTTCGGAGACTTGTTAGACATCACATTCATGTAGGAGTCATCAAGTATGTATATGGGTGGCCGGATGGGTTAGGTCAGTTCGTGTATGGGTGGTTATCACAGTGTATGGGGGAGTGGGTGGTAGGGCCATCACCACTTTACATGTATGGGTGGGTGGGAAGACCATTACTACTTTACATGTATGGGTGGGTGGGTGGTAGGGCCATTACTACTTTACATGTATGGGAGGATGGGAAGGCCATTACTACTTTACTTGTATGGATGGGTGGGAAGGTTAATAAAGCTGTTAATAAAAAATAACACTAAATATTTATTCTGTTGCTTTTAACATCCTCCTGCTGTTAATGTAGTCACGAGTCACAAAGTGAGGCCGAAGGCTGAGGTGACACAAGCGCAGAGTGTGACGGGCTGGCATGCGAAGCGTGCAGGCGTGTCTCTCCTAGTTATTTTGTATTTTCTGTTAAGTTAACGCTTGTAATGTATGAACACGTACTGTACAATCAAAGGCAAATTATGTAATTTATATACTGTATGTATTCATACTACTTTCGGAGGTTTGATCAGTTTAATAGTTCAACCAATTACTAATAGATGCGCGATGTATAAATTTTAACTGCAGTCAGTCTATTTAGTATACATTTTATTAGATTTTAGAATTAGATTTAATAAATGTTATGGGGGCAAAACGGTGGCTCAGCGTTCTAAAGCGCCAGGACTTTGAGCCTGGACTGAAAGGTGGCTGAGCGTTCTAAGGCGCCAGGACTTTGAGCCTGGACTGGAAGGTGGCTGAGCGTTCTAAGGCGTCAGGACTTTGAGCCTGGACTGGAAGATGGCTGAGCGTTCTAAGGCGCCAGGACTTTGAGCCTGGATTAGAAGGTGGCTGAGCGTTCTAAGGCGCCAGGACTTTGAGCCTGGACTGGAAGGTGGCTGAGCGTTCTAAGGTGCCAGGACTGAGCCTGGACTGGAAGGTGGCTGAGCGTTCTAATGCGCCAGGACTTTGAGCCTGGACTGGAAGGTGGCTGAGCGTTCTAAGGCGCCAGGACTTTGAGCCTGGACTGGAAGGTCGCTGAGCGTTCTAAGGTGCCAGGACTGAGCCTGGACTGGAAGGT
This sequence comes from Stictocephala bisonia, assembly GCA_035578905.1. NCBI lineage: Eukaryota > Metazoa > Arthropoda > Insecta > Hemiptera > Membracidae > Stictocephala > Stictocephala bisonia. The sequence continues at coordinate 231,876 of JAQJVL010000604.1, read as the reverse complement.
GGCTGAGCGTTCTAAGGCGCCAGGACTGAGCCTGGACTGGAAGGTGGCTAAGCGTTCTAAGGTGCCAGGACTGAGCCTGGACTGGAAGGTGGCTGAGCGTTCTAAGGCACCAGGACTGAGCCAGGACTGGAAGGTGGCTAAGCGTTCTAAGGCGCCAGGACTTTGAGCCTGGACTGGAAGGTGGCTGAGCGTTCTAAGGTGCCAGGACTGAGCCTGGACTGGAAGGTGGCTAAGCGTTCTAAGGTGCCAGGTCTTTGAGCCTCGACTGGAAGATTTATCAATAATATTAACCTTCTACTGTATTGATTCGCTCCCTTACTCTGTCTGAATAAGTTCTCCGCACAAATCAACAGTCTATGCGGAATGGGCAAAGTAAGGTTAAGAAGGAGGATTGGCCTCTCCTTAAAAAAAATTATTTTCGACTGGGACTAAACTATGATAATTGATTTTACTGTGCAGTAAAATCAATGCTACTATATTTAGTTCCATCTCGGCTTGCAACAATGGCGACGCGGACTCCGAAAGCCTACAAAGATGAAATACTATTTACAAGGCATGTCAGCCATGAAGTTGTATAGGACTAATTAAAGGCGCACCAATGAAAATCATTTAGTCAATGATGTACAATATACGTTATATTGGTCGAAATAAAAATAGTTTGATATTAAGTTTATAATTATTGATTTAATAAGTGTATATACATTCAATAATTAAATAAAATGTACAGCAGAAACTGTTTCAATAGGGGTTTTCCGCAATCCCTAGAGCGTTTATTATACTTGGGGGCAGGTTTGAATTATTCTAGGCTTAGTTGATTAATAATAGGGTAAAAATGAACAATTAATTTTACTTTTTTCATTAGACCAAATTCTGAAAAATCAGTCTGACCAACATTAATAAATACTTTAAATCAGTTAAAATTATATGTGTTTATAAATTATTTAAATATAGTAAAGGACAGTCAAAATACTACTGATCGATCATTGCACTTAACACAGTGAAATGAGAAGGCAGTTTTGAAGCCGCCGGAGTCGACAAACACAGCGGCCTTTTATTGGCTCTTCAGTCGCCTTGGTAACCCGAATTTGATACAGGCCTGTAGGCCAAACAGCTGATCGCAAAACAAACAAGGCGTGAAACAGTTAATGAAATTGTTAACTGGAACGAAGTGAACGTATATCTGAAAAAGGATTTGCGCGTAACTTAATAACAAACTGTTTCCCTCGTACTTCTTACACACATTGCTCGAGCAAATCGTTAGCTACGTATGGAGCTAGGAAGTAGGTAGCTTAGTTGGATTAATTTTAAATCTTAAAGACCAAGGATGGTGGAAATATCAGAAGTGTAACAATATACCCCAGGCTCTAAAAGATCCAACGATTTTCTATCACTACTGTGTTTTTATTAATGCATATAACAGGTGTTTATTCTCACAATGTTTATGCTGGTGTAAATAATAGGTATTTTTAGTGTAAATTAAAAACCGTCTGATTTTTATACATGACTAGCTGAACCCGGCGGACGTTGTCTCGCCTTACATTTTTCATTGACATACCAAAATAAAGCAATAAAAAGAATTATAGAAAAAACTATTATTTATTAAATGAGTGCAGGAGGATAAACAATATTTTTGGTCTTCTTATTTGGTGTATAAATGTAAAGGTTTTTTGGTGAGCCTACTCTCGAGCAAGCGACGTAGAGCTGTCCATGTGAAAAACTTGGATTACTTAAATTTATTGTGGCAACGCGCAATGACTGTCCTTGAGATTTATTAATAGTTATTGCTAAAGCAAGTCGCACAGGAAATTGGAGCCGTTTAAAATTGAATGGCAAATCAGTTGAAAACATCGGAATCCTTGGTATCAGCACATGTTTTAATTACTGAGGAAAAAAGGTTAACACCAAATACAGATCACCTGATCAAGTAAAAGTAGTGTGTGCTACACTCTCAAGGTGAAATGTAGAACTACAATAAATCAAAACATATACAGTACTGTTGTTGTGAGAACTTCAATCTGCTTATGGCATGTGAAACTACATTAAACGACACAGTCATATGTTTTTTGTAAACAATTCAGATTCTCCATTTGAATAACATGGGATCTTTAGGAGCCCGTGGGGTGGGACCCAGTGGACGGATCTGCATCAAACTTGACAGAAACCATCTTGGGAGTATACAGGACAACATCCTAAAGTTTCATGGCGATCGGTTGGATGGTTTGGCAGCGCATAAACTTCAAACATCTATATATATATATATATATATATATATATATATATATATATATATATATATATATATATATATATATATATATATATATATACAAACATCCTCTTTTATAAATATAGATAACGGCACTTAAATAACAATGTGACACATTTTGTTCTGTTACTTTTGATTTAATTGAAATTTTTAGGGAATGCAGATTTTGTATCCCTAGAACACTACATGTTTTTATATACCTTTATTACTACCAATACGTAAATTTTACGTGGAATGTGTGTGTGTGTGTGTGTGTGTGTGTGTGTGTGTGTGTGTGTGTGTGTGTGTGTGTGTGTGTGTGTGTGTGTGTGTGTGTGTGTGTGTGTGTGTGTGTGTGTGTGTGTGTGTGTGTGTGTGTGTGTGTGTGTGTGTGTGTGTGTGTGTGTGTGTGTGTGTGTGTGTGTGTGTGTGTGTGTGTGTGTGTGTGTGTGTGTGTGTGTGTGTGTGTGTGTGTGTGTGTGTGTGTGTGTGTGTGTGTGTGTGTGTGTGTGTGTGTGTGTGTGTGTGTGTGTGTGCGTGCGTGCGTGCGTGCGTGCGTGCGTGCGTGCGTGCGTGCGTGCGTGCGTGCGTGCGTGCGTGCGTGCGTGCGTGCGTGCGTGCGTGCGTGCGTGCGTGCGTGCGTGCGTGCGTGCGTGCGTGCGTGCGTGCGTGCGTGCGTGCGTGCGTGCGTGCGTGCGTGCGTGCGTGCGTGCGTGCGTGCGTGCGTGCGTGCGTGCGTGCGTGCGTGCGTGCGTGCGTGCGTGCGTGCGTGCGTGCGTGCGTGCGTGCGTGCGTGCGTGCGTGCGTGCGTGCGTGCGTGCGTGCGTGCGTGCGTGCGTGCGTGCGTGCGTGCGTGCGTGCGTGCGTGCGTGCGTGCGTGCGTGCGTGCGTGCGTGTGTTTAGGGTATGTGCAGGCGTATTTGCACAAGTGCGTGTGTGTATGCGTGCGCGTGTTTTTGTATTAGCTTAAGGTAAGAATGCGTGTGTGAGAGCGAGTGAAAATTTATGTGCGTGTATACGTAATGTGTACTGAATGGTACATGTGTGCTTGTGAATGTTCCGAGGAATTTTTGCCGTATTGTAATGGGACTTCAAAATAAAACAGTAAATCTATTGAATCACATTATTTTTCTTTATTTACAATTACATACTAGTTAGAAAACAATACACTTTAAATATTACTGCACAGTTCTACAGATTTTCATGTAATAAATATTTTAAGTGCAGTCTGGACATATTCTTGTGTTCACCACATATAGTTTGTCCGCAAGGGCAGTAAGTTGTAGTCATTCTAGAAAAAAAGAACCTCTTTAGAATAAAAATACGATTTAAAAATCATACTTGCAATAAATGGCAAACGTTATTTTTTCCCTAAAAATGTATGTTCAAGTTTAATTACTCAAAATGAAATGTACAACATATAGTAGCTGGCCTAATAAATGTGGATTATGTTTGAAATCCTAAATATCATGAAAAACATAATTAATTACCTGCGTTTCTTGTAACTGTACTTTCGAGGTCCTTGTTGATCAACTACTGCGGGTTGTTGATGCTGTCCCAAAACATTCTCAATACATTTTTTCAAGTCCACAGATAGATTTCGGCTCATAAGTCTAGAATGTTAACTTGCAAACGTTAGCCTTTGATGTAGACTCAGCATAAAGACCGTTCTTGATTTTGGTTTTCTTTTCCAGTGCGATAGCTGTTGTGGACATAAATAACGTAAGCATTTATACACGCAATGATTATTATAAAATAAAAAAAACACATTGGCCAGCGTTTGGTTTTCCTGCCACAGTTCATTCCTTGACACATTTGATCGAACGTGTCAACGCTTCCCTTTGTTGAATTGTACGTCATAATAACTTATGGTTTTCCTGAGTCCTCATTGACTACAGCACCTGGATGCATTGTGGAGATCAATGTAACAATCTTGTTACGTTTCGGTTTGTATGAAACAGCTGTTATATCATCATAAAACAGGAAGAGGCTACTACCAATAGCCCGATTTCTGTAATTAGTATTTGTGAACTCAGGTGGTAGTTCCTTCTTGTTTTTTTATGGTTCCCACAAGAGTTACTCTGCTTTCCTCTAGATGCCGAGTTGCGAGTGGAATGGTTGTAAACCAATTTTCATGGGTCACATTACGATTGCTCCCTGATATTGTTGGGGCAATCAATTGGTCAACAAAATATTCTGCTACTTGAACTCTGGGAGGTGTAGTGTTAATACCAACATGGCCGACAACCTCTGTACATTCGAAGCTAAGGCGTCAACGCGGTGACTTGCCACACAGCCAGTCCTGGTCATTATAAATGATGAATGTATAAATTCATTGAAAAATAACACCTCTCCAGGTATAGATGGGGTGAGTGCAGCTATGATTAAAGATATATCTTCAACAATAATGGACGTTTTACTGTACATAGTTAACTTAAGTTTTACTACTGGCATTTTCCCATCTAAATTAATGGGAAACACAATGTGTGTTGGTACAATGAGTGCACATCTATAAGAAGCGAAAATCCAATGTCAAAAAGATAAACAATTATTAGTTACAGACACAACATACATATTAGAAATAGTTTCACTATGCATGTTAGATAGGTATACTTTACCAAGATAGGGTTTTGCACAGATCATATATTTTGTGCTGTTGTCACACATCATTACAATTTTTATCCCGTATTTGTTGGGCTTGGAGGGGATATACATTCTGAAGGGGCATTATCCCCTAAACCCAACGAGCTGCTCATCTATAGTGACATAAGCACTGGGCTTGTAGTTCAATATGCAGTTAGTCACCAAAAGTTCCCATATTTCATTTATATCTGCATGTTTATTCTCTTTCTTCCTTTCCTTTCTTGTATCTTTGCAATCAAATCTCAAGCAGTCAACAATAAAACAAAACCTCCTTTCAGACATTGTTGCTCTATATTTGTTTCCACATAGGTTAGGATTAAACAAAAGCCTTGATGAAAGGTGATTGTCCTTCAGACCATCAGACAAAATGAGTAAGCCCAAAAATGTGTTTATTTCTTCTGAGTCTACATATTTGAGCGACAAATGTAAGGGATCTTTATACTTAGCTCTTTTCAAACTTATTTCTTCATTGGTATGTGTGACGATTTTGTCAACCAGTTCTTGACTAAAAAAAACTTGAAGCATTCTACAGGATCTTGAGCTTGTCTTGCATTTGCGGTAGGTCCGGGGTTAATGTGAACAACGTTTTTCGCGGGTGTTTTCCTAACTTTATCGTCATACTTACATTGCCACAGAAAGTCATCTTTTCCGAAAAGTGTGTCTGCATCTGGCTTGACTATATGGCTTCTATAAGTTGTTTCTTGTTCTGTAGGAATAGAACTGATTTTAGAGCTGATGTTACTGATGTTAGGCAAGTCTCGATGCCTAACATAAGTAATTCTTCTATTTTTTGAGGATCCTATTGCCCCTACACCTTTATTTTTTCTTTTTTTTTTTTGGTTGGCCCCTGGGTTTTTTCCTTCTCAATATTTTGTATAGGGACGACAATCTCGTCGTCTTAAATCTCTGGCACGAACTCGGGGTCTGCATCACTGTCATACTCATATGAAGCACTTTGGAACTCTAAGACATCGTCGTCACTAATATCTTCCTCAAGCAAATTGAGAATCTCGTCATCTTCGACAGTACGCCTATCTTCCATAATTGTCCAGTAACTCCAAGAAAAAAAAAAAAAAAACACAATACCAAAAGTAGATTTTTATACACTTATCTTACTTTACACACACTACACTTTATTTATATACATATCACTACCTATACGTAAAATGTACGCACTTTATTTAACAGGTAATACTACCACTACGTAAAATTGACGCACAGTCAAAATGTAAGGTACGATCAAGACCAGTAAAAACGTACAATCACCCACAAACTTCGGAAGCCGAACGACCACTGATCAGTTGAAGCACTGCCCAAAGCTTGAACTGGAAGAGTGTGGAGGGGAGTAGGCGTGACTATAAACATGGCGCATATGCGTAAAACTTACGCACGGTAGTGTTTTAGGGGTATTGTAGAGATGCACTAAGAAAGGACTTTTTGAAATTCCGTTAGAAACAGCCACTAAAAGAACTCTTTTGGCTTACAAGAACAAGACACTAGATCAACATTATATAAAAAAAATGTTTAGTTAAATTACTAATGTTAACGGATTCACAAACCGACGACAAAGGCCGAGGTGTCACGACCGCAGCGAGTGACAGCACTAACCGGTATTACCTAGGTTGAAGGACGAGGCGACTGACGGCACAGACAAAGAAATGGTCTCTTTTTATTCTGTGCTGACGGGGTTGGCACGCGAAGCGTACAGTGGTGTCCCATAGTAAAGTGTCTTATTAATAACAAAATTGTAGGTTGAATTAGATTTACCAAAAATAAAATTACTGCTCACTTTTCCAAGGAATTGACTCCTTCTGGACTGAGGACGGTAAACTTGGTTCATAAAAATCGATCACCATAATATGTACTTATGTTGTATATATGCATTTATGCTGTACATTATGTACTTGTGGTGTACATTATGTACATATGGTGTATATATGTACTTGTGGTATACATTATGTACATATGGTGTATGCATGTACTTATGGTTTACATTATGTACCTATGGTGTATATATGTACTTGTGGTGTATATGTGTTCCTATGTTGTATTTATGTACTTATATTGTACACCATATTTACATAATGTACAGCACAAGTACATATATACAACATATGTACATAATTTACACTATAAGTACATATATACAATATAGGTACACATATACACCATATTTACATATATACCTATGGTGCATAGATGAAGTTATGGTCTATACATGTACTTATCCTATTTATGTTATGTAATTTGTAATATTAAATTGGTGTCGAGTCATATTTATATTGTTTATAACTTCTTCCTACACGTTATGTGCTAAATTTAAAAACTGTTCAGATCTTTAGGTATTGACAAAATTACGCTAATGATAATGCTGTTCATGTAATTATTGAAGTTGAGGGTCGTTTTCAGTAATATGGTGACTTAATTATTACACTGAAGCTCAGGTTTATCTATTTCTGTAGGACTGCATCTGTTTTTAGATGTCAGCAAAGTTGTAAGAACGGGGACATGTTTGCTCGAAGTTCATAAGTAGTCTTAATATGTTATTGTTTTAATTTAATTTTATTAAATTTTGTGTCACCACGCTTAATTTATCTAATTCCCTGGATCCTCACAATTTGATCTCCCCCCCCCTATATTTTTAATTAAATTTGTTTATTAAATTCTTAACACGCTGATCGTTAAGATGCGAGGACAATGTGGATTTGGAATGAAAGTAGTATAAACATTACCGGTGGTTATTGACTCTTTGACGTTTGTTTTACTCGGGATGGGATTTTACTAAGAACACTTAGCTCAAAAAGCTGCGATAAATTCTTTTAAAATTTGTCGTAATGGGAAAAATGTTCGGATTAAACTACACTTTCAAAGTCCTTCACTCCGTAATCAAGGTCAATGATCCCTACTCCAGTAGTTCGCGTCCGTGTGAGAGAGCGGCGGCACCGCGCCAACCTCGTGACGTCAGCCCAACGCCGTGCGTCAATTGGCAATTGGTGTGTGACATCACACGGTGGCACTGACAGCCAATCAGCGTGCCGGATTTCCTCGGCGGTAAATCGGGACTGCCGCAACACCTGATTAACCGGCGCGAGGAGGTGTCTCCCCGCACTAGCGATTGCATGTTCTTCCAAATTATCCAGATTTTAGACGCCGGCGCAGCTTGTGCGAATGACTACACGAGTGTAGGCTGAGTGTGGATGACCGCTGTAGTCTGGTTACTAACTGAGTTCAATTTCCTGGCCCAATAGGCGAAGTGGTGTATTCGGTTCATACGATTATTATTTGTATTTCATTGAATTAGTAATTTAATTGGGTTTGTACATTGCAATTGATCAGCAAAATCGCCGATCATCACTGTAAATGAAAACGTAAGTGCAATACGTAGTAACAAACTAACCCTGTGACACTGAGTGAATTACATTATTAGCCTTACCCTTCATTGTTTCCAGCCCCGAGTTTATACACTGCGTCCTCAATTATGTTAAACTGGGGTGGTAATTACTTATATATGAAGAATTGTCGTTTATTTATTGAATAACCCGACCTGACTTCAGAGCGCTCTTACAGCAATGCCGGAACCACAAGGAGTTTGGGTATGCTACAACCAATGGCGTGACGATGTAAGCCAGCCGCAACCATAGCAACGCCTTTACGTCTCCCATTGTTGCCACGTTTAAGTTCTCTAAATACACCTGTTTTATAACCTACTAAGCCTTGTTTTATATTTTGAATTTGAGTGAGACAATTTTAAACTGTCGTATAAATTGTCTTTTACATTTTTGTTTGTTATTTTTCATATATTGTTCTTGTCGCGTTATTGTTATTTTTTTCTTCAATAGGATTTCTGTCTCAACAAGTAATTATCGTAAGTCAAACGCAGTACCTACTCTTGGCAACACCGCGCGCCAGAGCTACACTCAAAGGCCGCTAAAGCGTACTCATGTCAATTTGCGAGGATTTAGTGTTATCGTCAGCGTTTAAACTTGCATGCTAAGATAAGTAATTCCAAGTATAAATTGTATTTATCTTTATAATTAATGTCACTTAATATCAACTTTTGAAACTTGAAGATAGTAACTGAACAGAAACGTTTTTATAATTCTCTCCACTTGACTGTTTCCACTTAGCCTATCAACTTAGGCCTACTTTCTCCCAGTGAAACGTCGTATGTGGTTTGTAGATGACGCGTGAAGCTGATGTGTTGTTATTGGCTATAGAAGCAAGGAGACTCGTATTGGTCTCGTGAAACCAGTTTCTGTTCTGTAAAATTTAGTTCTTGTACTATCTTCACAGGTAGCCCCAGCGGTCTCCGTATCTCTTCATTCTTCTCTCTCTTTCTGTCTCTCTTCAGCACACAATTAAGTGACTAATAGCTGAGCTAATAGTACGTGGAACAGTAATACAAATTAACGCTTATTGGAGACCGTTCACCGATAGATAGCAGCACAGGCGCACGTATACAGCAAATCATCGCTGTGTTCTGTCTGCTTGTTTTTATGGTCAATGTATATCTTAATAGTAACTCTTGTACTTAATAGTAAGTGAACAGATTTAAGAAGACACCTTTTAACATGTTTGGCACAAAAATTTACCATGTTGTGAGGTTAATTGAATTAAATGAGTCTCTCGGCATGAAATTAGCGTGGTCAGTGACGTTTGAGGGAAAAAGATATAGAAGTTGCTTTCTTATGGCCGTAGCGAACGCCTCGGTGGCAGTTACAAGTAGATTACAACTGAAGTACATCTTTATACATATGTAGTGACAATTACTACGTTAATCCTTGGGGTTTTGGGGGTAGTGAAGGAGGAAATGACAAGGTGCTGGTCCTGTCAACGCATTGCAAAGTGGAGAAATAAATACTCGACACACACATTTAGCGCAGTATTGAATGCGACCTCTAAGTCCTTCTTCTCTGTAGTGAAACTCAAGACTGGGACCAGCCAACATAAACTCCTCCCTCTGATGCACAGTGCTGTCAATAGCTCATTTCTACTTACGATATAGAAACAATAAGGTACAAAAGTTTAAAACATAATAAACAATTATAAAATCCGTGGTCATGAAATGTTTACTCGCACACAAAGTTACATATTCAAACGAGCAAGTTATTGGACAGGTATGGATAATGAAACGGAACCTGACAAACATGCAAGGCGTTGCTATGGTTACGGCTGTCTAATATCGTCACGACATTGGTCGTAGCACGCCCAACCTCCTAGTAGTTCCAGCACTTGCTATAGGAGAGCTCAGAGGTCAAGCAAGTCGGAAGATTAAATAGACGGGCCATAACGAGAATTCTTAGTACTGGACTGGGAAGCTGACGTAGAATGATGGGACCAACCACACACCCTACGTCTGTCTCGACCAGCCGTCCCAAACTCCTCGTTTAGGGTTTGAGTTAACGCCAAAAAATAGTTTGGGTAATTTTCAGCAGCTCTTATTATTATTATTATTTTTAAATCAGTAAAGTTTCTTCTGTATTGAGTGAAATAACGATTTGATGCGTAGTATTTGTTCAGAGTACGCTACCTTACCTATCCAATTCATTTATCAAAAAATGTACTTTTGTAAATGTATTGTTACAATTCAATCTTTTTGTTACGAATTTAACGTTTATTGTCACTAAAATTTTGACCACGTAGAGAAACCAGAATTGTCGTAATATATTGCAAATGGCTTTCAATGCCAGGTACATTTGTGTTTTAGTGTTTAAACATTTATATCCCATCACAGAACTAAGTCCAGATTTCGCAACACCTGCTTTTCCAATTGAATAAAGACCAGCTGATTTCCCCCTAAAAGTGTTCATTGTGCACGAATTAACTATGTGATTAATAGTTTGAATGTTGGGTCTGCATCACAAGACTGATCATTCCTAACTTATATTTCCAGTATTTGTGTCTTCTCACACCTGTGCAAAAGTGATTCAACAGTAATCATCACTCCTTACGAGGAAGGTTCATTCCACCGATGAAAGTCACAGGGTCTGATAACAGACTCTTCCGTCTTCAACTTGTGATACTGATAACACTAGTGTTTACCACAGATCTACGAGTGAACCGCTCGAGTAACATTCCAGTGATCGCTAACAACAAACAAGCTTGGAAACAAACAAACGTGGTTGTTGTCGGAGAGATGGGTCAGAATGCAATGTAAACAATCCAATCTGCCGGAGCTCCATCGGGTTGCGTAACGAGACCCGCATCATCGATTAGGGGGAGTTCCGCGTTCAATTCTCCATCTATAGTCACATCTGCACTAGTATCTGTAATTTGAGCAGTTGTGAGATATTTCTTAAACACAAGAAAGAACACGGTGTTATTTATCCTGAAACAATATTTGTCCATTTTTCATCAGTACCGTGCAGCATGTAGGATGTACCTTCCATAGAGTAATACAATATCGGGGGTGTATTATAATTGAGATTATGTTTCTACAATTTTGATTCTGTTCAAAACCCGGCAAAATATATTTCAAGTGTTCGTACGCCTTAACTATTAGTAATCCACCCCCCCACCCCATCTTGTATCGCCAAGCCCCACTTAACACAAATATCAGTGGACCACAGGTTATTGGTCGGTAGCGTAGTTGGTAAAGCCCAGCTTCATAAGCTAAAGATTCTCAGTTCGATTCCAGAGTCGTAACACATTTTGAAAGTGATCAAGCTGTTTATTTGTCATTGGACTATCAATTAATGACACTTTCTAATGACTATTCAGCCTTAGTTTGTAACAATTACTACATTCGCTCATCTACACTCATCACACTAATTCGAAATTCGTGAATTCACCCATACTTGGCGACCGGCGTCTTAGGAATAAATAATATTAAAAAAGAAAAATCTTGTTTTAAAGTTGTATCGACATTTGAATAAATTGGATGCAGCAAACAGTTTAAAGGTAGGTACATTGAGTAAGTGGTGAATCTTGAAAAGCTGGCTAGTGGCAGGGTAAAATTATGCTAGCATGTTAAAATACCTGTATTATAACGCTCAGTCTCTCGGTGTCTTCCAGTCCACTAGCAAGTATTTCGATATTTCGCCCGAAGGAAATCCTCAGATTATCCTCAAATATGATACGCCGACACAACTGTTGTGCGTATTTTAAGGTGAATATGAATTACTCGAGTGTATGATTACCTCCAAATCCGAACCACGTAATATTGGTCTGATTTGAAGCTAATTGACAAGCCTTACATTCAGTTCTCTTCCCTACACAACATCCGGACACTGACTATCACCCAACATGGACACCCCAGACTTATGGTAGTGTTCACGCCAATAGCAACTATTTTGCAGACATTGTGTCAGTAATAAAATGACCTAGTATAGAACCTACCACCTAAAATCTGCACTCACTTTGTCTGCAAGTACTGTAGCTACTAGTGCCGACTGTCGTATTTATTTTTGCTTAACTTATATATATGTATATTAAATATCAGTAATATTCTTTCTAGTCATATTGACGCTAAAACAGTTCTCCTACCTCACTACTATTAGAATAAACATTCATAAAATGTTGACAACGTTTTGCCGCGGGGTCCAGGTTGGAAACCACTGCTCTACACCCGAACCTTGCCTTCCCATCTCGGGATATGACTATTGGATGACACCTCCTTCTCGTCTCCTCAGTGATCTACCCATCCCATTTTACACCATGACTAGAGCAAGTAAATATTTTCAACATATCGAATTATCGATATGTCGCAAACAAAATATTGATATAACGATAGTATCGAAAGAAAAATATCGATATAACTGATAAATAATATTTCTGTTTAGAATCTTGCACTAACTCTTTTGTTACGACCAAAAATTCACTCATGTTTTGCTGTCCATATTTACAATAGCCACTGAATTTAAACATTAAATACATATCTACACAAAACAAGTTAAGGTACATATGTAAAAAAGAAAAATAACGGACGAAAAAATTCAAAATAACAATAAGTATACTTTTAATTATTAAGTTAATTGTAATAGAATAGTGTAATACATTTTTTTCACAGTTAAAAATGCCGTTAGTTTCTTAAACACACAAACCTTCCACCCACTGGTCTACAATAAACTACATTTTAGTGCGTTAACATCACGTAAAAAAACTAAATAAATATACCTACTTTATTATTTCAATGCATGTCTTGTACGCATAAGAGGCAATTTAAATGGTTTTTTTTCGAATCGTGATGATTTTGAGGAGAGAGAATAAAGTCAATATCTGGTGATATGATATATCAGACCAAAATACCGATATGGCCGATATTACTGAAAAAATATCGATACTAGTATATCGATATTTTTACTAGAAATATCGAAACATATTTATCGATATTTCTGATTTATCGTTGCCATCCCTAACCATGACTTCCTTAAGATCGCTGCCCTACTCTGTACATGGTTCTCGCCCCATTTAAAAAGTCTACATAGGCCTACATTATTTTATAGTCCATCTACCTGTCATTAAACAACAACCCCGGTGGCCTGTTGCCATTCTACACCCCAATCACCTACTCATTTCACACATTAATCCTTAATGAGTTGCCTTTCTTTGTTCTGTAACAGGCCAGCTCGTAAAGGTCAACAACCTCCTTCCGTTTTCCACCGACAATGCTCTATGGTTAAATTGCCGTTACTCTGTGAAATTAAACGTACAAGGACCGTATTGTCACTGTGGCTAAAGTCAACCCTTTAGAGAGCCGGTCAGCACTTTGAGATTAAGTTAAAGATCAATAATATTCACCTTGTACTGTACTGGTTCGCCCCCTTACTCTGTGTGAATAAGTTCCCCGCAATATCAGTAGTACGTATAAGGGGAATGGGCCGTCTAAAAAGGTTAAAAAGGAGAGTGGACTCTCCTTTTAATAATATTAATAAAAAAATCCGGACGATGTTTTACGTAGAATATGTAAACTGGCGAGAATTGTTTGGGCTAAGTACGTACATTAATGTGAACTAGCCTGTAAGTTTACACTCAGTATGTTCTTTAACTGACAGAGAAAAACGAAACAGGGGTCACTTTCTTATGGCAGCAGCGAGCACCTCATTGGCCGATAAAAAAATAGTAATAATAAAAACTACATTTATCCTTGAGGATTTGAAGAGGGCAAGGGGAAATACCGAAACGCTGCTCGCTCTGCATCCAAACGGTGAATTGTAGAACTAACTAGTCGACACCGATTCAGTGCACTGTTGGATGCGAACTCTTATTTCATACTACTCTGTTCTGAGGTACTTAAAGTCCCCCTAGACAAATTACATAATCTAAATCAGATAATCTTCAACAAATCTTTAACATTCAATGCATCGTAAACAAAGCACGTGACGCCATGAAAGGTGGTGCAATGAGGTTCATACACTACAAAACCTGTTAGTTGAATTACTGTGACGTAACGAAGTGTGTCACTGCCGTGTATTCGTTACGTGCAGATTACTGTGACGTAACGAAGTGTGTCACTGCCGTGTATTACTGTGACTTAACGAAGTGTGTCACTGCCCGTGTATTACTGTGACGTAACGAAGTGTATCACTGCCCGTGTATTACTGTGACTTAACGAAGTGTGTCACTGCCCGTGTATTACTGTGATGTAACGAAGTGTATCACTGCCGTGTATTACTGTGACGTAACGAAGTGTGTCACTGCCGTGTATTACTGTGACGTAACGAAGTGTGCCACTGCCGTGTATTACTGTGACGTAACGAAGTGTATCACTGCCGTGTATTACTGTGACGTAACGAAGTGTATCACTGCCCGTGTATTACTGTGACTTAACGAAGTGTGTCACTGCCCGTGTATTACTGTGACGTAACGAAGTGTATCACTGCCGTGTATTACTGTGACGTAACGAAGTGTATCACTGCCGTGTATTACTGTGACTTAACGAAGTGTGTCACTGCCCATGTATTACTGTGACGTACCGAAGTGTATCACTGCCCGTGTATTACTGTGACGTAACTAAGTGTGTCACTGCCCGTGTATTACTGTGACGTAACGAAGTGTGTCACTGCCGTATATTACTGTGACGTAACGAAGTGTGTCACTGCCCGTGTATTACTGTGACGTAACGAAGTGTATCACTGCCCGTGTATTACTGTGACGTAACGAAGTGTGTCACTGCCCGTGTATTACTGTGACTTAACGAAGTGTATCACTGCCCGTGTATTACTGTGACGTAACGAAGTGTGTCACTGCCCGTGTATTACTGTGACGTAACGAAGTGTGTCACTGCCCGTGTATTACTGTGACGTAACGAAGTGTATCACTGCCCGTGTATTACTGTGACGTAACGAAGTGTGTCACTGCCCGTGTATTACTGTGACGTAACGAAGTGTATCACTGCCCGTGTATTACTGTGACTTAACGAAGTGTGTCACTGCCCGTGTATTACTGTGACGTAACTAAGTGTATCACTGCCCGTGTATTACTGTGACGTAACGAAGTGTGTCACTGCCCGTGTATTACTGTGACTTAACGAAGTGTGTCACTGCCCGTGTATTACTGTGACTTAACGAAGTGTGTCACTGCCCGTGTATTACTGTGACGTAACGAAGTGTATCACTGCCCGTGTATTCGTTACGTGCAGATTCAAGTTAAGTTCAGATTAAGTTCACATTTTACAGAAAAACGCTTTGGAGCAAACAATACACCCATGATGCACCCCTACACACTTTCACATTAACAGCAGCACGGCTATTAAAAGCGACAGAACTTTTATTTAATATTTTTATTGTATTATTTTTATTCATTACTTATAAAATATTAGACGGTTTTAAATTTACACTAAAAATGCGCAGTGTTGTTTAACTCCAGTTATATGTTTATCTTGAAAATCGTGTCGGCTATCCAATTTTTTCAATTACCTCAAATTAATTCTGCATTGTAACTCGTGACTACGTTAACAGCAGTAGGAATATTTAGTTTTTTGTTATTTAACAACGCTTTTGTATTATGAAAAAAAACAGACGGTTTAAATTCACACTAAATAAATAAATGATTCCAAAGAATTGGCAGAAACTTTACCCCATATAATACACTAAAAAAAATCACAACTTTGAAAATTACCAGTTTGATTCCCAAATATGTTTTTTTTCCATAACCCAAAAGCTAGTAAAGTTAGAGACATGCGATTTTTACTAAAATATTTTAAATTGTAATTAACATCTTTCCTGAAACGTTAATGAAAATATACAGAGCCATTTTTGAGAAAATTCAATTTTTGTATGTTTTTTTCATAAAAATATTAAACAAATTTCAAAAAAATTAAAAATCGTCTGGAGACATTGGCTAAATACACATACATTAATTGAATACAAATTTACCCATACTTTTGGTCTCCAGCGAAGTGCGAGCACGCACGCACGCAGGCACACACACACGCGCACGCACAGTCACGAACATTTTTTTTCCGAAAACCCCACTTTTTGGGTTCAAATAGATTTTTAGA
Organism: Stictocephala bisonia; assembly: GCA_035578905.1. Lineage (NCBI taxonomy): Eukaryota > Metazoa > Arthropoda > Insecta > Hemiptera > Membracidae > Stictocephala > Stictocephala bisonia. Next base: position 215,548 of record JAQJVL010000604.1, on the reverse strand, counting down.
CCAACTTATAAAAAAATTTTTTTACGATCACAATACTTTCTAAATGTTAACGCATATGGGATAAAGTAAAATACGCAATGTTTACACCAGCATAAATGTTATAAACATAAAAAGATGTTATACGTACTAAATGCAAACACCGTAGTGATAGAACAATCGTCGGTTCTTTTAGGCCCAGGGGGCTGGAGTTCAGGTAATTTTTTACATTTCTCATATTTTCCCACTGTCCTTAGCCCTTAAGCTTTATTAATTAACGTAATTAAACAACCTTATTATCTTCTTCCTCGCTCGAGAAATTTCGTGAAGACCAATTCACTTACGGAATTAAATATATAGATTCGAATAAAATTTGTCTCCTGTTTACAATAAAGATGTCAAACAAATAAATAATATTTACCAATACTAATAATTAATTTGTATTTAATATTTCCAGTATTCTCCAAATACGAACGAGATTTAGGTATTTTCAACATATAACTAATCACATATAACAACGAAAATATGTTATAGAGGTACTTGAAGTTACTTTTGATAAATATGTTATAGAGGCACTTGAAGTTGATTTTGATAAATATCTAATAGAGGTACTTGAAGTTCTTTTGATAAATATGTTATAGAGGTGCTTGAAGTTGATTTTGATAAATATGTTATAGAGGTACTTGAGTTTTGCTTTTGATAAATATGTTATAGAGGTATTTGAAGTTACTTTTGATAAATGTGTTATAGAGGTATTTAAAGTTGCTTTTGATAAATATGTTATAGAGGTACTTGAAGTTGCTTTTGATAAATATGTTATAGAGGTACTTGAAGTTTGCTTTTGATAAATATGTTATAGAGGTATTTGAAGTTTGCTTTTGATAAATATGTTATAGAGGTATTTGAAGTTACTTTTGATAAATATGTTATAGAGGTATTTGAAGTTGCTTTTGATAAATATGTTATAGAGGTACTTGAAGTTTGCTTTTGATAAATATGTTATAGAGGTATTTGAAGTTACTTTTGATAAATATGCTATAGAGGTATTTGAAGTTACTTTTGATAAATATGGTATAGAGGTATTTAAAGTTGCTTTTTATAAATATGTTATAGAGGTACTTGAAGTTGCTTTTGATAAATATTTTTTTCCTAAATAGTGAAGATCGTTTTAGTGAAGTATACTCTGTACTATATCAAATTAAATTTATTACACAGATATGTTATACAAGTAAATTTATTACAAGAGTCTATATTCAGTCCTAATTAAGAATAATTAACTAACGATCTTAAAATAGTATACTGATTTTGGTTATACATTTATGTTTTGTAAGCCATCTAGTTTTACTTGTGGTACGTTTTAAAAATATATTTACAATATTAAATGCCGCTTCAGAGAGAAAGAGCAGATTCCTCCGTCCTTCGACAGGATATTGAAGTCGTTGTTTCCGTTTAACAAAAGATAAACGCTGCTCGCAAAGAATTTTATTATATTAGATTTATATTTATTAAATCCTTTAGTATCCATAGGATATTAACTTATTGATATAGCGTTATTGTTTATATATTTGTTTAGTTAACAAGTTCATGCATGAGATGAAATTTTGAACTTAATTGAGCCGTTTTCGTTTCACGACAACGCCAAAAACATGGTCATCTATTTCAAAGAGTCGGTCCACTGTAATGCTCGTATTGCAGCACTTGAAGTGTAATTTGATATGTGAAAACAGTTCTAGTTGACCATAAGTGGATTTCTGTACAAAATTAGAGTATTTTTATACGGTTAAATATGTGAAACTGTATATGTCAGTCGTTCACTATGACTCATTATAATAACAAACACGAACCGTGCAGTTGAAATAGAAACAGCATGTTTTGGCTCGCTCCTCACTTTCTAAGAGCGTATCAAAGATTATAGAACTATGATATTTAGTTAGACATAAAGTCATTTATTCAGTCAAGACATTACAGTGCATAGACAAAGTCAACAGATCAACTGGAACAATTCAAATTATTATTTAAATACATTGATCTTTACCAGTAAAAAAAATACACCAATCAATCCAACCTGGATCACATCACATCCATGACATTACTATCCAAAAATTCATTAACGCTGTAATACGCTCCGTCGAGGAGATGCTCTTTGAGTCGTTTTATGAATTTAATGTGGTCAGACTCTTTTTTCAATGATAAGGGAAGATCTTTGAAAAACTTTATCCCAGAGTAAGAAAGGTGGTTTTTAAATAAAGATGTGTTGTGTTTAGAAATATGAATATTATGGTGTTGCCACAGATTAATAGAAGAGCTATTGTTGACAGGTGTTTCAAAGAGCTGAATATTCCGCTTTGTAAAAATGAGACATTCTAGTATGTATAAAGATGAAAAAATTAACATTTTATGTGAACGAAAGACAGTACGGCTAGAATCAGTGAGTTTCATTTTAAACATTATGCGGATTGCTTTTTTCTGAAGTCTGAATATTACAGAAGTTCTAGTAGTTTCATTGCCCCATATCGCACCACATAATATAAACTTTAAATGGGGGGGGGAATCTCATTACGGAGGGGAAATGACACCGTAATAAGCAGTTAACAACATTTCAATTGAATTAAAAGAAGTTAATAGTCTAAACGTAAATATAGCAGAGTTCTATTTTCTTTGATTGTACGCATACTAAAGGACTGTCAACTGTCCAGCTATGCTTGGCAGTTTGGATCACCTTTAAGTGGTTTCCTATTTAAAGTTTTTTTTAGGTTTAAAAATATTGACTTAGACGATTGGAAGTGTTTTTAATTATATCGACAAGTAGTTTTTTTCTTTACCATCGTTAACTATATATAAATACTAGGGAACACCCCTGCACGCTTCGCGTGCCTAACCCAACACTCACGGTCTCGGCATGTGACTTTTGACTACAAATAATAGTAGATTAACTGTATAACATAAAATCACAATATTAAACTTATTTACAGCATCTCACAATTTTATTCTTATAGAAAAAATTATATGTTGATGGGCTGTTTATACCCCTTAGGAATGGAATTTCAAAAAATCCGTTCTTAGTGGCTCCATTCGATACTAAAGCTAAGTTCCTTTAACATTTTATTTCAATCCGTGTGGCGGTTTTTGAGATTTTCTTAGAGTGAGTAAGTGAGTCAGTTGTATTTGGCTGTTATGCATATAGATTTTATTTTTCAAAAATATAAATTTTGAAAAGTGAATAAAACTTTTGTTTGTTATATCTTGTACACATTTTTCTACACATTGTGTGATCAACTATATTACACTTGTATGACACCCTAAACAAACCGGAGTTCGTATTGCACTAACGTGAAACTACTAAAATTTCTACAAACATGTTTCTCGGAAATTACAAGTGGGCTGTGGTAATTGTCAGCTGCCACCGAAATGTCAGTGTCAGTCATTAGGTGCCAGTCGTTAATTGACTCCTACAACTGCCCCTCCCCCCCCACTGCAATGTCCGTTTGATGTGTCAGTATTGTACGTCCAGTGTGTGTTTGGTGAAGGGCGTCCTACTCGAGACAAAACTGGATTCATCCGGTATGTACCACGCTATGTAGTTTTCGTACATGTAGATACTAATAAAAAATGGTTAACAATCGGATTGAAAATAAAAAAAATAAACAAATGTCAATAAATTACCATTATTATGAATTATTAATAAAAGTAACAGATGTACCATTTCCAAAAATATTTTAAAGGTATTAGGTAAATGAACAATCTTCATAGTATTATGTAATAAATACATTCTCATGAGATTGTTTTTGGTTAAATAGTATCAAACCATGCTAAATTCATGCTGATTCGTAGTACAAAACCTTCCATAATCATGCTTATTTTTAACAGGGTTATTATAAGCGAGGCATTGTTGGAAATTTTATTTTAAATTGTTTGGTTTGAATCAGTCGTTTCTTGGACATTTAATTTGTTTAAATTAAAAGGCTGTTATTTTGAAAAAGATAATTAAATTTTTTCTTGAATTACGGGTAACTTTTTACAAAACGTTGGTCTAGTTTTATTGTATTCATAAAAAACAACAAAAGAATACATTATTTTATGTAAAAAACAAAATGCCTCTAACAGCTAATTGAAAGATTAATGAAATAAAAATGGTTATGAATATATTATTTTCTTAGAATCACGCATACAAGAGTAGTACCTGTATTGTGGAGTTTCTTAAACAAGCAGTAGTCAATCATTATGAACACTTGCAAAAAAATAAGTGTTTTTGAAAGCAAAAATAAAAATAACGTTTGACTACTGATAGTCAAAATTAAACCTTCAAAATATTATTGGTTAAAATTACCTAATAATAGGCATATTTACAATTTTCTGGCGAACAACCAAACCAATTTGTACAAGAGAATGTGCTTTCAAAAACAGCTGTTTTCTGTTTACATGATTAGTTTGGCAGTGGGACACCAGAGTGCAGCTCATTTGCAACATCAGTGACTGTGAGTTGCAATATTTATAGGCCTATTGCTCTGTTAATATCCTTCACGAAATGAAAGTTGCTTAAATATATTAATATTTAAGATACGAAAGGCATAGTAATAATAATTAATTTACTATTAGTATTAACATTCTTTCATTCGTACATATTTGATAGTACTAATTTAATAGTGTGTAAAAAATAACCTAACATTTTTAAGAAATCAGTGAATAGATTATTTCCAAAAATTTATTATCATATTACAAGTAAAAAAAACTCTACATAGGTAAATGATTCGATTGAAGAATAAAATTACAAGCATCTCTTTTGATAGCAAAACCAAGCATTTTTACAAAATATATGACATACTCTAATAAATTGTATATTAACATAGTGATAAATATTTGTTTTAACTGTTTTAGAATATAACGGTTATTTTCTACTGCGTAAAAAATCAGTATATTTGTAAAAATTTACGTTTTTATTCTTTTTCATTATTTAGGTGGCCATTTCTCAAACTGCCAAGTCACCTTTGAGAAGTCGACAGGCGCAGACGGCAATACAGTGGCAAAGAAATTTTACCGTCTGCGGGCCAAAACATGAAATTAAATGAAATATGAAATGATATGAAACAGTTTTTATTGCTTTTTGACAATATATACATAAATAGCAAAAGTCATATTATTAATAATAATGATCCTACAAACTAATGATACATTAAATGATGAGATAAAATAACTAGAATAACAATTTCAGCAAAGTATAGTGGGGGAGTTCATTCGTTCACAGAGTAACACATTCATTCACTACAAACACTCTTCTACAGCAATAACATTCATACAGGAACATGCTTTTCTATTAATTTTAACTGTGCGATTTGTGTTTATTATTGAAAAAGAGTTATAGTGAACACTTCATGATTATTAAAGGTCCTTTCTAGTGGACCATAAGATGATATTGTGAGTGTTTAATGTAATCATCATCATCAAGAATGACATTGTGAGTGTTTAATGTAATCATCATCATCAAGAATGACATTTAAAGGTTCACATATTTAACCATGAAAAAGTATTAAAATACTCGATTTCTTATAAACACCAACTTAATATATTCCAATATAACGGGTCAATTTTAAATGTACTTCAAGTGTTAATATACAGTTATTATTACGAATGAACCGAAGATGTTATGGGGCGCCGGACCACTCCGCCCGACCTCATTTCAGTGGTCAATTTTAAATGTACTTCAAGTGTAAATATACAGTTATTATTACGAACCAAAGATGTTATAGGGCGCCGGACCACTCCGCCCGACCTCATTTCAGTGGTCAATTTTAAATGTACTTCAAGTGTTAATATACAGTTATTATTACGAACCGAAGATGTTATGGGGCAACGGACCACTCCGCCCGACCTCATTTCAGTGGTCAATTTTAAATGTACTTCAAGTGTTAATATACAGTTATTATTACGAACCAAAGATGTTATAGGGCGCCGGACCACTCCGCCCGACCTCATTTCAGTGGTCAATTTTAAATGTACTTCAAGTGTTAATATACAGTTATTATTACTAATTAACCGAAGATGTTATGGGACGCCGGACCACTCCGCCCGACCTCATTTCAGTGGTTAATTTTAAATGTACTTCAAGTGTAAATATACAGTTATTATTACGAACCGAAGATGTTATGGGACGCCGGACCACTCCGCCCGACCTCATTTCAGTGGTCAATTTTAAATGTACTTCAAGTGTTAATATACAGTTATTATTACTAATTCACCGAAGATGTTATGGGACGCCGAACCACTCCACCCGACCTCATTTCAGTGGTCAATTTTAAATGTATTTCAAGTGTAAATATACAGTTATTATTACGAACCGAAGATGTTATGGGACACCGGACCACTCCGCCCGACCTCATTTCAGTGGTCAATTTTAAATGTACTTAAAGTGTAAATATACAGTTATTATTACGAACCGAAGATGTTATGGGACGCCGGACCACTCCACCCGACCTCATTTCAGTGGTCAATTTTAAATGTACTTAAAGTGTTAATATACAGTTATTATTACTAATTAACCGAAGATGTTATGGGACGCCGGACCACTCCGCCCGACCTCATTTCAGTGGTCAATTTTAAATGTACTTCAAGTGTTAATATACAGTTATTATTACGAACCGAAGATGTTATGGGGCGGCGGACCACTCCGCCCGACCTCATTTCAGTGGTCAATTTTAAATGTACTTCAAGTGTTAATATACAGTTATTATTACGAACCGAAGATGTTATGGGGCGGCGGACCACTCCGCCCGACCTCATTTCAGTGGTCAATTTTAAATGTACTTCAAGTGTTAATATACAGTTATTATTACGAACCAAAGATGTTATAGGGCGCCGGACCACTCCGCCCGACCTCATTTCAGTGGTCAATTTTAAATGTACTTCAAGTGTAAATATACAGTTATTATTACGAACCGAAGATGTTATGGGACACCGGACCACTCCGCCCGACCTCATTTCAGTGGTCAATTTTAAATGTACTTCAAGTGTAAATATACAGTTATTATTACGAACCGAAGATGTTATGGGACGCCGGACCACTCCGCCCGACCTCATTTCAGTGGTCAATTTTAAATGTACTTCAAGTGTAAATATACAGTTATTATTACGAACCGAAGATGTTATGGGACGCCGGACCACTCCGCCCGACCTCATTTCAGTGGTCAATTTTAAATGTACTTAAAGTGTTAATATACAGTTATTATTACTAATTAACCGAAGATGTTATGGGACGCCGAACCACTCCGCCCGACCTCATTTCAGTGGTCAATTTTAAATGTATTTCAAGTGTAAATATACAGTTATTATTACGAACCGAAGATGTTATGGGACACCGGACCACTCCGCCCGACCTCATTTCAGTGGTCAATTTTAAATGTACTTAAAGTGTAAATATACAGTTATTATTACGAACCGAAGATGTTATGGGACGCCGGACCACTCCACCCGACCTCATTTCAGTGGTCAATTTTAAATGTACTTAAAGTGTTAATATACAGTTATTATTACTAATTAACCGAAGATGTTATGGGACGCCGGACCACTCCGTCCGACCTCATTTCAGTGGTCAATTTTAAATGTACTTCAAGTGTAAATATACAGTTATTATTACGAACTGAAGATGTTATGGGACGCCGGACCACTCCGCCCGACCTCATTTCAGTGGTCAATTTTAAATGTACTTCAAGTGTAAATATACAGTTATTATTACGAACCGAAGATGTTATGGGACGCCGGACCACTCCGCCCGACCTCATTTCAGTGGTCAATTTTAAATGTACTTCAAGTGTTAATATACAGTTATTATTACGAACCGAAGATGTTATGGGGCGGCGGACCACTCCGCCCGACCTCATTTCAGTGGTCAATTTTGAATGTACTTCAAGTGTTAATATACAGTTATTATTACTAATTAACCGAAGATGTTATGGGACGCCGGACCACTCCGCCCGACCTCATTTCAGTGGTCAATTTTAAATGTACTTCAAGTGTAAATATACAGTTATTATTACGAACCGAAGATGATGTGGGACGCCGGACCACTCCGCCCGACCTCATTTCAGTGGTCAATTTTAAATGTACTTAAAGTGTTAATATACAGTTATTATTACTAATTAACCGAAGATGTTATGGGACACCGGACCCCTCCACCCGACCTCATTTCAGTGGTCAATTTTAAATGTACTTTAAGTGTAAATATACAGTTATTATTACGAACCGAAGATGTTATGGGACACCGGACCACTCCGCCCGACCTCATTTCAGTGGTCAATTTTAAATGTACTTCAAGTGTAAATATACAGTTATTATTACGAACCGAAGATGTTATGGGACGCCGGACCACTCCGCCCGACCACATTTCAGTGGTTAATTTTAAATGTACTTCAAGTGTAAATATACAGTTATTATTACGAACCGAAGATGTTATGGGACGCCGGACCACTCCGCCCGACCTCATTTCAGTGGTCAATTTTAAATGTACTTAAAGTGTTAATATACAGTTATTATTACTAATTAACCGAAGATGTTATGGGACGCCGAATTACTCCGCCTGACCTCATTTCAGTGGTCAATTTTAAATGTATTTCAAGTGTAAATATACAGTTATTATTACGAACCGAAGATGTTATGGGACACCGGACCACTCCGCCCGACCTCATTTCAGTGGTCAATTTTAAATGTACTTCAAGTGTAAATATACAGTTATTATTACGAACTGAAGATGTTATGGGATGCCGGACCACTCCACCCGACCTCATTTCAGTGGTCAATTTTAAATGTACTTAAAGTGTTAATATACAGTTATTATTACTAATTAACCGAAGATGTTATGGGACGCCGGACCACTCCGCCCGACCTCATTTCAGTGGTCAATTTTAAATGTACTTCAAGTGTAAATATACAGTTATTATTACGAACTGAAGATGTTATGGGACGCCGGACCACTCCGCCCGACCTCATTTCAGTGGTCAATTTTAAATGTACTTCAAGTGTTAATATACAGTTATTATTACTAATTAACCGAAGATGTTATGGGGCGCCGGACCACTCCGCCCGACCTCATTTCAGTGGTCAATTTTAAATGTACTTCAAGTGTTAATATACAGTTATTATTACGAACCAAAGATGTTATAGGGCGCCGGACCACTCCGCCCGACCTCATTTCAGTGGTCAATTTTAAATGTACTTCAAGTGTTAATATACAGTTATTATTACGAACCGAAGATGTTATGGGGCGGCGGACCACTCCGCCCGACCTCATTTCAGTGGTCAATTTTAAATGTACTTCAAGTGTTAATATACAGTTATTATTACGAACCAAAGATGTTATAGGGCGCCGGACCACTCCGCCCGACCTCATTTCAGTGGTCAATTTTAAATGTACTTCAAGTGTTAATATACAGTTATTATTACTAATTAACCGAAGATGTTATGGGGCGCCAGACCACTCCGCCCGACCTCATTTCAGTGGTCAATTTTAAATGTACTTCAAGTGTAAATATACAGTTATTATTACGAACCGAAGATATTATGGGACACCGGACCACTCCGCCCGACCTCATTTCAGTCGTCAATTTTAAATGTACTTAAAGTGTTAATATACAGTTATTATTACTAATTAACCGAAGATGTTATGGGACGCCGGACCACTCCGCCCGACCTCATTTCAGTGGTCAATTTTAAATGTACTTAAAGTGTTAATATACAGTTATTATTACTAATTAACCGAAGATGTTATGGGACACCGGACCACTCCGCCCGACCTCATTTCAGTGGTCAATTTTAAATGTACTTCAAGTGTAAATATACAGTTATTATTACGAACCGATGATGTTATGGGACGCCGGACCACTCCGCCCGACCTCATCTCAGTGGTCAATTTTAAATGTACTTCAAGTGTTAATATACAGTTATTATTACGAACCAAAGATGTTATAGGGCGCCGGACCACTCCGCCCGACCTCATTTCAGTGGTCAATTTTAAATGTACTTCAAGTGTAAATATACAGTTATTATTACGAACCGAAGATGTTATGGGACGCCGGACCACTCCGCCCGACCTCATTTCAGTGGTCAATTTTAAATGTACTTCAAGTGTTAATATACAGTTATTATTACGAACCGAAGATGTTATGGGGCGGCGGACCACTCCGCCCGACCTCATTTCAGTGGTCAATTTTAAATGTACTTCAAGTGTTAATATACAGTTATTATTACTAATTAACCGAAGATGTTATGGGACGCCGGACCACTCCGCCCGACCTCATTTCAGTGGTCAATTTTAAATGTACTTAAAGTGTAAATATACAGTTATTATTACGAACCGAAGATGTTATGGGACGCCGGACCACTCCACCCGACCTCATTTCAGTGGTCAATTTTAAATGTACTTAAAGTGTTAATATACAGTTATTATTACTAATTAACCGAAGATGTTATGGGACGCTGGACCACTCCGCCCGACCTCATTTCAGTGGTCAATTTTAAATGTACTTCAAGTGTAAATATACAGTTATTATTACGAACTGAAGATGTTATGGGACGCCGGACCACTCCGCCCGACCTCATTTCAGTGGTCAATTTTAAATGTATTTCAAGTGTTAATATACAGTTATTATTACTAATTAACCGAAGATGGTATGGGACACCGGACCACTCCGCCCGACCTCATTTCAGTGGTCAATTTTAAATGTACTTCAAGTGTAAATATACAGTTATTATTACGAACCGAAGATGTTATGGGACGCCGGACCACTCCGCCCGACCTCATTTCAGTGGTCAATTTTAAATGTACTTCAAGTGTTAATATACAGTTATTATTACGAACCAAAGATGTTATAGGGCGCCGGACCACTCCGCCCGACCTCATTTCAGTGGTCAATTTTAAATGTACTTCAAGTGTAAATATACAGTTATTATTACGAACCGAAGATGTTATGGGACACCGGACCACTCCGCCCGACCTCATTTCAGTGGTCAATTTTAAATGTACTTCAAGTGTTAATATACAGTTATTATTACGAATGAACCGAAGATGTTATGGGGCGGCGGACCACTCCGCCCGACCTCATTTCAGTGGTCAATTTTAAATGTACTTCAAGTGTTAATATACAGTTATTATTACGAACCAAAGATGTTATAGGGCGCTGGACCACTCCGCCCGACCTCATTTCAGTGGTCAATTTTAAATGTACTTAAAGTGTAAATATACAGTTATTATTACGAACCGAAGATGTTATGGGACGCCGGACCACTCCACCCGACCTCATTTCAGTGGTCAATTTTAAATGTACTTAAAGTGTTAATATACAGTTATTATTACTAATTAACCGAAGATGTTATGGGACGCCGGACCACTCCGCCCGACCTCATTTCAGTGGTCAATTTTAAATGTACTTCAAGTGTTAATATACAGTTATTATTACTAATTAACCGAAGATGTTATGGGACGCCGGACCACTCCGCCCGACCTCATTTCAGTGGTCAATTTTAAATGTACTTCAAGTGTAAATATACAGTTATTATTACTAATTAACCGAAGATGTTATGGGACACCGGACCACTCCACCCGACCTCATTTCAGTGGTCAATTTTAAATGTACTTCAAGTGTAAATATACAGTTATTATTACGAACCGAAGATATTATGGGACGCCGGACCACTCCGCCCGACCTCATTTCAGTGGTCAATTTTAAATGTACTTCAAGTGTAAATATACAGTTATTATTACGAACCGAAGATGTTATGGGACGCCGGACTACTCCACCCGACCTCATTTCAGTGGTCAATTTTAAATGTACAGTGTTAATATACAGTTATTATTACTAATTAACCGAAGATGTTATGGGACGCCGAACCACTCCGCCCGACCTCATTTCAGTGGTCAATTTTAAATGTACTTCAAGTGTAAATATACAGTTATTATTACTAATTAACCGAAGATGTTATGGGACACCGGACCACTCCGCCCGACCTCATTTCAGTGGTCAATTTTAAATGTACTTCAAGTGTAAATATACAGTTATTATTACGAACCGAAGATTTTATGGGACGCCGGACCACTCCGCCCGACCTCATTTCAGTGGTCAATTTTAAATGTACTTCAAGTGTAAATATACAGTTATTATTACGAACCGAAGATGTTATGGGACGCCGGACTACTCCACCCGACCTCATTTCAGTGGTCAATTTTAAATGTACTTAAAGTGTTAATATACAGTTATTATTACTAATTAACCGAAGATGTTATGGGACGCCGAACCACTCCGCCCGACCTCATTTCAGTGGTCAATTTTAAATGTACTTCAAGTGTAAATATACAGTTATTATTACGAACCGAAGATGTTATGGGACACCGGACCACTCCGCCCGACCTCATTTCAGTGGTCAATTTTAAATGTACTTAAAGTGTTAATATACAGTTATTATTACTAATTAACCGAAGATGTTATGGGACACCGGACCACTCCGCCCGACCTCATTTCAGTGGTCAATTTTAAATGTACTTAAAGTGTTAATATACAGTTATTATTACTAATTAACCGAAGATGTTATGGGACGCCGGACCACTCCGCCCGACCTCATTTCAGTGGTCAATTTTAAATGTACTTAAAGTGTTAATATACAGTTATTATTACGAATGAATTCTTATTATTCAAGAAGCGTCCGTTCTCATTTTTATCAGTCATTGTTAATCCAAAGGATTGTCGTTAATTAAATGATACTGCTTACTTAATTAGTTGGTAATTTTGTTTACCAAGTACTTGTGATTATTTTGTGACAGTTTATACAACAAGATGAGGATCTAATTAATTAGTTGTATTGTTATTTACGTTGTGAAGTTCAATGGCATGAAATCCCGTGAAACTTAACTAAAATACGAATGTGGCATCATATTTACTTATAAAAGAGAATCTGACTGAGTACTTGAAAATCTGTACATAAAAAAAGTCATATTAGGTGCACCGAGAAAAAAATATACATATCCCTAAGAAGTTGAAACATCCCGAACAATTTTTTTTCCATAGGAATAAAGTTTGGTTTATTGTTATTATAAAACAGCTGATAGAAAAACAATGCATGCACTGAAAATAACAGCTGTTGGATCATCCTTGTGCTTATTTTGTCTCACATTATTTAAAGTATACGTTTCATTTCACCACCAACATAGAGAGATTTGTATTGTTTAAATTTTTTTATTTTTTACAGTCTGTTCAGACATGTAAAATGTGAACAATAAGTAAATCTGTGAACAATATTAAAGGTTGATTAATGCCAAAGACCATCAACAACACGGGTAACTCAAAGACGATAACATAAATCAAGAGAAACCACGTCTACAGCCTTTAAACGTGTCGGCTATCGTCCAACAAAGTTATAGCAAGGTGGTTTTGATGCGCTTCAAGCTTTTGACAGGTAACGCAAGATAAACCTCGTTATTTCTTCTTGGACAAACAGAATTCTGTGAAACAGTATCTCTGTGAAAGATGACTTTGGAGACGTACCACGGGGCTGCAGTATCGTACACAGCACTTTGGAGACGTACCACGGGGCTGCAGTATCGTACACAGCACTTTGGACTGAAAGCGTTGAATAATTTGCAAATTAAAGGTTAACGCTTTAGTCAACTGAATGCCATATTTCCACACAGGTTTGAAGAAAATTTTTTACAATACTAGTTTATTTTCCGTACAGTTGGGATTTTCTTATAAATAGCCTGAAAATGCTGATTTAATAGTTTAGTAGTTGGTTCATATGGATTCGCCATGCTAAAACACTTCTAGGGGAAAGAACTGAGGAGAGTAGGTTTATCAGTTGGCTCACAATCGGACCAATAGTACGTGGTTCGGATTCCAAGCAAATCTGTAGGTGTATTAGTTGTCCTAGCTCTTTCTCAGTAACAGTCGACCCTAGTTAGTAACAATGACTAAACCCGCTCGTCTACAACAATCACACTCATTCGTCCCACATACACACCCTTATATTTAAGATTAGCATTTGAATAAAATTACAATGTTCAAAAATTAATGGAAGAATTAAGCTTGTATTATGTTTCTCTATGGTCTGTTACAACACTTGCTGTTGAAGACTTGAGCGTTTAGCTATGCATTGTTAAATGCCTTTATCTCCGATGGAATCAGTTTAAATTGAGGCCTTATCAATTGTCCGTATCGACTTGTTATGGCGGTCAATCACGTAACTCGTCTGAACTCGCTCATTGCCATGTGTGCGTCTCGCGTCTGAAGCGAAGAGTCAGCGTTATTAAAACGTCCTCCATATAGACGTCATAGGACTTGCAAGAAGATTTATTGATGATGGTTTTTCGTTTTCATTAATAGATCTGTTTTTTAGGTCATATTAGTAAAAAAATTTCAGTTTAACGTCTGTGTCACACGAAACTGCTGCTTGTTTTGGTGTTTGATAAGAGAGGTGGTACGTGAGATTAGAATTAAAATATATAACGTGCCTCAGAGAAAAAAGGAACACTCTCTTATGGCCGCAGCAAACTCCTCAGTATCAGTTTAAATATATCATAACCAATGTACATCTTTATCCAAGTATAGAAATAATTAGTCCTACTACGTTTATTCTTAAGGGGAAGTAAGGGAAGGACTGACGAGTTGCTGGCCCTGCCATCTGCATGGCAAACTGAATAGAAGAAGTAATTATTCCACAATCGACACACATTCAGAGCACTAATGGAAACGACATCTGTTTCTTCTTTCTATGTGCACAAACTGTCTTGGTACCCACAGTACAATTGTGTATAATTTTAAATATATTTTAAAATTTTACTCGATTTTACGAGTTACCAACGTAACAACTATTTAAACAATACTGTTTTGATTTAAACATAGGGTCTAATTGTTTGTCAATGACAATCATGACATAATTTGTAAAGGAACAAATATATTTAAAAGGTGTTTAAAATGCCACAATAAGTTAACAGAACAAAGAAACAAATAGTTTGAAATAAAATGTTATTTCAAACTATTTGTTTCGTTATTTTGTAATGAACAAATAAGATAATGAAACAATTTCCTTCCAGACGATAGGGTAAGATTAAAGCAAAACGTTTTGCTTACTATTATGTCTTAGCTAAAGTTTCTTCCTGTCAAACTTTCTCCAATTTATTCACAATTAACAAGGCGTCACTCGACTGTACAAAAGTAAAATGAGGCCAATGAGAGAAAATTGGCGTAGGCTTCAAGTGATTTCCTGCAATGCTACGAATGTTTTACTTCTCGTCTTCAGAAGACATTTTTTTGTAATTAACTAAAAAACTGCTTAATCCGTCGTTACTTGTCTATAAGTTTACTATAGTTTCCATTTGTATAATACTACAAATGTCTCAATACAAACTGTCATTACAAAAACTTGTTCATTGTGAAACGATTATTTTTAAGTCTTTTTTACTACTATGTGCAATATCGGACAAGATCGAAACTAAGGAATCATGACGCAACTTTTGTGCCAAGGCCTATGGACACTTTTTATGAAAAACCATTTGCTTATTTAGCACCATATTTATTTAACAAAATTCCTTTAGAGTTGAAAAAATTGAGAATAAAAGTTTATTTGGAAATAAAGTTAGAAAATGGCTCTTTACTAGTGAATCAGTGGAAGATTATCTAAACATGTAATTATTATATATGATTAATCATAATTTGGAAATCCTTAATTTTGTAAAACAAGCTCCTAGCACTGGTTGGGTAGAAAATGTAGCCTATTTTTGTTTGCATTAAAGGGTATTTATAAAATAGAGTATTAATATTACGTATTCATTATATTATTTAAGCAAAATATATATTTTTAAAATTAGTTGTAGGCAACTTGACACAAAAATAATTTATTTAAATAATGAATGTAGGCCTATGTCTCACTTATTAGTCTACAGCCTTATTAAAGCATTGACCTAACATTTCTAAGTGCTCCTCCACTCAGGCTTATCCTTGGAGGTTTAATTATTTGTTTTTCACTGTTTTTATCACTATTTATCTATTTATTTATAATATGAAGGTCAGTCTTGGCATATATATTAGACTTATTGTTCTTAATTTGTTTTGGTTGTTACGTATTTTATTTCTTATATTGTCTATTGTAATGACTATGTATGTAGTGTGGTTATGTTTTGCTATTAAAATTACGTTGTATGAGAAAAATGAAGATTATTATTATTATTTAAAGTAAATAAAAATACGATGGTTAACCAGAGAGAAAAAAGAAACAGAGTTCACATCCAATAGTGCACTAGCGCTAATGTGTCTCGAGTAGTTATTTCTCCAGTTTGCCATGCGATGACAGGGCCAGCACCTTGTCAGTCCCTGTCTTATTACCCCAAAAACCCCTAGGATAAACGTGGTAATTATTATTACAGATATACAAAGATGTATATTAGTTGCAATCTCGTACAACTGCCACTGAGGCGTTCGCTGCGAACATAATAAAGCGACCTCTTTTCTTTTTTTCTCTGTGGGTTAGCTGATAAATGTGGTGTTTAAAAAATTGTGAATTTAATAATTATAAAACAAATATTATCGATACAGAAAAAGGACTTCGTTAAAAATTATTCCTAAGGGTACGACATTTATTAACAGGCCCAATGGGCTCAGTTTGAACAATATTTAAGTGAAAGTAATAAATTGTAGTTAGGCGTACAATGAATGATAACGCTATCATTACGGAGTTTTGGTCCTAACAAAACTAGAAAATTGTTCTTTAGATCAATAAAATTGGAAAACGTACAAAATAAGTTTTTAAAACATTTAAAAACGTAATTTTCTGTTGTTTTAGACGTAACCTTTTACTTTAACAGACAAGTTGCATTGGCGAAAAACTGCATTGGATAAATTCTAGTATATTTGTGTTTTAATTGTTTTTGTTTTTTTTTTAATTCATTCTGTTATTTTTTTTCTACGGGCTTATACTTGTTTTTATTTCTTGTGAAAACTTCAAAGAAGTATGTATTATTTAAGTATAAAGTCCACTATGCAGTGCGTAATGCCAGATGTCTCGGATTAGCGAGGCAGTGGGCAGAGTGAAGTGTTGTCTAAGTGTATTTATACTTGCGCAGGAGGTGGCCCGGCCGCGCAGCCGGAGGTGGGGGAGTCCACGAGACAGGAGTCGGCAGAGATGGTGAAGCGACGTGCCGAACTAGAGGGTGACCAGGAGTCGACCGCGGCGACCAAGATCCAGGCGACCTTCCGAGGTTTCAAGGCACGCCAGGGCATGAGAGACGTGGACCGGGCGGCAGCCAAGATCCAGGCGGGTTTCCGGGGCTACAAAGTGAGGAAAGAGATGAAGCGGGGGAGGGGTTCGTCCAGTGCCGAGCAGGTCGATAGGAAGACCCCTCAGCCAGGTGCAGTAAGTGAGGAGGAGACGGCAGCGACCAAGATACAGGCAGGAGTGCGAGGGTTCCTGGTCAGGAGAAGGAACCAGAAGGAGCAAGCAGGATCAGGGGACGCCAGTCAACCGCAAAAGACTAGAGTCGACCAGTAAGTGGCATTTACTGTACACTGGACTAATGTGTGATAAACTTCCCCTATTTATTTCTTCTCTAGGTAGGCACTCTTGGGTGGGCATACATAAAGCCTCCACTATTTTTGTATCTTGTTGTAAAAGTAAAAATTAGTTGAATCCAAAACTATTTTGGTCAAGCAGCAATATAGTCGTTAGAGGCATCATTTATATGGACTGCTTTTAATATTTTGGTTGCTAAACAGACTTTGTTCTGAAAATTTTAATTTCTGCCTATTTTCTATGATTTGTGAACAAACTTTTGTCTTTCAAACAGTCACTAATTTTATTTTTCATAGTTTTAGAGGTATGTACTTGTAAAAGAACATTTGAGTTGGTATCAAAACAACTAATTAACGTTGTTGGTAAATATATAAATATTTTATCCAAAACCAATTTTTTTAGCTATTGTTGTTTTGTCTGTTTTTCAACTTTTCAATGTGTTAGGAAAAAAAGACATACCATCAAATAAAGTTACCATGATTGAAATATTGTACTGTGTAGTTGTGATTACATACTTTTGAATGTGGGGAAAATTCACATCTAAATTTTGATTGTGTAATAATGTAATTAATTAAGAGTTTAACTACAGCTTATGTCAAATGTTGTTATGAACTGTCCGAGGTTGTTGAGTGAGATTTTGTTGTTTGATATATTTTTCATATTGTAACAATAATAGTAGTTAAAATATTATTATCTCTGTACTTTTTTACGAGATGATTGTGTTCAATTTGTATCGGCAGATAAATGGACAAATATTTAAATTAAAATCTAAGATAAACCAAAACAACCAACGCACAAATATTTTATATTATTTTTAACACAAAACTCTTTAAAGCTGCAGCTTGTTTGTTATGTTTGGTTAAACAAATACCTATTGTTTATTGATTTAATTTATAGCAAAATATTTATTAAATTTGGCTTACTTTAATCTATTATGGTTTAAAATGTTTAAATATAGCTCTGTTAAAGCAAAAAATATTAATTTCGTGCAGATTTGTGAGTTTTTAATGAACATATTTTACTTTTTATGATAGTTCTGATTATCAATTTTGTAATCCACTGCTTTCAGTTTAAAATTATTTTGTAATCCAGCTACTTTTGTGTATCACCATTTTTATAGTTACCGTGTAAATATTCTTTATTTAGTTACTCACAATAATTTTTAACATTGCTTTATTTTTTTTTTCATTTGAGATTAATTTTTTTTATTTTGCAAGGCTCATTATTTACAATATGGTTCTTGAATTTATTAAGATTTTAAATTTTCAAAAGTGTTTGGTCAGACAAATATTGCTTTGTATGTCCTAACAGAAAAACGTCCTAAAGTTGTTAATTTACCGTATTTCCAGAGTATTTAATTTTTATTACATTCATGGGGGTTACACGTAACATGTTTAAAATTAAAAATGTAACATTGGGATGATAAGTTTTTAAACAAATCTGCTAAAGTGAATTTTGACTTCTTTCACAGTAAACTAAAATTGTTATACTAAATATTGTTAATAGATAAACGTTACATAGCTTGTATCCTCATTTCATTTGATCTGTGGAACTCAAGTTTTGACACACAGTGTCGTTTTAAGGTCTTGAAATTTATGATAAAATTGTATGCTCTTTTACAGCTGATAGTTATTAATATTAGAGCCCAGCTCCGTATATGTGTAAAAGGATTCCTTGTTACTAAGATGAAAAGAGCAGTTACAGAATTTACTGCTTCACAAGGCAAGATAGTTGAGAGTCAACAAACTTCATCACAACTTTAAAAATTAAGTGTTTAAAATTGTATTCAAACACAAAATAATCGAATATAAAAATATTATTAAATAATATATTACAAATAAACTAAAAATGACATTAGGTTGTTTTTATTTATTGTGTCATTCCTACTTGGACTTGTGGATTGTTGTCATGCTAGGCAAGAATAAAAACAGTCTTATCTTAAGTCATTCTTAGATTGTTTACAATACAGAATATTATTTAAAACGTTTATATTCAACCCTGTAGTGCTTATAAAATATTTCTCAACATTTTTATTTGACCACATATCATACAAATTATATTGATGACGATTCAGGGTTGTAATCTTTTTCTAATTTGCTCAATTCAGGTGGCTAAAAATGAATAAAATGTGTCGTAAGAATCAACCAATTATTCAAAGTTAACATGTTGTCACATTAGAAGTACCTCTGTACTTGATTGTTACTCAAGTGCTCCTTATATAGCAACATGTGAAATCATTGTTTACACTGCTTGGTCTCACATCAACACCATGCCAGTAGAAGCCAGATTAGGCATGCATGTAAATTCCAAGAAAACAAGTAGCCACTGCACTTGTGACTTATCAAGGAATACATTTTGAAAATTGAAATGCATTAGTATCATATAAACACTCAACCCCTCAAATTTGTAATTCTAAAATTAAAAGTGAAGTAGGCTGAAAAAAAAACAGTTCAAGACCTTTTTTTAACAAGGCCTTAGGTGATCCAATGGATAAGGATTACTTGTGACAATAAAGTTTCATGCCTACGATAGATATATTTATTATTCACCATGAAAACATTTGTTTATTTGATTTACCTGTATGACATAATACACATAGTAAATTGGATTAACAAATACAATGATAACTGATAAAAAAACTAAAAATAAAATTAATTGATAAAGAGTGAAATAAAAGTCATAATGTTGAATGGCACTTAGCACTGTGGGGAAAATTACTATTAAATGAACTATCTTAGTACATTATAACTATTGAAACTAAAAGTAAATTTAAAACCACATATTTATAAATTTCAGCAGTTTAATCAATTTTAATAATGATAAAACTATTTTGAAAAATTAACCAAAATGACTGCATTTATTAACAAACTACTCATCTTGATCATAAAAACACAATGACCCAGTTAACTTTATACTTTATTAACCAAATTACTGTTCATTACTTATTAAAACATTCATAAATAATTGTTCATTATCAGCAAAGGGAACACAATTTACTACGGGAAACAAATTATAGACCAATCACTCTTTACTTTTTTTTCTAGGGCAAGGCAAACTATTAATATAATCAATCATATCAAAAATTTACTTCCTGTTTATAAAATATATCATTCTGAGCCAGCATATTTTTATGAATTTCTACTACACAATTAATTGTTAGGTACATTTATACTTATACCTTAATCAAAACCATTACATTTCCGTTAACTACCATTCTTTATCTTGTTATAAACCAAAGGTTTTTTTGTAGGAATCAAACTGGTACCGGTATTAATTACAAAATTAAAAACTGATGTATATGGAAATTCCACCTTACAAGAGCAAAGATGATTAAAAACTTGTTGAGTTTATACTACCATATAGTATGTAAAACTTGTATTGTTAATTCTAATAAAGCTAACTAACAAGCACACAAATTACATGTAAGATCAATACTTTACTTTATAATCCAATAGATTATAGTTAGTTAATTATTTATAATGGTTTAACAGGTTAACTAAACAGAGTAGTTAACTAAATGCTATATTGTGATTTATTAATCAAATGTCAAGTAGTTTATTTATACCTTTTGTCCTTAGAATTGTAAAGAAACGATCTAAATTTAGTATTCTATATTTTTCATCCTATGAGAATTGATGTTATAGATAGGAAATGTTGGAAAATTGTAATATTGTTGTCTCCAACTCGGTCGCTGTTGATAGAAACTAACCAGTACCACTGTTATAGAATCGCACCAAAGATATCTGTTAGATGGATCATATCTAGGTGGACATATCTTAAGTTTAGGAACTGTACTGTATGGATTTTGTATTCTCTGAGTTTTTTAGATACTGAGTTAAGAGTTGTATTACGTAATCTTCCTTTGTAGATAGCCAGTGTATTTCAAATCTCAATCTAATCGGACCAACCAATATGAGCAAGTGTGTGGTAGAGACATCTACCGGTAGATGTTATTGTATGTGCCATGATGAGTAGTGGATATTTGGCCTACTCGGTCCACTCAGCCCGTGGACCACTCTGAAACCTGATTTGACATTTGTTACTATAACTTGTACTGTTTAGATATAATGTATCATTTTTATGTGAATAAAAAATTATACTTTATATGTTTGCGTATTATAATCCTATTACAGTTCATAATTTGGCCGGATAGGAAGTGCCCTCTGAAACCACCACTGCGAGAGATATCCACTGAGTGGTGGAAGGAGATAGAAAATTACTCTTCCCCACTGTGTTATTCCATTTAAAAATTGTCATGGCAACTAGGAATACGGTAGACCGTTTTCAGAAACAGACGTAGGGGTTTCTACAGTGGAGGGGAATCCTTTCACCGCTCAGCTGCCGTCCATCATGGGCGTGACTAACTTCCACAACAGTGGAACAAAATAATTGTAATGAACTGTACAAGTTTGTTTGTCTACATTATTGTTAACTATCTTATTGTTATTTGAATACTAATTAA
This sequence comes from Stictocephala bisonia, assembly GCA_035578905.1. Lineage (NCBI taxonomy): Eukaryota > Metazoa > Arthropoda > Insecta > Hemiptera > Membracidae > Stictocephala > Stictocephala bisonia. The sequence goes on along the minus strand of JAQJVL010000604.1, from coordinate 193,575 downwards.
TGATTTAATTTAATCGTCCTAACCTTGATTCGTTAGTGCTAATCACACACAACCAATGGTCACTGCTGCTAAAGATAGTGAGTGAGGTTGTTAATGCACTTCCAACCCACGGCCTAACGTCTTTCTATTTGCCATGACAATTTTTATTTGAATGATACAGTGGGGGAAGAGTAGTTCTCTATCTCATTTCCACGACTCAGTGCATCTCTCTCTGTGTTTTCTGTAGGTTACTTTATAATCAGCCTATCTATATAAATAATATTAAATATTATATAAGGTAAGGTTAGGTAGTTTTATATCAGGAATTTGATTAATAGGGGGGATCGATATTTCATCAGCAAACCTACCGTAGAAAACAAGTCTGTATACTAAACATGTAATAAACTACGGGGCAAATTTCTGACGTAATTTATTTTAGTCCTTCTCTTTCTCTCTCTCTCTCAAACACTAAAAGATGAAAGTAAAATACAAAATTGTTGTCATGTCCTTCTCCTTATCAGAAGTTTTTCTGTGTCTTATATAAATCCTATTATCTCTACACCTACGGTCAATCTATTCAGATTTGACAAATTTAACACCCCATTCCCATTAAATTCATACTTAATTGAGCACATATGATTTTCCATTATTCAGGTCTTATTTTTATTAATTAACTTATTATATAGATACACAAGAGAGTTGTTAAAGATATACAGAAAAATGTGTTGTTAGACATACTAGAAACTTACCGACCCTGAAAATAAATTTTAAGAGGATAGATTGTAATGAAGTACTTTTAAATTTAATCTATTATTACCAGAGATTAATTAAGTATAAACTTCGTCTGTGCTATTATTATTAAAAATACTAAACCGAGTATTAATAAGATGGGAAATATGATATCAACAAACTTACCTGAGAAGACAAAAACACTAGAATAGATCCTATTCTCTTTATTGCACTTATTCATAGAGAAAAGAGCAAAGATCAGATACGTGTATGTTACAATCAGCATATAAATCAGTATCTCTTAGGTTAAAATGTATGCCCTTCGTTGGATGAACTCTTGGATGGTATAGTGTTATAGTGTAGAGACTCTAGCAGCAGTTTCTTAAGTAAGTCTTGAAGTTCTTCTCTGAAAGCTGCCTATGGGTTTTAGGTAGTGTTGAAGAACAGAACTCCTCGGTTTGATATTTTTTTCTCAAATAGGCTTCAGTATGAATGAGAATAGTTTATTGCGTAGAACAATTACTATTTACAATTGTATAGTAATTTTCACTAATAGTAGATAAAGCAATATAGTCAATAATAGCACTCAACAGCAATCAAACTTACTGTTGAGAAACATACACACACTAATTCTAGCCTTCGAAGCCTTCCCCTGGGATAGCATTCAAACAGATCCCCTAGAGTTTAGCACTGCCAGTTATGGGCCAAGGACTCGCCCACCAAATAGAGGTAAAATTTACAAAGATTTCTTTTAAACGGGATTTAAAAAGCTTGTGGTTTCCTTCATTTTTAAGGTTTTCCAGAAGGGCCTTAGTGAGTCTGATTCCACCTTCAGCCAGCGAGTTTTCAAAGACACTCGGTAGTATATGGCAATTTCCAAAACTTACATGATGTTGGTTAAGGAGGAGCTTGCTTCCGAGTGTTGTATTGTACAGGTGGCTTGCCCTGTTCTTGTTGCAAAGAGGATGAAATGAAATGAAAAATGGCTTTATTGACAAAGTGTACAAATAGTGAGGTTAGGACTATGGTTGTCTCTTGGAAGTAAAGGTTTCCAATAGTAAAGATTCCCAATTGTCCTAAAGCTGCTCGGCAAGTGTCCAGTGGTCCTACTGGTTCTTTCATAGCCTGAATAGCCCTTAATTACATACTAAGCGGTACAGCGTATCGCTTTCTGGCTATATTCACTGTCTAGTAAATAAAGTAATAGCAGTTTCAATCGACACTTCGAGTATTCCTTTATTATCTATCGATGATTCACCAAAAGTGCTGATGAGGTCTCTGCAACGTTTTTTCAGTCGGCACCAGACTTAGAATGTAAGCAGTCTCACGTTTGTGGTGTGTATAAAATGTAAGTATATACATTTTTGTTACTTATAACAGTTATAACATTATTATTTAATTTTTACTTCAGTAATTTAATTCCTTTATTATAATATGTATATTTAGAGCTAACAGGAGATTCAATAAAATTGAAATACATTTCATTATTATAATTAGTATTATTATTTTCATTCATGGTTGCAAGGAACCAACATCCATTCATAGATTTTGAAGATTGTGGATATTTTACTATTCACTGTGTTTATGTGAACATAATATGTTAAGTATTTCTAATTTGTTGATATATGTTTTATTTTTCAGGTCACAGCAGTTTTTGACATCTGATGAGTTATCAGCAATTCTCCACGAACTATCGGAAGAGGAAGGAAACGCCAATGACGACTGTTTTGATTTTTTCGATTTAATTATAAGTCTTAATAATAATGTATTCATAAAATTATAACTGATTATAAGTCTTCATTTTTATTAAAAAAATCATAATTGTTCAAAAATCATAAGTAACTATTTATTTCAAGTGTAAGTTGGCTTTGAGGTATTTCATTATTTAGTAATAAATTATCATTTTTAAAAGTAAAATTAAAACGTTTTAGTTTATTTTAAATCCATAATTACAAAACTAATGGTAATTTAATGAATGTATTTCATAATAATGACAAAAACCTAGAATTACAATGAGCGTGTAGTATAAGGAATGATAAAGGTGCGTGTAAGTAAGGGTTATTAACAAGTATCCTGTGAAGGTTTGTAATTGTAATTTCTCCCCAAACTATAAAATCATATCACTAAACACAAACGCAATACACAACACAATGGACTCAACTACATTTCAGAGTCATTAGCATCTAAATCAGGAAATAACAAGATTACATTTCAACTGTCACTGGTTAGGTAGTAGTGCCGAAACAACTTAGTTTGTGTGAATGTGAATGATAACTGAATGAGTGTATAACCTGTTTAGTGTGGTTTTGAGTTTGACTTATGCTCAGAAAGGGCCATTTATTAATAATAGCACAATATCCAGGGCAACTAAGGGACCTACAGCTTTACTTGAAATCCAAACCACGTAATATTGATCTGATTTTCAGCTAAATGACAAGCCTAATACTCAGTTCTCTCCCCTAAACAACATTTGAACTCTGAGTACCACCCAACACGGACACATAACATTTTGTATATTTTATTGGTAAATAGAGCACTTTACCTTTGATACCCCATACTTGTAGTAGTGTCCACGCCGATAGCGACCATTGATCGGATGCTGTGTCGGTATTAAGAATAAATTAATTTATATCTCATTAACACAAGTATAGAGCCTATTGCCTAAAATCTCTAAAACACTATGTCTCCAAGAATGCCTAATTATGAATATTATGTAGTAGATTAGTAATAGAGATAATGTAGTAATGCCTTAAACTAAAAAATAAAAAAAGTATCATAGTGTGGAATCCATGACGAATAAACAAAAATTGTTTAAGAGAAATACAAATTATGCTTCAGTATAAATAAAATAGTGATGAATGCATTGTAGCTTGATAAATTAAAATATTTCTATAAAAGAAAAAAATACAATATATAATTCTGATAAATCACATATTTAAAAAATTATGTATTATCTAAAGACAATGTTCGAAACTTCATTTTTGCAGACTAAGCAGAGGAGATTTTACAACAGTCGCGTCATACACAAATCTCGCTATTCCTGGATGATGCTACTTGGGTTGTGATGTGTTTGTTTATGTAGGCATCTCTGAAATCCATGTTATATTCCGACTCCCACTTTTATCGTTGCCTCACCCATTGTCAGATCTTGTGTTTTGTACACAAGTCACAGAAGGTGTAAGGAGTTTGGGTACTTTTGTATGAGGAACAGTTTAGAATCAAATAGTTAAGTGGGATTGTCTCATATTAGTTGTAATTTTGTGCAGATAATATATTTAATAAAAAAAGCCCTCATGTAATGCGGGCAGACACTAAATAAACTTTCCAAAGAATAAATTAAGAGAAAATTTAATTTACCATTTAAAGTCTGTTTTTTAACAGACTTTATTTGTAAAAAAGTGTCAAATCAGTCAAGTCAAGTCGTGAGATTCAGTAAATGAAACATAAATGTGTAACGAGCTAAGAGTAACTTTATCTACGTTAGGAAGTGTTACTCCAACATCGATATAGTGTAAAAACATAATTGAAAATAAAAATGAAAACAATTCCTCCGGAACTACATTGTTGTGGCTGACTGTATCAAGGTTCTCAGCTTGTGGTCAGCAGAAATATGGAAACAATCTCAAAGGCTATCATAGAATGTCAGCTGTAAATCTGCTATTTCCAAGTCGAATCTGTATTGCACATGCAGTATAACATTTGTATAGAGTCTGCAGACGTAGTCATCATGTTGGATTAATTCCAATATATAAGAGCGTTGTTAAATGCAGAACATCAACGTGGCTTAACGATTTGTTGGACAGTTACAATCTTTACATCACTTGAAAGAGTGAAAAAGTTAATAGTGAATCAGCTTTATTGTCGCACTTCAAAAGCTTTATTCGTTACAAAATGGTAGCAGTTCAAAAACCACCACCGTTTTGAAATGGATAAAGCTTTTGAAGCATTCTTTGCTTGACCAGCCCTTTTAAATTATGTGCATATCAACCTATGTTTACATTAAAAATATTCTACTGACTCCTTGTGGACTGTTCCCATAGAAGAATAGCAGGACACCGAAATACATCTTAAAGTAGGCATTTGTGTACAGTAATGGTGTGTAAAGTTATGTAGCTTTATCTGATATGGTTACAATAAAATTAAGCCATTCTTAAACTTGCACATAAGAAACTTTCAAGCGCCTCTATTTTTTTTTTTTTTTTTTATTTTTTTTAGGATTAACCTTTTGAAGTCTAATTTGCGGCACTAGTTAAGACCATCAAAATGATATGCACTTCGACCTATGCAGGATTTTATTCCGACTTCTAGTGGGCCGTCCCCTTATTGAGGTAGTGGGTGACTGAATTATGAGTTAAAATAGGTTTTTATGTCCAGTAACTTGGTACCAATTGTTTTACCTCTATCTTAAAAATTATCAAAAATATTTTACTGATTCAGGACTTTTTGGATACCCGCTATTATATAGTTTATGGTTTGTTATTACTTCCGAACGTGGACGGATATAATTAATGAAAATATAAATGGGGATTGACACTAGATTAGTCATATGATTGCAGGGAGTCTATCCAAACGTTAGATCACATAGTTACAGAGTGCCTCCTGCTCTATTTTATGGAGGGATTAGCCGACATATATGAGGTAGGTCTTAAATCGCTCGATGGATTGGGCTTAACTTTGTGACAAATCACTTTATTATTTCTATTGATGAATAATATGATTTTGGACCATTTTCCAAACATACATTATTTTTAAATTTTATTTAGCACAACATTTTTAAATAATAGAGGATAGCTGACAACAAAACATACACTATATAATGTTAACCAAAATATTGTTTTTACAATAATTGTCAAAATTAAAAACAAATAAACAGAACAAAGAACAATGGGTAATATCTGGAGAATGGGTTTGAAAATAATTAACTTCCATTTTTCTGTAATATCAAGGAGATGGCCCCCAAGGAGTCAGAAGAATATCTTAAACGAGAGTATAGATTGAGTAGTACATCAAATTATAGGTCTATAGTAGTAGAACATAAACCCACATATCCAACCTCAAAAGGTTCACTTTAAAAAAATTATGCTAGTTCAAAGTTTAAAAAAAATACAATGAAGGTTCTGTTCTGGTCGGTTTAATATTCATAAGTTGATAAAGTTAAAATGTTGAAAATGTCTCCTGGACTTAAAATTTTTTTTTATTATTATTTTTTTTTTTTAGTTAGTGACTCTTTACTTCCAATGGAAGTTCATAAAAAATCAAAAAAATTACTAGCACAAAACGTTTTAGACAGCTTTACATTGTAGCTTAAAATAGGTGCTTTGTCATTTCATGAAAATTAATCAATCAAATAAAAATAAATCACAAATTGTTATCTAGGAATTCCTTAACACTGTAATAGTTTTTTATCTAGCAATAAATTTTTTACAGCTACTAAAAAATATATTTTTTATTTAAATTAATAACTCTTAGAGGTAGCTGATACATTTTGAGCCCCCACAAAAAAATGGTTTTTTCTGAAAGAGTTAGATTATGAGCTGGAATTTTGAGCTTAAAATTGTGCCTTGTTTCATAAGAATGATCAAATTTTAAATATTCAAATTATTAATATTTAATATTTTAATATTAATAATTCAAAAATATAAAGACATGTTAGATTAAACATTTATAATTGTTTAAACAAAGGTTTGCAGCTGGAGAATCTGTTTGTTATGTTACAAATAGTTATAATAAATTACTTCTGTGCTTTAAATATAAGTTGAATTGAGTAGTAAGTTTACACAATTTAAAAACAATCTGAGTAGACAAGTACATGGAGGCCATCAGTAGGAAGGAAATGGGAATTGAACGTCAGGTGATCATTTTGTACATCGAGAACGCTCATGATACAAAAATGAAGGGTCAACCTTAACAGTGTTATCACAATAAATTAATTAAATTTAATAATAATAAAAGAATTATAATTGTATTTAATTCAGAATAAAATGGTCCGGTTATTAATAGTAATTTAACATAAAAAATAAATTATTAAATTAAAAAATTGAAAACAAATCATGAAAGCATTTCTCATGGTCAGAGGCAAATAATTGCAGGGACAGATTCGCTCAGAGGCAGATAATTGGAAGGACATAGTCGTTCAGAGAAAAATATTTGGAGGGACCTGTTTGTTCAGAGTCAGTCTTTGAATAAACGGCCAACGCAACAACCCTTTATACCTTGGCCAGTGGATACTCACCATCATGCCTGTTCAAATCGGCAAGTTACCACTCAGTGAATTGAAATCAATCACTAGTGCAGTTTAGTTGTCAGTCTTAACAATGGTTGAAATTCCTTGTGAACGGCGTGCTACGGCTGCTACAGGTCAGTCTTGAGTGATCGCCGACCATCAACCACTCCGTCGAGTGCATGAAGGGTAACCACCTTGGTTGCTTCAAGTGCTAATTAACACTTGTCACTCAGTGTATTCACAATTGTTTACTATCACGACAGTTGAATAGTCAATTTGACTATGATTCATCTGTTCGAATCCGTTATGCACAGTGCTTTGTAAAAACTACGAGGGTCTGACAAAACCCGGTTGGCCTGGTGCTGTGACTATGTTATCCACACAGATTATTAAATAACATTCGTCACTAAAATATAGCTACAAGAATTGGAGGTGACAAACACGCTTACATGGGGACACTTCATTGCAGATAGGATAGAACGACACCGGACTAAAATGAAGTAGGGCGTTCTGATTATTATCTCAACAATATAAAAATTAGTATGGCTTTAAGTTTAGTCATTATAGAATTATCAATAGATAACTTAAAATTAAGTAGCTAGAATATCATTTTTACAAAGCTAGAATCTGAGTTTACCAATTAAAATAATGTCAATACTGTGATAAAGTTTGATTTTATTTAAACTTCACCCACAAAGCTTTACCAGATTTACCCGTCATTGGCCTGAGATAAGAGCATAAAATAAAAAAAAATTTAATTGGATTTTATGTGTTAAATTAATTTGAATTGATGAACTAATTGTTAAAAATTATCTGACAAAAACATTTAAAATTTAACAATGGTTCATAAATGGCACCCATTAACATAAGGCTTTTGTGTGGTTAAAGTTGAATGAAAAGTTGGCCTAGTTAACATATTATTAATGGTAGAATTTAATCTCAGTGAGTAAATTGTTATATAATACATAAGTAAATGTTTGACAAAATGGATACACACAGCGACTTTGTATATGTGCCATGATCAGCTGATGAATCAGTTAACAATGAGTCAGGTCTAGATCACAGTGAGTCAGTAGAAGTAGAAATTAGCACAAATGATGTGATAAATAAGTTAATGGAACACAAACACAAACACAATTAATAAGAGATGACATTCATACAGTAATAGACAACATGAAAACTGAAATACACACACTAAAAAATAAAGTAAAAAACAACATAAAAATTAGTGGACTACTAATTCATAATGAAAAACATAAACAACAATGTGAAACTATACAATCAGATAGAAATTTTAACAAACTTTCAGTAGAAATACAATCAGAGACAAACTAAATAGAGAAATAGATAAGATCGATGGTATAATAGAAGAAATTACCCTTCCCACTAATCACTACAAGTATATATAGCTAAGCCATAATTGTAAACTTTAACATCATCACTTCCGTTGTTTTTTTATTTTTACAATAATTTCAGTCATATTATGAATTGTTATAAAACTAAGGCCAAACCCTTGGCCACTGCTTGAAAACAAGCCAGAAATACACACTAACCTGGTGGTTCATTTTAAATTTCAATCTCTGACTCTATGAACAACAACCTGTCAGTATTTATAGTATTGTGCGTTATATTAATAATTAGTTTGTGTGTTTCAAATACGGCTACGCTCGATAGCTGCAAGCAATACGATATGAATTAGCTCAATGTGGCATATATGTACGTACTGGAATAATAATATAAGAGTGATATATCAAGAAAGTATTATATCAGAATCACTATTTAAAAACAATCTGTCACTATTTTAACGTTTGATTTTGACAGTTTTAATACAAAATAATTTTATTTAGTACAAAATCGGTTTTTTTTTTTGTTGCCAAAGTTGATGTTAACTTTTATACTGAGAACACTCCAACAATACTAATTAATTGTCCTACACTTGTAGATAAAGAGGCCATTTATGTAACTGATATATGAATATATCATATTTTCACTGTCACCCTGTCATTATATTATTGGAAGCACTTAGTTTGCCAATCATCTTAACAGTAATATCGTGTTTATTTTTTTACGTAGATCGACATCTATGTGGAGGCCAGCTGATATAATGCAAGTTACATAAAAATAGCAATACATAACATGAAGAAGCGTTATTTTAAATACGTATTCAACTTAGAAATATTATTAGGATTGCGTTTTGAAACATTAGGTTTTGGTAAAATATCTTTGTACAGCAAAATATATTCTTGGCTATTACTTATTGTGAGTTTTTCCAATATAATATACCTTATTTTTTATTTTGCTTTACTCATTGAAAGAAGTCCTGTTATATGGACTTATTCTACAAACAGGTTGATTCGAACAATTCTCATAACTAACACGATATATGTGGGATTGCTTACATCCGAAAAGAAGAAGACGGCTGCTTTGACTTTGAATCTCATCTATTGTCGTTGAATATTGAAATTTCAAGCCGTACTTTGGAATCAATTGTGGTATATTTATCATTGGAAATGTTTCTACTAACATGGTGGGGCTGACCATGATTATATTTAACCTCCCAATGACAGAGGCAAACATACTTGAAAATCTAATACTTTTCTATTTTATGTTAGCAAAAGTCACTCTGATTTTTGGTTATACAGTGTTCCTCTCAAATAGTCTTCGAATATAAAAATCCGTAAGAAAAGCTATTAATTACACTCAACCCCAATTCGAGGAGCATCTACAGGCAGGTTCAGGACCTTTCATCATTCAAAGAAGAGTTGAAAGGCTGAGTGCTCCGAAATACAACGAAGACACTTCTCTTACCTTAGATTGATTCTGGGACATTTCTACAACACTAAACAATGCATAGACTCATTTTATTGTACGTTTGTCACATGTAGTTACAGTTATAGTTACACCATATTTTACCAGAACGGCATTTGAAAATTTGTGCATTTGCCTTTAATCTAGGCATACTTTGTAATTGGCAAGCCACTTTCTCTATTATAGTACTTCTCTGATTCAGATTGAAAAGCAGTCTATTGTGGACAGATTGCCAATGGTTTGGTCTATCAGTAGAGAAGGGAGGCTCAATTTAACATAAAACATACATTGTTACGTCATCTCCAGACAATACTGGAGACTATGATGATTGTTACCACTGCATTTAGTGATGGTCCCAGTCGCTAGATGTTTGTTGTCTTTTTTGATTTTGCAACGCTGAGAAAAGCTCTCAATATAAGAGTGTGATTTTAATTGCGTAAAAGACTCACGTGCTTTAAGCTAAGACCTCATGTTTGATCATATCTGCTGACTTTACTGAATTATATTCTCATCTTAGATATGAATATGCACCATTCAATTGTAGAGGTGGTTAAATGAACATATTCTTTAGGCTAAATAGAGAGATTAACGGTGTATAAATAAACACGGGGTGATTATATTTTTTTTTGTTCAGTTTAGCGTAGGTTATGGACCCTATAAAAAGCTATATAACTTTAAATCCTTGAGTAGACTGTAATGATCATCTTCATTTTTTTGACTGGTATGTGTTTCCCTTTATTTTGACCTATATAACCTTTTCCCGAAGTTTGGCACTTTACTTTTGGGACACCCTGTATATAGTGTATATTTTTTAAATAGCGATCCTTTTGAGGTCTTATTTTTGTGTTTATGTTCTACTACCTTTAATTTGATGCTCTCATTTAAGATTTCCTCCTGACTCCTTGTGGGCCATCCCCCTGATAAGACAGGCAAATGGAAGTTACTTCAAAAAGTAGATTAACAGATGCAATAATGATGTACCAGGTTTTATTGCTTTATCTGTAATGGGTCAGACATTTTTTTTGTAATTGGTAAAAATTTGTTTCAAATATTTACCATCTGTCCTCTTAATCATGTTAAAAATCAATAAACGTCCCCAATAGATTCATCAAATAACATATTCCTGGTCAATAATACATAAGAATTAATTACAGTGGAACCTCGATACCACGAATCTCAAGGGAATTGAAAAATATTCGTCTTATCGAGGTATTCGTGATAACGAGGTTCGTGTTAGCGAGGTTCAAATGAGTGACATTCGTGTTATAGAGGTTAGCATTTTATATGGCGACGGGTTGAAATGTAATTCCAAATAAAACATACGTAAAATACATACATCGTACAGTACATTTTAATTTACAAATTAATGGCAGATACAATTAATACATAGAAATATAAATAGCCAGCACAATGAAAAGTAAAAGGCCAAATGAGTATGACTTAGTAAATTACATATACTAATCAACATTTTGAAATACAGTACTGGTAGTAATTTAGTAAACATAAACAAAGAGTAACATACGAAATTGTACTGTAGTATTGTACTACACTGTACTAAATAATACACCATTGGACACGCCCCTCATATTCACTAATCACTGACACAACACTACGTACAAAGAGAGGCTAAACTGAAGTCAATCGGAACTGACAGTACAGTCTCATGACAGACGGAAGTTAGTTTTCATGTCTGGACATGAATGAATTGGAAATATAAATACGTCTTATTGAGGTTCCACCCGTGGGAATTCGTCTTATAAAGGTCAGATTCATGTTATAGAGGTTTTTGGCTGTTGAAATTCGTGTTATAGAGGTTTCTCCTGGTCTTGGAAAGTGGAATAAAATTCATCTTATCGAGGTAGTTATATTCAAATATTCGTGTTATAAAGGTACTTTTAACATTGAATGTTATGGGCAATTCAAGGGGATTTTTTAAATATATGTGGTATCGAGGTTTTCGTGCTATCGAGGTTCGTGCTATCAAGGTTGTACTGTATTAAAAAATACAGACGAAAATTAGCTTCATTGCAGAATTAAAAACAAACTACATATTCCAGATGTTGGGTATGTGGACATTGCCCTGACTACTGAGTAATAACAAATAATAAGAATAAATAGATCTTTTTGAGTAAGAGTTGATCTCAGTTAGTAACAATGACTACACTCATTCGCCCCTTATATTCACATATATCTTGATAATAGGCGTCTTAAATAGGAATAATTTTATTTTTTTTTTTTTTAATCCTTTGGATTTTCTTTCAATTGGACAAGTTCAACATTAATATATCACATGTAATTAAATAAAAATTTGTTAAAAAGTAATGTTAATCTCATAATCCATTTAAAATACTGGAATAATTATAATACTTGTAAAATTATAATACTTAAATGTCAAAATTCAAAGGAAGTGGGCTGTGTAAATGTGGAAACAGAATTGGGTAAGAGTTAAAATAGAATATAGAGGGACCAAGCAAAGTAGATAGTGAGTATATAATTATAACTACAGATGGAAGATGTGGGATGGTTTCAGAACACTTGCACACTTGTGCTAGGCAGAACGAAAGAGGACTTGGCAACTGTCATTGCCGTTTTTGTTTGTATCATTACCTGGACCCTACATGCCAACACTCGCAGACTTGTTGACGTAGAGCGGGCCCGGAATAGGAGCATATTTGACGAGAAACATCTTGGTGCAGTGGTCATTGTTTACTTTGGCCTAGATGTTGGTTCGATCTCTAAATAAGATTCTGGTACCCTAAAAACCTTATTTCACTACTACACTATATGATACGTTTAACCTTTTTACCTAAGTGAATTTTAAAGAGAAAATTAAAATTATAAAGTTACATATACATGATGTAAAAAAACTTACTGTACACTAACGAAGCTTAACGAAACCTAGCCTAACCAAGCCAAACCCTAATTTTCTTAATGTACATTTATGTTCAGCTAGTGACTTATAATTGTTACTCTCTTTCAAATGATGTAAAAATTAAAATTCTCAGACAAACCGTTCAGTCAAGTCCTGTTTCGCATTTAACATTGTTCTTACGGGATTAAACCTAATATGGCAACTTCCCAGCACTCTTACGGAATTTTGATAAAGCAAACAGTTTTCTAATTAACCTGCAATCGCAACAAATTTTCAGAGCTGGGATCTTGTTTAAGAGATGGAAAAAGGTAGATTTCCAATGAGAAGGGAAACAACATACCTTAATTGTTAGTTATAACAGTAATGATAGGCAATTCCACTGAAAGAATATTTTTAATGTGGCTTTTGGGAATTCTCAAGATATATTTCCTTTAGGGAATCCTCTGTTTGGGATATTCCCTCCCCTCAACCCAATTAAGCTTAATACAGAAGAACTCCAACTATCCAAATAAATTAGGACTTGTCCCCATTCGGATAATCAAAAGTTCACATAGTTGGATTTTTGTCAACAAACAGTTGAAATGGGATAAAAAAACAATATTTTAAACGAGAAAGAGCATATAATATTACTAATTACAATAATTTTTTTATCATCTTACAGGTTTTTACTAAAATTTAAGGTTTTTGAAATATTTAACACTGAAAATGTATAATGGTCATTATTTTAAAAAGGATTGGAGCCCAGAAATGAAATTTTTAAGGAATATGTAAACTTTTAAGACAAAGATTTCATGATTTTATTTTAAGTTACTTCTGAAACATTAACCTTTTTGTACATATTACATTAAGACAGACAGACAGATCATATGTTCAAATGACATTTTTTGTTTGTTTTGACCTTTACAATAACCTCCTTAAGTTTGGCTGCCTACTTACAGGACACCCTAATTGAAAGAGTAAAATAGATTTGTGGGGAAAGTAGTTGAGTAAAAGTAAGAAATAAAAAAAGGGTGGTTAAACAAGGGTTCCTACTGCCTGTTTTTCATTATTATTATTCATTGCTAAGACACCGATCATAAATATATGGATGAATATGAAAGGTGAATGAGTGTGATGATAGTTAATAAACAAGTGTAGTCATTGTTACTGACTAAAGTGTTACTGACTGTTCCTTACAAAAGTCATTTATTTATATCCCAAAAGGACCAACTAATGGGCCCAAAGCTATTAGTTGAGAAATTCAAATCACATAGTATTGGTCGGATTTTCACCTAATTGACAATCCTGATACTCAGTTCCTTTCCCTAGACAACGTCTTGACCACCACACAGACTTTTCTATTAGTGTCCACATTGATGGCAACCATTAAGTGAACATCATGTCAGGCACGGATTTAAGGGGGGGGCGATGGGGGCGATCGCCCCCCCCCAAACGGAAAAAAGCAAAAAATGTACCTTCACGCTTAGAATAAAATGTTAATAAAATATTTGATTTACCGTCATGAAAATAACATTAGAAATTGTTACCGTCTTAATAATATTACAGTATATATAATATTCGGATGTGTAGTCTGAGTTTGTAGAAAGGAGAATTTCCGAGTCGTCGGTTGGTAATTGGTAGGCATATACAATATTTTCGCCGGCAACACTGCGTGTCTAGCGCCGACGTAGTGGCGAGACGCCGAGACACTGATTGACAGACGACATTGATTTGATAGTTGAGTTATTATATTAATGGTTGTGTAATGAATGTGTTAAATGTAACTCTACACAGTTAACTATGTTTAACTATGTCCAAACTATGATTAAGTTGTTGCTCATTAAACTGTTTCCATAAAATTTTAACAATACAACATTCCAATGGAATCCATTTTATTATTTAATAGTTGTGATATTAAATGTATATACTTAAATGCTATTTCGAAGTTGTACAATTTATTTTGAAATTACATCAGGAAACTACCCCAGGGGTTCTAAGAAGTATCAATGGCAATACCTACGGCAATACCAATTTGACAATTAATTGTTTATACTAGTGTCATTAATCAGCTGTTGGAATAAATTTATGCCAAACTTATTTTCGATTACAGAACTTAGGTATTCTTCTATATTTAAACCCTAAAAACACCCCCCAAACTGCTAAAAACAATACGTCTAGGACGTTAAAATAGCAAAAATTTTCCGGGGGTGCAAATTCCCCGGACCCCCCGCCCTACTGGGGGGTATTCCATACCCCCCAGGCCCCCCGGCAGGTTCGCCCCCCCCAATTCATTGCTCTGGATCCGTGCCTGCATCATGTTGGTATTAAGAGAACTGAGCATAGATCCTATCTACTACAATCTCCCCAACACTTTGTCCCAAAGTAGCTGGGTTTACAACATCGTGCCACTAATGCCAACGTAACATTAACATTCATCATAATGTTAGTTGAAAGAAACTAGTGAACCAACCATCCAATGCTTATTTTATGTTTATGAATAAGGTGATTGATTAGTCTATTATTTATGAAAATATTTATTTCTATTTTAAGTTTGTTTGTGTTGCTTCAGTGATAGTTTTGTTACAGCTTGTGTAGATGGAATAGCTGGTTGGTTTTGTGATTGTGGCTGAGTATTCTGTTGTAGACAGAAACCAAACTGGTGTAAAACTACGTTGATTTCATCAATAATATGATTTGAATTTTCTTTATTTGACAATTTTATTTGAAGTTCCTTTTTCCTCTTTTCACTTATCTTGTTAATAATTTCAATTCTTGAATCCAACAAATCAATTGCTTTTTCAAGGAATTTTCCCTCCTCGTTCAGTTCCATCTTTCCAATAAGTAAAAATTCTAACTTCTCCTGTGCGATATCTTCAGCTTCTAATCTTGCTTTTCTTCGGACATTATTTTCTAGTAGTTTAGAGAATTCCATCAAGTGGTGTAACTCTTCATCTGAGAGCTGTTTGTTTAACTGCAACGATTCTTCTTCTCTGAAAACTCTGTCCTGCAAAAAAAATACCAAAGACCAAGCAATAGAAAATTGAATCATTACATCACAAGACTTTCATTAAAATATATTGACAGGTCATTAGATAAGACATAGTTTAGAAGAGTTAACTTACATCTATATAGTTTGTCTACATAAGATTGACTTTACTGTATAGATTACTTATTCATTAAACAAAACCAGATTTGCTAAACTTTCTAATGTTTGATAATCATTTATACACTTTCATGCGTACATTACTTGCATGTTGGGGTGGCACTTAATTAATCCTCTCACTATCCTTCATACTCATCATTTCCAAACCCCATAGATTAACTCCTTCCTGGCCTCTATTTTTACAATTAAAAATTCTTCTAATTAGAAATCTTTATATTTATTAAGTTTTAAAAATTGTCTTTATTCGAAGTTCTACAAGTATTCTTCAAGACAATAATAGATATAACTTCTAGCATTTACTATTGCAAGTACCAAAAATGAGACGATGTGAGTCAGCATTTCCTCTACTTGGAACGATCCTAGTTTCTGTACAGTTGAGTGATTTTAACAACTTAAATAAATTCTATAAAACATTGAACCAGTTTTGGTCTACTTTACTGTATTGTGATGAGTTTTTAAAAATTACCACAGCCATCTTTGAAACTGTGTACTTGTGTGCGTGTGAGTGTTCATATATATTGTAAATATTCATGTAATTGTTAGTCTATCTGTCAATAATTGTATGTAATATTGTGTGTTTTTCTGGTAAATCAAATTTCACTTTATCTTTAAATGGACTGTATATTTATTAAAATTATTTATTAAAAGAGTTCAATAACTGTTGCCCAATTCATCTTTACTTATCACCTCCAGTCTGATAAAAACACCTGAAGTCACCATTTCACAATTTCATTTGGCCTTTTTTTATTGTGTGCGCAGAGTAATAAGAATTAATAGGTCATTGTACATTTCCTATAAAATAGTGATTTTTTTTAGTGGGTTGAAAATGTACAACTTTGATTACAAAGACATAAGTCAGGTTTTGTCAATGATTTTAGGAACCAAGCCAAAGAATTACTTTTTAAGATTACAGACAGTTATGCAGTAAAAATTACCATAGACAATGCAACAGTCTAATTAAAATTTTAATGGCAAGCCTACAATGAATTGTATTGAACGGTAGTGGCCAATGAGTTATATAATATGCCTAAGATATGATCTAATAAAAGTGCATAGTGGTTAAGTATTTGTTTGCATATATATTATATATATATATATACAAACAATATATATATATATATATATATATATATATATATATATATATATATATATGCAAACAAATACTTAACCACTATGCACTTTTATTAGATCATATCTTAGATAAATATATCATATCTTAGGCTTATTATATAAACCATTATACAATTAAAAGGCCACTATCTTTCAATACAATTCATTGTAGGCTTGCCATTAAAATTTTAATTAGACTGTTGCATTGTCTATGGTAATTTTATATAAGTAATATGATCTTATATACAGGGTGGCGCAAAAAGAACGCATGGATTTGAGTAACGTAGTACCAGTGGAGGGGAGCGGTCAGTGACCACCGAGCGACGTTATTTTGTTGGTTGAAGCATCCAGTTTTAGTAGCAATGGAGCAGTGGAACATGCAGCATCGCGTGTTCGCTGTTGAACACTATTTCAAATCAAATGAATCTGTCATCACTGTTCAACGAAAATTTCGTTTACAGTTTAATGTAGCGCGTAATGGTTCGGTAACTGATCGCAACTCGGTACTTCGTTAGGTTAACTCGTTTCAAACAACAGGATCAGTGTTGAAGAGTAAATCGACTGGTCGCCCTCGTACGGCGCGAACTCCGCAAAATGTTGAAAGTGTCAGAGCCTCAGTTCTTGAAAGTCCTCACCGCTCGACTGGACGGCGTGCTCCGACCTTGGGGATATCACGTCGATCGCTACAGCGCATCCTGACATGTGAGTTACAATTCCACCCTTACAAGATAATGATTGTTCAGAAGCTCCATGAACATTATTTTCACAAACGAAGAGTTTTTTGCGAGAGAATGCTTGATATCGTTGGAAATGACAATAATGTTGTAATGCTGAGTGATGAAGCTCATTTTCACTTGAATGGATCAGTAAACAAGCAGAATTGCCGCTATTGGGCAGCTCACAACCCACAGGAAATGCATCAAAAACCACTGCATTGTCCTAAAGTTACAGTATTGTGTGGGGTCTCTAAAATTGGCATCGTTGGACCTTATTTTTTTGAAGAGCGTGACCAAACAGTCACTGTTAATTCTGAACGATACATGACAATGCTACGCACATTTTTGCAGCCAAATCTTGAAGCTTTGGGGCTCGATATGGAACAAACATGGTTTCAACAGGATGGAGCCACAGCCCACACGAGTAATCAATCTATGGCTGTCGTTCGAGGAATGTTTCCTGGTCACGTGATTTCACGTTTCGGCAATCTCCAATAGCCTGCACGTTCGCCAGATTTGACTTCCTTCCGACTTCTTTTTATGGGGACACCTGAAATTCAAAGTTTATCGTCGTAAACCTCGGTCACTCGAAAAATTGAAGGCTGCAATAAGTAAAGAAATTGCCGCTGTATTACAGGACACTTTGAACAAAGTTATGGAAAACTTTGAAGAGAGACTTGCAATGTGTATTCATGCAGAAGGACGCCATCTTTCTGATGTTATTTTTAAAAATTAGTTAATTGTCTTATAATTATTAACACCCAACTCTCAAATTGGGTTGTTTGATGATTGTTTTGGTGTAATTAAAATTTTGGTGTGATTAAAATTAACCAACTTATAGCCTTTTAAAATCCATGCGTTCTTTTTGCGCCACCCTGTATATATATACTGAAGCAAAAACTAACTTTTACCTTCATTAATTTTTTAGAGAGGATTAACTTTGCCAAGTATCAGTGTATGGTGTCATAAGTAAACATGCTGGTTTTTAGTATTTACTTTAGGAAACCATGACAAATGAACTTGTAAAATATCTAAAATGCTATTTTATTGGGTCTATTAACTGATGACACTTTCTAAGGAATAGTCAGTAACAAAGACTGCATTAGCTCATCTACACTCATTCGTAATTATATTCACCCATATCTTGACGATCTGTATCTTAAGAACAAATAAAAAAAGATACTGTCAACAATTTGACTTCATGAAATCACTCTCCATCAGTAAAACAGTTACCGTTCTTTGAAGTCAATTTTGTTACAAAAACTGTTTAACTGAGCTTATACAACTTCAAAACTACTCTCACCATCCATTGCCAAAACACTGGACTCTTCTTGTGCCATTTATAGTAACACTCAAGGATTGGTACACAGTGTTGACATTGCGTAAGGAAGTCTGCCACCGATTCCGGCTGAGAGAGCAGACTGACCTCCCCTGCTGAAAGATGGGGGAGTCCACATATTCCTGCAGTCGCTTTGTGAACCTGAACAACCAACAAAACCAGCTGCATTTATAAATATTTTCATATTACAGTTGAACAGAGGTGACTAAAACCATGCAAATGTACCATTATCTGTTGGCAAGCCACAACTGGAGAAAGTGTGGGGAGGAGAAAGAGTCTAAGCGCACATCCGCTTTCACTGCCCAGCCCTAGCTAGGAAGCGGGACCTCACCTTGGGCTGCATATCAGAATGTGGAGAAGGTGTAGCACAGGAAAACGACATCAAGGCAATCTCAAGGTTCTCTAAGGATCTTGGATTGGATGAGGTTTAAAGTCCTGTAAAGGAGGGGCACAATAAGACTTTTGGCTGAGGGGCCATTACCAGGTATTGAAGCCTCGCCCTCCAATCGTAGAAAAAAAAAGCTACAACCACCGTTACAGTTTCATTGCACAGTATCTATGGTTACTTATAAGTGTTTAAAATGCCTTCAGTGATTGAAATTGCCGCACACTCTAAGTATGTGCTGTGATCATTTTTCTTAGTGCTAAAGGCGTGAAAGCAGCTTACATTCCTCATGAGATCTTGGAAGCTTATGGAGAAAACAGAATAAGTGGGAATAGTAAGGAAATGGGTGAGAGCTTTTAAAGATGGCCATGCGAATGTGCATGATCACGATCGAAATGGACAAACTTCAGTCATTACTGATGACTTGGTGCAAAATGTTGATGAAAATTCAAAGAGAACAGACGCTTATCAATTGCATCGTTATCTGGTGAGTTTCCTCAAAAGTAAGAAGCTTGATTGAAATGAAATGAAAATGAAATGAAATGAAAATGAAATGAAATGAAAAACGTCTTTATTTTTAGGCAAAGTTAGGACTTATCAGTCCTTTCTTCCACTTAACCTGATATTATACTACACAATTCAATATATATAAAAAAAAAACTTATCTAAGTAAAACAAAAGAAAACTATAATATAAATAAATTGACTTTATAATAAATATACTACCCTAATTGAATAGAAATGATGTCAGTAATAATTAATCAATTAATTCATAACTGTAATCTAAAACATAAAAGCAAATAAATCATAGATAAATTTAAAACACGTCCAAATACTTTATATTTTATAATTTCCTAACACACATACCTACTTCACCACAGAGAATTAATATTCATCTCTGTGATAACATTTACTCTTCCACTCGCTCAATTGCACGTATACACAAACACACACGCATCATCCATACCACTCCCCACATGAGCACCAACCATAGCCACCGAAACTCACAGCCCACCCGAGCCCCGCAGCAGATGGGACTTCAACTCCACCCTGAACTGAGCACGATCCTCCATGTTTCTTATATAATCAGGAAGAGAGTTCCATAACCTACACGCAGAAACGATAAATGATTTATTGAAAATAGATGACCGGTAAATTGGAATGCAAAGAAGTGAGGCACCCCTTCTTGTTTCCCGGGCACTCAGATTAGAAAGGAAAGTGAAATTATCAAATAAATATTTAGGTGACTTAGTGCGCAAAATTGTGTGAAGAAGTGAAAGAATGTGGAACTGGAATAAGTGATGAAGTTTCAAAAGGGATAACTGCTCATAAAAAGGAGTAACATGGTCTCTTCTCCGGAGGTTAAAGATGAATCTTATCAGTAATTTTGCGCACGTTGGAGTTTTTCTAACAGCTCGGCAGTCATATCACAAGTCACTACGTCACAGTAATTAAAGTAGGTAAGTACCAGAGTCTTTACCAGCATCACTTTAACGTTAAGTGGTAAATATAATGCAAAACGTTTCAAACTGTGAATGCCGGCAAACACTCTTCTACAGGTTTGAGTTTCTTGCTCAGCCAATCCCAATGTACAAGTCATAGTCAATCCCAGGTTCCTGACCCTTTCACAATAGTCAATGGATTTATTGTTAAGTATAAGTTTAGGGACATTATTTAAGTTAAGTCTAGTCAAAAGTCTGCAGTTCCCAACAAAAATTGATTGAGTCTTGTTTTCATTCAATTGTAAACCATGACAATGGGCCCAGGAACCTATGGCGTCAATATCAGTGTTTATTAAGTTCAAAGTTCTGTCAACATCACTCACAAAGAAATTCAAGTAAATTTGTAGATCGTCAGCATATAAATGATAGTTACAGTAGCGTATCACAGTTGTTATGTCGTTGATGTACAATGAGAAGAGTAGGGGTCCAAGAACGGATCCCTGGGGGACCCCTCGGGTGACAGATCTCCAACGCGAATCCTTGTCGTTGGCTCTCACACACTGTTGACGATTAGATAGGTATGATTTTACCCAGTTGACACAGCCAGTGGAAAACCCACCTGTATGAAGTTTATGAAAAAGGAGAGGATGAAAGACACAGTCAAAGGCCTTAGAAAAGTTGAACAGGGTCAGAAGTGTTAACTGTTTTCTATCCATAGCAGAAAGAATATCGTCGGTGATTTTTATGAGAGCAGTTGCTGTGCTATGTTGAGACCTAAAACCAGATTGTGAACTGGACAGAAGATTATTTCTATGAATGAAAGATGAGAGCTGCAAGTAAACGACCCTTTCAAGACACTTAGATAGTGCAGAAAGAATGCTGATTGGTCTATAATCAGATGGTGTTTGAGGAGATGAAATTTTAAGAAGTGGTCTCACAAGAGCAAGTTTCCAAGCATCAGGGAAAACAGATGACGTAAGAGATTTATTAAATATTAGAACAATAATTGGGAGCGTAACTGGAAGAGTATCTTTCAAAAACTTGATAGGGACGTTATCAGCTCCAACAGCGTTACTTGTCGTTCTTCTGATAGCCTTCAACACATCAGCCTCAGTGACAGGTCTGAATGAGAAAAGATCCCGATCACCCGCACAGGCACAGGCCAAAGGACACTGCATCTGTGCTAGGTAATCTCTTGCTCCAGATTGATCTATTGGAATGTTAACAAAGAAATCATTGATGCTATTTAGATCTATAGTGATAGGGTGAACGATATTGGGTTTGCCAATCCCCAGCTCCTTTACTTTGGTCCACAATTTCCTGGAGGACTGTTTAGAGTTGGAAAATGTACGAAAATAATATCTGACTTTGGCATTTCTTATTTGCTGTTTCGTATGGTTTCTTAATCGTTTATATGAATTCCAGTCTGAGGGTAATTTTGAAAGTTTAGCTTTACGAAAAGAAGCTTTTCTCTTAATTTCTGAAGCTGGCGAATATGATTTGTCAGCCAAGGGGCAGGTCTCTTGGTGACTCTTTTAGTGATTAAAGGAGCATGCTTGTCAAAAAGATCAATGATTTGACTATTAAATCTGTTGACCATGGTGTCAACATCAGGAGCAGCAGTGACATCATTCCAGTCTAATGATTGAGCATCAGAAAGAAGGGTTTCTAAGTTTAAATTTCTATAATTTCTGTATTTGACATATTTGGGCTGACACTTACGAGACTGAAGTTTGTAGGCACAGAAGACGAGATCGTGTTTGGAAAGACCGGGAGCAGGGGATTGTCCATGGTGCGCAACATAGGTGGGATCACTGACGGCTATGATGTTGAGCCAAGTATCAGATGTTGCAGTATGGTGGGTGGACTGCATAGGTAGTATAGTCATGTTGCATGAGTCGAACATAGTCTGCAAAAAAGTCTTGTTGTAGGTAGTTGGTCCAGTAAGATCCACGTTGAAGTCACCCATGACTATGACATGGCTGTAACGAACCATCAGATCAAGAAGTGCACGTTCAAAATCAGCAAGAAACCCTAGGTTGGGTGCCCGGTAACAAACACCCAATAAGACATGTATTCCTTTGATGCTGACATCCAGGAATAAAAACTCAGGCCGACCCTCTAATGATGTATCGGAGGAATGAATTAATTTACACGGTAGATGAGACCTCACAAAAACGGCAACACCACCACCACCCTTGTGAAGGCGGTCATTCCTGAATATTCAGTAGCCAGAGAGTTCAACACTTTTATCACTGTGAGAAGGTTTAAGCCAGGTCTCGGACAATAATATAAAGTCAAAATTAAGTGAATCGAAAATTGATCTAAATTCATCAATATGGCAAAAAAGAGATTGGACGTTCACATGGGCTGCCTTAACGGTATTTGGAAATGGTGAAAGAGTTTGGCAGAGAAACTGTGATAGTTGGTGCAAGGGTGATAAGGCGTGCTGGCCCGGGCCGCATTATCAGTCATCATGGTGGACGAGTAGCAGTGAGACCAGACGGGCAGAGTCCAAAACAATTTTCATTTTGATTTATGAAATTGTGACAGAAAATTTCAAGTGCCAAAAGTTATGCTCACGCTGGGGTCCCAAAATGCTGACGGAGAATCTCAAAAACAAATGTTGACCAAATTCTCTCACATGCCTGTAGTGTTACAATTATGATGATTTTTTAAAGCAATTTGTTAATGTCACAGATCTCTCGATAAATATCAGCTGCTTTCACGCCTTTAGCGTTACGAAAACTTACCACAGTGCATACTTCACAGTCGGTGGCCTTTTCAATTGAAGGAGGCATTTTAACCAACCTTAAATACTGTCGAATGAATCCGTAACGGCGGCTGTAGTTTGCGAACAGATAGTGGTACACAGCGGGCATGCGCCGAACACTGACCACAACAATAGAATTCCAAAACGGTACTTACTTTTAAAAAATGCCTCATATATGATATAAACCTCAAAATAGTCAGAACCTAGTGGGCCCTAATATTTTCCTTGTAAAGCCAGCGCACGCCTACACAGGAAATATGAGCGATAATATTTTTGGAATTAATTTTACGGGATGTGTTTAACAGCGAGATATGACCGCCGTCTGACAGGCACGTGAAACAAAAGCACACATGGTCGCAGTCGTGGGAGTGGAGCTGTCTTCCTCCCATTTGTACTCCCATGTGTACAAAATGTCATGTTTAACTGCATGTTTGCTGAAAGTTATTAATGCTGTTATATAAGCCAAAAAACAAGGATTCACAAAATCCTACAGAAGGAGGAAAAATCTGGGAGGAGATCGGGAAAGAACTAAACACAACTGATAATTTAAAGAGTTAAAATACAAAACAAGTTGTTCAGTTCAACAAAATAAATCCTCGACTCGAAGCTTCCGAAACTACTCGAAGTTCGATCGAGTAGTTGTATTTCAATAAATATCAGATTTACATCTTAATTTAGATTTAAGAGTAAACAGTTTTATAAGTTATGAATAAAAAAAGTGCGCTTTCTTGTGTTTTATTTTACCCTTAATTATACGTTGTCAGTTTGGTACACGTAAATATGAACTAAACAATACGCCTAAGAATAGGTAGTACACGACGACAGTCAAATGAACTAGTCGACGTAGTGAACAAGTTCATTCATTATGATTTGAACTAGTTAAATTCAAAGTGATCAACAGATCTAGGAAGGTGGCGATCACGGCAAATAGTTACCGTAGTAGCACATGATGGCTGTCCGAGTCTACTACTCACTTGTAATCAATCTAACCTAAAATAGCGTGAATAAAACAGAGGTGCTGGTTAGGTGCTGGTTAGTGTTTTTATGGCCCAAGAAAGGGGATAAGAGATCCAGTTCAAGATGCTCAAAAAGACCTGGTACCGATAGAAATCTAATGGTCTGTACGCCGTGGAAATTATGCATAATTTCATTCATATCAATAATATCGCTCAATCAAAAGGGTCTCGAGAACGGGTCACTTTACATCCCAAGAATCAAACTTCCCATCTTTTCTCGGTGAAAGTCCATCTCGCTTTTGGTATACGTACGTGCAAGGAAAAATTATCGTATATTTCTTGTGAGTCGATTGAGGTTTATTTTGTTTTTTAATCTGAGCAGAGAATCATCCAATGATTTGATGTAAGAAAATACCGTATCGTTATGGTAATGACGTTCTAGCAGCATGTGACACAACATTATTGATTTATTTTCCGTCAAATAAAAAATATATATATATATATATACATTATATCCGTGGCGAACGTCTATTAATTATTATTCCGTAAACACCTTAGATCGCCAAAACTGTGTGTAACATTTGCGCATACAATATTTTTTCCTGTTAAATTGTTGAACGGTTTTCTGACTAGGTTAGATAATAACACAGTTGAAGTGTAAAATGTGTTAAAGTACGATAATTTGGATTCGTAAACTCACTGAACGGTTTCCTGTTCACATCGAAGTCGATGTCGATGTAAACTGTAAAACAATCATGAATCAACCCATGTAAGTAAGAAACATGTTGGAAGACCTTTTCTAAACAAAATACGACAATCTTAAGAGACTTGGCAGATAATTTTTATTGAACCGAAGCCTTATCACACGTCTCGTTTTTTATTCAGGAGTTTATAATTTAGCTGCCCACAATCTTCACTGTATAACTAGTTGGTACTTGGCTGATATTTCAGACTGCATCTCATCGCCAATATCAGCTAGACCTATTATATTAGCCAACTACGTCTATGGTTTTCATTCGATTACTCCATGTTTTCATGAATTTCTCGTTATGAAATAATTATTTATCTGTTGTTCAGTGTAGCCTCATGTATCAAAGTAGTTTCTAGTTGCACACATTTCATGCTGATCATAATTTAAAAACTAATTCATCCTAAGCAACTTTAAAATTTATTTTTAGTAAACCTGCTTAGTTATTATTATCAACAATTGAACTACAGTCTTTGTCATCCAGATTTTCAAATTTGATTATATAATTCACAGCTTATTTCCGGTTAGTTGTAACCTTGTTATTACTGAATTAAACACCTACAGAATACAGATCCACTCTTCTTGGTGTATACACAATAAATTTTTTGTTGAGAGGAGGCAATTCTGGAAGCAAATTACTGCATTTGATGATGACACCTGAATTTTAGCATCAGTTTGGTTGGATGCAGCTTTTGCCAACAAGCATTGCTACGTTTTCGCGGTACACTTTGAACTGAACCACCAGATTAACATATCGGCCGGCTGTGAAACAGTATAATTGGCTTGCATAGAAAATCTGATCTGTGATATGAGTGAACAGATTAAATCTTTATAATTCACGTTGTTAATAATATGCTTTCTTAAGTATATTATTAAGAAAGAATTATTAATATACTTTCTTAGTTTCTAACATCATAACAGCTATGAAAAAAGGAAAAAGGTTAAACAAAACAATGCCACATAAAAATATTGGAAAGCAAGAAGTAAAAAGTTTTATTTATCAAATGTTACAGTTAAAAACAACAAATCAAAATTATTGTGTTCAATGTAGATGTATATATTTACGAGTCTGGCAAAACTTAACATAGGCTTAGGATGGTGTCTGCCTTTTACAGTTGTCTTGGGTAAACAGGAAATCTTTCTATAAATACTCACTCAAAAATACTCGATAGTCGAAAAAAAATGCCAACTACTCGACTCGACTCTAACTCAAAAATCACTACTCTCACACCCCTACTTAAATTGTACATCATTTACAGTTGAGTATATTTCATGTTGGTTTTGCTTTTTATTTATTATTATTAATTTTGTTTTTGCTGTTATAAAAAGTTATTAAATTTATTTTTGAATCCAAAGAAGATATGTTTCCATTTTGTATTTTACAACTTGCATTATACTATAGTTTTGTCTGATATTGATGTACCTATCAAGGAAAAAAATTCTTTGTTCTAATATTTTAATTATAGAAAAACACAATTTTGATTTATTGACCTTAACAAGAAGGTGAGCCCTCTCTTGACGATAGTTAGAAATGGCTTTCAGGTTGTGCTGTATGAGACCTGAGAGAAACAGGGCGTAATTGGGGCCTTTCTCCGAGCAATTCTCACCTAGAGTTACATCTGCCTCTGGATCTTCAGGTTCTGGCTGTAAAAAATTTAAACAATTTTGTAAATTTATATCTATAAGTTTTTCCAACACCTAATTTTTACTTGACAACAACCTCATTAATAACTTTCAGTAATGTAATGTATTGATATACACCATCAATATAAATCTGAATATTTATTAGCAGTAATTAACTGTGTTTAACTTATAATATGTCAAATTTCAAATTGTGCTGTTGGTAATGTGAAAGGATCAATTTATGTTTGTATTAATATGTAGTGACGTGATATGACATCAGTCTGTTGCAGTATATCAATTGACTGCTGATCTCACCTGTTTCCGTTCTGTGTCCAACAATCATCTAAATTCAACACGCTCTCAGTCCATCATGTAGCTGGATACCATTTACCCGGCAGTCAATATTATAAACTTCATTATGTGTTCTTATTTTAATAATAAGACCCTTAAAACATATCTGAGGGTCTTGGAGTACCACTGTATGTGTATGGGTGGGTGGGTGGGTGGGTCAATACCACTGTACGTGTATGGGTGGGTGGGTGGGTCAATACCTCTGTACGTGTATGGGTGGTTGGGTTGGTCAATACCACTGTACGTGTATGGGTGGGCGAGTGGGTCAATACCACTGTACGTGTATGGGTGGGCGAGTGGGTCAATACCACTGTACGTGTATGGGTGGGCGAGTGGGTCAATACCACTGTACGTGTATGGGTGGGCGAGTGGGTCAATACCACTGTACGTGTATGGGTGGGAAGGAGGGTCAATACCACTGTACGTGTATGGGTGGGCGGGTGGGTCAATACCACTGTACGTGTATGGGTGGGAAGGTGGGTCAATACCACTGTATGTGTATGGGTGGGTGGGTAGGTATTGGTGTATGGGTGGGTAGGTTAAACAAACTTATGAAGAATGGGTGGGCGGGTGGGTCAATGCCACTGTACGTGTATAGGTTGGTGGGTGGGTCAATACCACTGTACATGTATGGGTGAGGTAAAATGTTGGACATAGTATTCCCCCGTCCAACATATGTCTGTGGGGTAAACGCATCTATATGTATGTGGGGAGGCGGGTGGGATACAAAAAGTACAAGAGGCGGGGAGGATGGAGGAAACAAAAAGTGCCAAATAACAACAAAACATAAATATAAAAAAACTCCCAGTGACACAGTCTAAAAAATCCAAGTCACTAGAAAAATCAACTTTTAATTTATTTAGAATATTTTGGTAAGAATCGCTAAGAATATGATTCTTGAGGAGTTCATTATCGGAATTATAATTTGAAATCAATGCAAATAATATAACAGTTCAATACATTTAGACTATTGGGTTTTTAATTATGTACATAAATTTTAAATTGCTAAGAACACACCAGTGTGAATTTTCAAGTGAAAGAAAAACTCTAAATAATATAACACTTTATTGTGTTATTTTCTACAAAGTGAGTTCTTGAAAGTGATTTATAACTGGAGCTCATTTTAATCAATTTCCGTCACCCAGGGTGGATATGCAATTATCCTGGGATTTTAAAAACAATAATAGTTTTTATAATTATTATAAAAAACAAAAATCACCATTTACATTATTAAGTTTCCTAAATTGACAGTTTCATAAAAATAACTTCGAATGTTCAAGATGAAACTTAGCTTTTTTTAAGATAATAAATTATCATTACTAAATAAATAAAAAAGTAATTGCTAGATAAATTAAGCATAAATGCCTAAAGGAAAAACACCAACTTGAGTAATTTGGAACATAATTTTAAAACTAGCGATTTTTTAAAGGGAAAATTTTTACTACAGAATGGGTTAAGAGTTAACAACACTCTCTACAATACGTTGTTATGAATCTCTGGTCAGAGGTAGACAGTCCTTCAAGCAATACCACTGTTACAAAATATGACTTGCACTTTAAATCTGAACAGTACTTTATGGTTGGCTGGTTGAAAATTATTGAAGATTTCCAATGCTTCAAGTGTTACTTACTACCTTACTCTATATTCACAACTTTTTTTTTTTTTTTATTGTTACGAAAGTCACATGTTATTACAACATAACAAAATTATAACAAAATATGAAATTGTTTAACAATACACAGAGTAGGTTATTATTATTATTAAATAAAAAAATATTCTAATTATCCAACCGGTGTTCGATTGCCCAACTCCATCTTGCCACCAACATCAAAGATGAACTGAATCCCTGTACGATCGTGGTGATTTCATCTGGTGAGTGTAGTGGTTCATGGTACCCAGTCCCTCATTCTGGTGGAGTTTGAAAATCTAAGGCTGTTTGGATTAAGTTGAATATATTTTCTATTTAATAACCTGCTCTGTGCATTGTTGAACAATTTTGTATTGTGTTTTATATTTTGAGATGTTATCTATAGTAACCAGTTGTGTTTAATGATTACGAGTTATGAGTCTATATTTTAAGTAGCTTGCAGTTATCTTGACTTTGTCAATTGCATGTAGTTGCTTACAGACAACTAAAGTATTTTTATTTGATATGTTAAGTTTTTAAGAACATGCTATTTTCTTAACAGTCAACTGTAGTCTATAAGCATGTAGTTTTTAAGGTTTTCTTAAAAGGGTTAAGAATTAAATAAAAAACTACAGTTGAAAATGTAGACTAAGGTAGTAAGTGACATCTGAAGACGACAAAGAGTTTTTATACCTGTCAAAATTTTTGTTTGCTTCCTTAAAACACTTGAAACATTGGAAACCTCCAATCATGAACAATCCAATACCAGCAAATAACTTTCAAACAACAGAGTATTTCATGTTTGAATTTTTAAAATTTATTGTTCTTACCGTAAGAGGAAGCTCTTTTCCTAGAGGAGTGTCAAAAATAATCTTGTCAATGATGGATTCAATGACTCCATGAGACAGGACCCAACCGAGGCAAAGCAGAAGCTGGCGCGGAGTGGCTTCTGGAGGGAGAGCGTAGGCAATAACAGGAGCTTCAGTGAGCAAGTAGCTTGTGACACATTTCTTGGCCTTGTCTAATCAGAAAAGTTATGGAATTTGTGTAATCAAATATGTTGGGAGAATTTTGCACAATCATTAAAATTACGTGTCATATGTTTAACCACTGACCATAAAAGCAAAGAGACAAACCCAGGCAATGCATTTGCTGTAGACACAAGCCT
The DNA here is from genome assembly GCA_035578905.1 of Stictocephala bisonia. Classification (NCBI taxonomy): domain Eukaryota; kingdom Metazoa; phylum Arthropoda; class Insecta; order Hemiptera; family Membracidae; genus Stictocephala; species Stictocephala bisonia. The sequence goes on along the minus strand of JAQJVL010000604.1, from coordinate 163,582 downwards.
CTGCTACTATCTAGCGGTAAATGGTCTGAAATAAGCGCATACCACAACTCGAACAACTGTTTGGCATACCATTACCTCAGCTATTGTCACTTTAGTGTGTGCTTGAGAGAGGAATGAAGAGGTGGTGCTACTTGTGAAATCGAAACATTAACTAATTTAACCAAAGAGGAAAACCAGCTTCACATGTCCAATATGAGTCAACAGTCTTACTGTTTCCATAGTCAATGGTATAACTATAGAAACAAAAAATTATTTTTCAGTTGACAGTGTTCAAATAGAAGAATTTCTTTAACTATTTCAAAATTGACTTGTTTTACTTACTGCTCTAATAAAAAAGCTCATCTATCATCAACAAACAATTTGATAGATGAAACATGTGAAGACCACATTCTAGTTAAAAGCTTTTAAATTTAAATCTTTTAAAAATATTTTAAAGTATATTTGAAACTCTGATTCCCAGATCTATACGCTTTTAGAGATTATTATTTTAAAATATATATATTAATAGTTATTTTATATTTTACAAGATATGGATGATTTAATGTTTTCTTACAGCTGAAAGTGTACATTCTTAGGACATATGTAAATATATATAATAAAAGAACAACGCAGCTGATCCCTCAAAAATGTTCTTTGACTTTCAATGGAATCGAACTAAGAACCTTTAAATAGAAAACTTTTTTTAATTTTAAGAGACTAGTATAATAAAAAGGTAGCATTTCTCCATAATGTACATAAAAAAAATCTCAAAAATACAAAAGTATCCGAACAAACATACCATATTTTTTTTAAAACCAATTGGACACATTTTTGATATCTTGGAATTTGTACAACATTTTTTACTCCTAGTTAGGGTTAATGTTTAAAAATTTGTTTGGATTTTAAAAATATTTTATAAAAATTAAATTACAATTTTGTAAAAAATTACTTTTTTTTAAAAAAAGAACAAACATTTTCTGATGTTTAGTATTTTGTTTTAACTTTGTAAAAACACTTGCAGATTTTAAAAAACCAGACTTTTCGAATTTATCTTTACTCAAATTTAGGAGTATAGTTGCAGGGTTGTACTTGTACCTTTACATCACAAAAGACCATTTAAAAAAACCACACCAATGTAGATACAAAAATATCCTGTTGTGTGATGGCTTGTTTTTTTTGTGCCCAATTGTTGTTTCACGTCAAATATAAAATTTAGTGAAAACGTCAATAGGAACAATCAATGATTTAATAATAATTAAACAAAAATTCTTACTTTGGCATGATCCAGATGTTGAAAAACAGCATAATTTATGAAGAATGTTCCAAAATTGCTCGATCTAAAGTAACAGAATGTGTAGCCTGATTAAGTATTTATATATAAATATAAAGTGATTGATTGTTAACCTACTTTATTAGGTTTTGGCTCTTATTATGAATACAATAAACAATGCATGACAGATAGTAAAATTTAAATTACCACTTTGTTTGTATACCTTTCTCCGTAACAGTAGAAAGTCCTCAACTACAAACATTTTCATATTCTAAAAACAAAAAATTCTAAAAACTACAGCAATAACTTAAGAAGTAAGATCCTAAAAATTCCCCTAGCAAAAATTAGTATTTATAGTTGACATTAATTAACTATAACTTTTTAAATGATTTAAGATTCTTGATAAAAAATCTTTCAGATCCTCCATGCTGTCAATAATTAAAAATGTAATTTCTATTTGGTGGCGAGTTCTATCAGGTGATTATAACTCACCAGCTGTTTGCGGTCTACTGTGAGCACATTAGCAATGACGAGACATGAATAATGTCACACTCTCCACAGAATTATGATTTCATTCACTCATTCAATTTGAATTAATCACCTAAAATATACATCACCAGTGGCACAATGATGTAATCTTGCTACTTGGGGACAAAGTGTTGTACAGATTGTATGCACTAGGTTCTATGCTCAGTCCTCTTAACATGGACACAGCATCTGCTCAGTGGTTAACATCGACGTGGACACTACTACAGAAGTCTGGGGTGTTTGTTGTTGGATCAGGGTTCAGATGCTGTGTAGGGAGTATCAGGCTTGTCAGATAAGATGAAAATTAGACCAATACTACATGGTTTGTATTCCCTTAGTTGAGTTGGTTATTGGACTTTTAAGAAATGGCTCTTTCTCAGCAATAGTTGGCCTTAGATAGTAACAATGATTACACTTCTTCATCTACATTCGTTTGCTCCTCATATTCACCCATATAGAGATGTTTTACCCATGGTAGAGACCTGTCTTAACAATGAACAGTAATGAATAACACCCAATACAATTAGATTTAATTTTCCATTTTTCTAGAAGTACGGCTGACAGGCAATCCTTGGGACCTGAATCTTGACAGCGTTAGGTCTACAATGGACATAAACGCCCGTTATACTCGATAACACTAGTCCACAGTTACCATGATGTTATCCTCAAACCCACTTCAGTTATGTCTTTCTGACTTGTACTTGATGTTATATTTTCTTTAGGCCTACTCGAACATATTTTTATACTCAATCAAACCTTTGAGTTTAGAACATTACGAAAAACTTTGAATATGGTCTCAGTAAAGATATTTTCTTTTTCCTGAGCTTATTGGTAAGAAATAAATAATACCTATTTGAGTCAAGTTTTAATAATTGCAAAAAAATAACAACTCGTCATAAAAAATAAATTAACTAATTATACATGTCAATAGTTAAATTGAACACCGTTGAAAGCCTACCAAACTTACATTGGGAGGCAAATGAGAATTTGACAGACAGCCAAAAGGAGATGAATAATTCATTTGTATTGAGGTACGGTACACAATTTTTTGATTATATGTGGCTTATTTTAGTTACACTCTTTCTTCAGAGATACAAGCAATTTATCAAACAACTGAAGACCTGTTGAAAATGTTTTATACCACCATGTAGTATGTGTGTTATTTATGTGTTACTAGAGTTTATATTTTATATATTACAATCAGCATACCTTAATTTGATTTTTTTTAAATTTAAATTTAATTATATTTTGCATGATGGAATATTATTAAATGAAAAGATCATATTGAGAGGTAGACTATTCACCTGAACATTTTGGATCAAATAAATATTTAATTTTAGATTTAATAGATTTAACTAAGTATACATATATTAGGATTTCATACTTATCGTAGTTAAAAATGCAACTTATTTTTCTTAGGTTCTCTTTTCACACTAGAGCTGATTTTCATAACTTTTTTATGATTCCTATTAGGCAAACAATGGATTATGTTGTGATTAGCATTGACTAATGATATCTGTTATCATTATACTTGTGGATAGATAACCATATGCTTCATATGTCAATAGAAAGAAACTGGGAGGAAGCGCTAAATTGGGTGCACCCAATTATTAAAGAAGAAACATTTGTAGTTTCAATAATAAATTAAAAAGACACAAAAAGGTTTTACAATTATTTTAGAATGAAGCCATCAACATTTGATTAAAGATTACAGTTGAAAAAAACTATTTAAAAAAAAAAAGAGAAAACTAATTTTATAAAACTTATTTTACCAGAGGAACAGCTATTTTATTATCACTTAGTTACACTGCTAACTTGTTCTAAAATTGACATTATACTTTCTCATAAACTGGCTGAAAAGTTATTGTGAGATAACAATTATTATGTTGTGTCACACTTAATTCGTGTTGTTTGTCAACTATTGATAAGTTATAATATAAGGTTAAGAATTTAGGACTTAAATGATACCCATTCTCGAAATTTTATTTTTAAATGTAGAGTATTAATTGTATTATTGTACCCATTACATGAATGCATAAATACTGTTAATTACAGCTGATAAACAAATTTTGAACATAAACAGCATTCTAGAAAATAAAATTTAATTATGATAAAAATGAAATCACAGTAGGGCCTATTTAGTCATTTTCATACAATAGGAATGGGAAAGTTTGTAAGTAAGCGCAGTTCGTTTTGCTGGTACCATTTTGTCTCACGAGGAAAATTTTGAACTTTCACCCAAACGCTTTCTGATGTCTAGTGACTTTTTCATAATTCGAAGGTGTTTTGTCTTGTTATATTGTGTCGTGTTCAAAGGCAATATGCAGCAGGAATAACCATTCTTATCAAAGGAAACATAGTGAACTGCTTATTTCCATAACACTTTTTTAAGAAAAAAATATATCCTATGTAAGTTTAGTTTTTGAACATTATTGTGTCTAGGCATATGATTACAAACTATACGTCATTGTTATTCTTGAAGGCCAAGTTATGAATTATGAAATAATTTTTTTATGAGTATTTGCATCCATGTGTTTTTAAGTTTTTTCTTATAAAAATGCCTTTATTTACATAAGCGTTTCTCAGTTTTACACTGCTTTTCAGAGCAACTTGAGTCAAAAATAAAACTAACATGAACAGTGAATAACTAATCCTAAAGCAACAAGTGAGACATATTATATAACTAGACAACTAAACATTAACAACTTCTAATCAACTATTTCACCATTTAATAGCATTTCCCTAAGCTTTACCTTAATGTTTCATGTGAGTAAGGCTTAAAGTTATCGGGGAGGTCATTGTACAATGTCGGGCCGAAATAAGTATAGCTTTTCCTCCCAGCTTCAAGCCTAACCTTTGGAAAATGAAGTTTTCCTCCGTTACGTGTGCTGCGCTGTGAGACCTCATCCCGGAATGAGAGTCTCTCGCTTTGATACTGGGGCTCATTGAGCTTTAAAACTTTGTGAGTCATGCAGCAGGTCAGCAATGTGAGCAACGTGATCAGAGAATGTGAGGCCACTGTCTAGAATGACACCAAGGGTCTTAACTCTGTCACATACTGTCAGACGATGGCCATCGAGTGACACGCCAAACCCAGACTCACCGAGACCCTGCACCACATTCTTTGGAGCAACGTGGACAACCACACACTTGTCTAAATTGAGTTTGAGACCGTTCACAACTGACCAACTAGAGATCTTATCCAAATCAGAGTTAATTTGATCAATGGCAGGTTTTATACTGCTTTGGTCATAAGATAAGTGTAGCTGAGAATCATCTGCGTACAGGTGCACAGAACAGTGTTGTACACACTTAGTGAAATCAGCTGTGTACAAATTGAATAAAATTGGTCCCAAACAACTACCTTGAGGTACACCCCGCTGTTTTTTTAGGGGCCTTGATGTCTCACTCCCAAGCTTTGTTACTTGCAGCCTGTCACCTAAGTAAGATCTCATCCAATCAATTACTTTGTCGCTAAAATGGTAATACTTCATTTTCGCTAGTAGCATATCATGGTTGATGGAATCGAAAGCTTTTGAGTAGTCTAATAAGACAAGGGAGCTGTACTGCCCTTGTCCCTAGCATCTATTATATCAGTAAACATGTTTGTAAGTGCAGTACATGTGCTATGATTCTGTCTAAAGCCTGATTGGAGTTTTGGCAATATGTGTTCTGTCTCAATGAATAATGTTATTTGATCTACTATAACCTTTTCAAGAATCTTAGACATCGCTGGTAGGATTGAGATTGGTCTTAAATCGTGCATACTTGATGGTGTTGTTACCTTAGGTAAGGGGCGTACAATGTTCAGTTTCCACGCTTCAGGAAACACTCCACTGCAGAGTGATTCATTTATAAGATGTGTAATGGCCTTTAAGGCAAATGGACTCACAGCTACCAACATTTGAATCGAGATGTCATCACAACCAACAGCAGTTGATTTTATTGATTTCATTGCTTCTTTGATTACATTTTCAGATACTTTTGTAAAGCAAAAACTGTTCAAAATTCCATCCTGTCTAGTTCTCTTAAAAACACTTACAGCATTCTCATCCACATCATTCTCTGAGCCCATTTCAATAAAATATTTGTTTATTTCATCAATATTTAACTCATGTGGGGGATTTAAATTATCACTGTTCCCAACAACATTGCATTGTTTCAAAATACTCCAAAATTCTTTTGAGTTGTTGGCTGAGGATAATTTTTCTGAGAAAAAAATCTTTTTCGCACGCCATATCAAACTATTTAGTCTGTTTCTAGTGTTCTTATAAAGTTCCCAGTCTTCTTGATGCCGTGTTTTTGTGTATTTTTTCAAAGTTTGTTTTTTATCTTCGTTAATTGCTTTATTTCATTGGTCCTCCAGGGGGCTTTCTTTTTTGTAACTCTTTTACAAACAATGGGGGCGTGTTTATCATAGATATATCTTATCTTTAATGTCAATACCTTTTCAATTTTGTCTACTTCCCTTATATTTAAAATGCTATTCCAGTCTATGTTTGCCATATCACGCACTGCACTATTGACATCAAGCTTCGAGAGATCTCTGTAAGAAATTTGCTTTGCCTCTTTCTTAACTTTTTTATAGTCAATATCACAATATATTAGCTTGTGGTCCGATATCTTCACCCCCCTGTGGTCTTTTAAACTTGAGGCATCAATTACGCCGATCCTCTTGGTTCAGCCGACCTGTCCACTAAATGTGGTCCAACAAGGTAGCTGAAGATACAGTAACTCTTGTGGGTTCATCTATTAGCTGCACTGTATTAGTATCTTTCAAGAGCCGGCGAAGGAACTTCGATTCATTACTTGTCTTTGAAATTAAGTCAATATTTGTATCTCCTAAATACAACACCATCTTGACTTCAACTGCAAGATCGACAAATAAGGAGTGAAAAAAGGAACAAGGAAGGCTAGTGTACCTCACATCAGGTGTCCGGTAGCCCACACATACACCAAGTCTCTGCCCTTTCACTCTGATGACTGCACAGAGCGCTTCTATCCCAGGTTCCAAATGTTCAGATAAGATGTGATGATCGAACATGATATCTTCCTTAATGTACATGGCAATTCCACCACCGGCTTCTTCATTGCCATAACCATTATCCACCAGAGTGGAATCATAACGATCACAACGCAACATAGTATAGGCTATCCTGGAATTCTGAAGCTGTCTGATGGAGTGTCAGGAAGAAGCCAAGTCTCCGTCACTCCAAATACATCAAAATCAAAGTCGGTCACAAGCGCACACATTTCTGTGAAGCCTGTATTAATAGAGCGCATGTTAAGGTGTCCGACTCTGATTCCACGTTCATTGTCCCCCCTCCCGGCTAGTTTCCCGAAAGTCGAGGAGTCCCAGCGCTTCCACTACTACCAAAGGTTTCATGGTTAGCAGCATCCTCAGTCTCGAGACGCCGGCAGGGAGCGGGGGCAGGTGAGGATGACAAGGCTCTGTCACCTGGAAGCAGCTTTTGACAAAATACCCCACTCCACAGTATTACTACACTGTCTAATCACTGGAATTGGAGGCAAAATACTGAGATACCTCCCAAAACTTTCTAAAACACAGAAAAATCAAAACTAAAGTTCAGTACAAGTAAACGTCACACAACACAAATTTATTACAATATAAGCCCAAAATGCATAAATATATTACAATACAAGTACAAAATGCACGAATATTATCTTTTGTGAATACCTCTGGTCTGAGGAAGGTGAGATTGGTTCATCAAAATCGATCACCATAATATTCGTGCATTTTGTACTTGTATTGTAATATATTTGTGCATTTTTTGCTTATATTGTAATACATTTTTGTTGTGTGACGTTTACTTGCACTGTATATGTACCAACACGTATTATGCTAATTAAAAAACTAAACTAAAGTTAACAACACACTCTCAGACGAACTTCCAGTTTATAGTAGAATTTCACAGGGATCCGTATTGAACCCTACCCTGTTCAATGTTGCGCTCAGTCACATACAAGCAACTCTACCCAACGCAACAAACAGTTGCATATATGCAGATGACATCACCATATGGAACTGCCACAAAGAGCCAATACAAGCCACTCAACAAGTGCAAGATGCCTTAAACACCCTTAATGCATGGATGGAAAAGTGGAACATGTAAATCTCGTAAACAAAAACAGAATCTGCCTTTTTACAAGAAAATACACATGTAAACACTTTGTCTCAGAATATAGTTTACGTTGTAATTGTGATTCCGTCTCAAAACAAAGTAAACTCAAAACCAGCTTAGCTTAACAAAACTCACCAACGCTGTGGCTAAAGGTTTTTACTTCAGAGCTAATCATCATTACTTCACTCATTACATAACATTCTCACACAGACGTACATATCAATGTGAACTGGTGAATCAAAAAGAAAACTGAACATACCCCAAACATCGATAGGTAACTGATGGAAACTAACCTAACCTAAGTAAACAGCAATTTTCCTGGTGTCATGACATATCCTCACAATTTTCTCGGGTTTTCTATTCAAAAGAGGCCTAATCTTAATTTCTTTTTTACCTATTTATATACAATAAAAATTATTTCAACCAAAATAGGAAACTCCATGACTCCTAGCCTATATTAACCCGCCAGTGGACTCATGCCGGCGAAAAGACCGCAAGCAGCCATTTTGTTTGGCAGAGGGCTGACCGTGAGTCACAACTACACCCCCCTCCTGCTACTTGTCGAGGACAACATCCGTAAGGTCTGGAGGGGTAGGGGGACCTGGAGGGGTAGGGGGGATTTAATAATAAATATCTATTATTTATTATTATCTATAATAATAAATAATAGATATTTATTATTATTGTTTGACCTTACGAGCTTCGGCGTGTGTGTTTGTTTTACCGTGCGGTCTTTTTTACCCCAAGAATCTTGGCGAAGAAGATGAAAGCAATTCATCCGACTGAACAAGGCGTGTATATTTTACAGTATATATACGCATTGTACAATATTTAAGTCTTATTCAAATGTAATTTTATTAACTTTTTATTAAATAACAATATACAATTATTATAAAAATATCAAACATTCAAAACTTCAAAAATTAAATAAATTAACTAATTCAGTTATTTTATTATATAATTGTAATATTAAGATGTATAAATCATATATACAATGTTATTGAAATAATAAAAGGTGTTTTTTGGATAAAATAGAAGTATTTCCTTTATTAAAACCCTAAACAAAAAAATGCGGTCTAAAAGACCCCATGAGTCTACTGGCGTAATGAAGTTCATGAGTCCACTGGAGGGTTAAACTAATAACATTTTTTACAACTTAGGTTTAATATGACTTGGTCTACCAAAAGTAAAAAAAAAACACAAATATTGCTCTTGGGCTCATTCATGAAAAATAATATTGTACAAACAAAAACTGTTGACTTGCTTATAATTTCTATGTTTACTAACCTCTTCTACGTTTAATTTATTCAATTTCGATAACCTAAAAAACTCTGGCCTCAAAGAAGTATTTATTGTATGATTTAGAAGCTTGCATAGATAATTAATTGAGCTGACTAATTCACCCATTCAAAACAAATATTTTGAAAACGCTAAATAACTCAACTACAACGATAACCCTAAATGTAGTAATTGTAAACAATGTTGTTTGACCATTACGAGCAAATTACCCTCAGCTCCTACTAAATTACCCTTTTTAAGAGCAAATTACCCTCGGACATAACAAACAGGAGTATATACCTTAAATATGCCATTTCAACCCAGAATATATATATATATATATATATTAAAGACTTAGTTGTGGCCGATGCAGAATGGTATTTATACCATAGTCCTTCTATTATTATTTTTCATGGTCTACCTTTGTTATTATTATTTATTGGTCGTTCATTATTATTATTGTTATTTATAGTTTACATATAAGACGCATGTTCTTTACTTAGTTCTTACGGCTATTTATTTTGTTATTGCTTTCATAGTCTATCTTTGTTCCTGTACCGCTTAGTTATTTATTATCGTTATCGTTTTCATATATAGTCTATCTTGTTATAGTTATCTATCCGCCCTTAGCTCTCCACTTCAAGACGCACGTTATTTGTACTTAGTTCTCATGGTTACATACTATTGTTATTGTTTTTCATAGTCTTTTTCTACCACTATACTTATTGTAGATTCATGTGGTCATTGTTGTTGTTATCACTCATAGTCATCTCTGCATTATTTGTTGTTTCATCTTGCTCTACATATTGCGATGCACTTATTTTACATCGTGAAAGTACACTCAGTTTCTGCCTTTGTCAACTCCCTTATCTGACTTTAATAAATTTGCACACACAAAAAGAAAGTTAAAAAAGCATGAAAAGTCAGAAGGGAGTCAAAATTCATGTGTTAGCTTGTACCAAGCTTTATCTTGCTGTGCCATCCTGTACCAATTGTATAACTAAAATTAATATTGTAAACTATTGTAAATGGTGTAACCGTTGGTAAATAAATAAATTATACCAATTTATGATTCCAATAACTGTGGCCACCTTGAGTTGATCACCCTGTGTATAGTAAAATTATACTAACTTTCAAATGTTTGCTATCACTTAACTCACTATGAACTGGGCAATCTGATGGTAATAAAATATTATCTGTTTTGGAAAAAAAATGTTATACCACCTGATTTTATCTATTTTTCGTGATTATAACGGCATTATATGTCATTAGGGGCAAGAAAGAACAATACTAATGCAACCGAATGTAGGCCAATACTTAATTTATATATACTAAACAGCTATAACTGTTATAACATTATTTTTTTTTTAATGCTAAATATATGCCTAGTCGGTAATCATTATAGACTTATAATTAATACCAAAAGTTACATATAAATACACCTAAATGTCCAATGTCTTTAAATTGGTTCATAAATTTATTAGTTAAAATATGCATTATACCTATCTAAAAATAAGATATAATTTTAATAATATCTCATATTACAACAGTTTCATTTAATTCGTAAACTAGGAGTGTGGTTGAATTTAGGTATTATTTAGGTAGAATTTATGTAGAATTATTGCTTCAGTGTTTGGTAGCAATAAATAGCGACGCTAGAAGACGATTACAAATGCATAAAGCTTTTGGGTGGGTAGGCCACTGAGTACGGGCCGTGACAGGGCTAGAGAGGAGTGGGTGAGTGACGTGTACGTGACGTAGGCCTGACGTCTTTCCTTAGGATGATGGGTAATGAGGGGGTGAGGGGGGAGAGACTGGCTATCAGGGCACTCAGGGCAGTCTGGTGAGGGCCCTGACAACTAGCCGACACGTTAAATCAGAACTACGACCAGCTCAGCCCGTATGAAAGGACTGTCTGGAAAGGATGGTCTATGATACCACTTAGAATATTAGGTTTCATAAATAAATTGTGTATTTAAAAAGGCATATTTTCATTAAGAATCAATTATCTGAAACAAACTGCGGAAAGACAAGTTATATAGACAATTTAGGGATGTTTTATACCTACATGTGACTCAATAGGGTACTAGTTGAGATTCAGGGTACGTAGCTATCTTCAGGTTAAGTGGAAGAAGGGACTTTCTAGTCCCAACTTCGCCTGGTTAAATAAAGACGTATTTCATTTCGTTTCATTTAATTTCTATCTTACTTAAGAAGAGGCATTTTTTCTAGAATTAAGAGGGTATTTCAGTAATGCTAATGTCTACATCTTCTAGGCCATAGTTCTAAACCCAAAAGAGCGTGTTTTTTTTCACTCTGTGTAATCGTTAACGATCCAAGATATTTTTCAATATTGGGAACAGTGAATAAGGCTTTTGATGTCATATATCCTGTCAGTCTTTGGATTTAATATATCAATGCACTTAAAAACTCGGTCTGAAGAGTCAAATCTTGTTTTATTCTCGGTAACAATCTTTATTTAAAAATTCAAGAAATTGATAGAAATCTATATTTAAGAATTTGTGGAATATTTTGATCAGACTTAATGGAAATCCGTGATAAATTGAAGTTCCTGACATAAATTGCGTCAAATGGTCAAATAAAATGGAAAGGTTGTTAAAACGGGGAAAATCTGGCAATTGGATTAAAAGACAAATACGTATTGGTAACACAGAATGATAATTATGTAAGCTTTTATAGTTAGTACTACTGATTAGAATGTATAAATGATACATACACTAATCGTAGTTATTATTTATTTTTTATTTAATTCCTGTATTCCCTTGGGGGACGTAGGGCTGCAACAAATGCCTTCCATCGCACCCGATCCTGTGCCAGCTGCTTTACTTCTTCCCAACTCTTGCCTTCCTCTCCAATCTCCCTCTCGACTGACCTCCTCCAAGTTATCTTCGGTCTTCCTCTCTTTCTACTTCCTTGGGGATTCCAATCTAGGGCTTGTCGGCTGATGTTGTTAATGGGCCTTCTTAGTGTATGGCCTATCCACCCAAACTTCCTCTTCTTAATGGTATCACCAATAGGATTTTCATTTGCTCTTCGCATCAATTCCTCGTTTGAAATTCTATCTGGCCAGTATATGTTAAAGATTCTTCGGAGACACTTATTTATGAAGACTTGCAGTTTACTTGTTACTGTTTTAGTGACTTTCCATGTCTGGCAGCCATATAGAAGGATCGACTTTACATTGGTTTCAAAAATCCTTAATTTTGTCTTTCTTCTTATTTGACTTGATCGCCAAACTGGTGCAAGTTGGGCAAATGCTCCTTTGGCCTTCCTAATCCTACTGGTTACATCTTCATCAGTTCCACCCGTCTTAGAAACAATGCTTCCCAGGTATTGGAATTGTTCCACTTGCTCAATAAGTTTGTTATTCACCACCAGCGGCTGATTATTTCTATTATTTATCCTCATTTCTTTTGTTTTTTCAAAATTTATTTTTAGGCCAACTTTTTCTCCTTTGTTATGAAGGTCTTCAAGCTTTCCTTTCATGTCATTCAGTGTTTGAGACATTATGCATAGATCGTCCGCAAAATCTATGTCCTCGTATCCTAATAAATATAATAATCCTATCCTATAAAAATAATAAACAAACTATCCTAATCGTAGTTAGCAGTGATAAATCTATAGTGAATTTGATTTAGTTCAGGCCGGATCAGTATATAGAGAGCTCCAGTACTTTTTAACGTATAATGAATTCATATCATGTAATGATGTTCGTAATATTAACGTGCGTACACTAGACTTAGTTCTCACTAATATTCCTGAAGTGAAAGTTGAAGGCAAGACTGAAGCACTAGTTATGGTTGATAACCATTACCCTGTATTTATTTATTTCCATTTACGGCATACGCCAATTTACAAATGTGTCATACAAATCATCACATAAATACATAAATAAAATTAAATCAGTCTATTTAGTTTCATGCTTCAACATGCAATACATATTCTCTATTCTATTGCAACATGCAAATACATACAGTAGACTAGTGAAAGAGAATTTGCAGCCAAGCAAACTAATCAATCAATCAAGATCTAACATCCAGTACAGCACCATTCATTAGCTATTATAAATATATATAATAAATACAAATCTAATGTACAACCAGTTCAATAATTCATACATGCATAGAGGAATTAGTCAGCTAATGAAAACAAACCAGGATCCAACATTCAGAGTGATCATTCACAAAAATAATAATGTTTCAAGACTATTTCCATACATAACAAGATCAAGAACTAACATGCAGTGCGTAATCATTCACAGGCAATAATAGTATTAATGTAAAAACTAGTTCAGAGCACGTTACATGCATAGTTGACAAAGAACTGCAAAATGCATAAACAAAAAATTTCCTTACACAAGAATATATATGATAAGTAAAATTATGACAAAGTTAATAACTACATAACAATGGAAAATGAGATCATTCTTAATTCTAAGTTTACAAGCAAACAACAAAAACAACATATATGAGGCATTCCTATTTTTTATAGAATACTAACTTTAGTTGGCGATTACTACCATTGAAAAAATCGAAATTGGAGGAGACCAAATTGCCAAATCTATGCAACCGAGGAACCACACTATTCATCTCATAGTTAGTTGAACAGGCTTGATGATAGAAAGTCTGAGCAGATCTTGTCCGTCCAGGAACTCGCAGATCAATAAGGCTGAGTATCTCAGGACAGTCCACATCCCCAAGGAGTATTCTTCGAAGGAAAATAAGGTCCTGTAATTGCCGTCTAGACTCTAGAGATTGCAGATTCTGTATTTCTTCCACTTCACTCAAAGGCACAGACTGGTAGTCGAAACCCATTTTAACTCCCACCACTCTCACAAATCTGTCCTGGACCTTCTGCAGACGTTGAATAAGTCCAACCTGATGCGGGGACCACACAGTAGAACCAAACTCTAAGATTGACCTCACAAGAGCCTTGTAGACCGCATTCATTGCATCAATGCTCAAACCACTCCTGGAGGTTCTGATAAGAAATCCCAGATTACGAACAGCTCTGCGAATAATATTGTTGATGTGGTCAGTAGAATTCAGATTGAAGGTCATATTAATGCCCAAGTCACGTATAGATTCAACTCGTTTCAGGAGGGAACCATGAAGCATATAACCAAAGATAGTGTGTTCAGCAGAACGATGGAAGGTAATGACATTGCACTTGCTGGGATTCATTTCCATACAATTAGAATGACACCAATTTTCTATATTCAAGAGACTTGATTGGAGAGCATTGAAATCACTTGCTGTAGAGATACGTGTGAATACTTTAATGTCATCGGCGAACATTAAACAGTCAACTTCAATACAGTTCACAATATCATTCAAGAATATGGATAAAAGAAAAGGGCCCAAGTGGGACCCTTGGGGTACTCCAGATGATGCAAGAAAGGGTCGAGAGGTTGCCCCAAACATCCTCACAAGCAACCAACGGTCAGCAAGATAAGATCCAAACCATCGGAGAAGACTTCCCAAGATTCCATAAGCCTGCAGTTTAGCGAGGAGGTGCTGGTGGCTCACTTTGTCGAAGGCTTTTGAGAAGTCTATATATATGCTGTCAACTTGCTTGCCGAGACGGAATGAAGAGTGGATATAATGCTCGTACAACATGTGAGATTTGTTGCAATTGATCTGCCTCGGGAGAAACCATGTTGTCTCGTGTCCATGATACCCTTGAAAGTGAACGTGATATGATCCAGTACTAGTGATTCGAAAACCTTACCAAGGGCAGGCTGAATAACAACAGGCCTGAAGTTCTTCACATATCCACAGTCCCCAGTCTTGAATATTGGCACTACAAAACTCGTCTTCAATGACTCAGGAAAAACACCAAGCTTCAGAAGATTGTTGAAAAGTGGAGTGAGATGAGGGGCCAGGAGAGCACTGCAGTGCTTGAATACGATTGGTGGTACAAGGTCTGGGCCAGCTCCCTTGTGTGGGTCCAGTGAGGAGAGCTTCTTCCCAACATCAGCTTCCAGAAATACACAGCCGGAAAGATTTACAGAACTCTCAAAGTCATAGTGAGGAGGAGGGCCCGTATAGTCGGAGAACACAGAAGAAAAATGGCTGGCAAACAAATTGCAGATGCCCTCAGGTGCAGTTTCCGTTGCATCACCAAGAGAAAAGGTATCCGTTGAAGAAGGGGAGCTCTTGATACTGTTTATGAATCCCCAAAACGACTTCATGTTCTTAGGCACGTTGGTGTTGACAATATTGATATAATCTGCATGACATCTTGTACTCAAATCCTTGCATTTGGATCTCAACCGCCTGAATTCCTCATGCTTAAAAAACCAACTTTTTATAGCCGCTAACACTGACTAATACATACTGAAACGCCATCTTGCAACCAAAAAAACTTCACTCCTACACTTATCCTGACGCACGATAAAAAATATTGTCAGTCATGTTTTATGTGGAACGTGCTAAATTCAGAGTCCTCAACCAAAATGAGGAATCCTTTAATTTTCAGAGAGCTGACTTTTTTAATCTGTACCGTTCATTGTCCAACACTTCGTGGGCTGCTGTCTTGGAATCTGATAATGTTGATGAGGCATTAAATGCATTTTATGACAACATGTATAGTATATTTAAAGAAGATTTTCCCAAGAGAAGACTAATTAAACCTAAATATCCTATCTGGTATTCTCATGAAATTATAAATAAAATTAAGGAAAAAGAAAAATTACGTAAGAGACATAATAATATGTACTAAAAACCAGGGGCTTTTTATTAGTTTTAATGAGTGTAGGGCGAATGTTAAGAGGTTAATTAGAAGGTCTTATAATGAAATGAAAAATGGCTTTATTGGAGGCGAAGTTAGGACTATAGAGTCCTTTCTACCACTTAACCTCAGATAAATAATACAACTTGAAATAGATAACATAAAATCATATTAAACTCTACACAATGCAATATAAGACTATTTTATATAAAAATAAAAATAATTTATAAAATTAAAAGTTTAACTAATCTAATAAAGCTAATCATTACAAAAGAAATTGGCACTAACTATTCAAGTTTAATAGTAAAATTCAAAAGAAAGAAAGAAAAAAATGCTTTAAAGACACTATCGCCCATTCATACCTTACTCACACCCCACATAGCCCCCAGAAACCACCAGCCCACCGCCACTACAGATCCCGCATCAAATGACCTTTAACTTCCACCCCGTAACGAGGGTAACCTTCGATTATTTTGATGCTGTCAGGGAGTGCATTCCAAAGGCGACAAGCTGTTACAGTGAAATATTTGTTATATAAAGTAGTATGATGTACAGGGACTGATAATATTGATGCTACCTGACGAGTATTTCTAGAACTTATTTCGTTCATGAACCTGAAACGCTCGGACAAGTAACTGGGATTTTTTGTTTTTAAAATCTTGTGAATCAGTAATACAGTAGTAAATGATACGCACGAAGCTGTTTAAGCTTCAGAATAGACAGTTGATTGAAGAATGGCGTAATGATCATAGCACTGTAGATTGAAAATAAATTTTATACAATAGTTCTGCGCACGTTGAAGCTTGTCCGAGAGCTTAACAGTCATGTCACTAGTTACGATGTCACAATAATTAAAATGAGGCAAAACAAGTGTCTTGACCAGCATCACTTTAACGTTAAATGGAAGAAAAGATACATAACGTTTCAAGCAGTGAATGCCAGCAAACACTTGATTGCACGTAGTCATAATCTGATCAGTCCAATTCAAAGTCCTACCCATGACAAGACCAAGATTCTTTACTTTGTCACAATAATCTAAAGTAGAGTAATTTAGTTGAAGCTTAGGAAATGTGTCAATATTAACTTTAGAAATTAGTCTTGGGTGTCCAATGACTTTTGCTTGTGTCTTTTGTTCATTAAGCTTCAATCCATGTTTCACGGCCCAAGAAGAAAGTGGATCGATGTCACTGTTTGTTCTAGAAACAGCTCTTGCCATCTCAGTAATAGAGAAGTGTTGATAGATTTGCAAGTCATCTGCATATAAGTGGTAGGAGGAATATCTTATGTGATCTGTAATATCATTT
Organism: Stictocephala bisonia; assembly: GCA_035578905.1. NCBI lineage: Eukaryota > Metazoa > Arthropoda > Insecta > Hemiptera > Membracidae > Stictocephala > Stictocephala bisonia. The sequence goes on along the minus strand of JAQJVL010000604.1, from coordinate 146,327 downwards.
ATATAAAGGATAAACAGTAGTGGACCCAACACTGAACCCTGAGGACTCCTCTAGAAACATGTCTCCATTCAGACATACCATCATAGTTTTTACACACTGCCTACAGCCAGATAGATTGGACTTGACCCAGCCAACACTACCATCAGTTAGACCATATTTTTTAAATTTTATTGTAAGAAGAGGGTGATAAACACAATCGAAAGCTTTTGAAAAGTAAGATAAACTGGTGTGTGCTGGCTTATGGTAGGCACGCTGGCTATCTGTTATACCCTGGTGGGGCTCGTACTGCCGCTCATGCTAACTCCTTTCTAAATTTCACAATCACATTATTTAATTCCATAGCTGGAGGTGTAGATGTGGACATGTCACGTGCAGTCTTCAGAGCAACATGTAAAGACTTGATACGTTGAAGGGTTGCTGGAACAATTAAGTTTCTCAACCTGAATTAATTTAGTTTTTTTAAATTTATTTCTTGGATTGTTTTATTTTACTTATTTTTTTTTATAATTAATGTATTCAAATAAGCATTGTTTGGAAGAGTAAAGAGTTTCTAATCCTTTAACTTTAAAAATTAAATATTGTTACTATTGTGCAGGCATTCTTAATCATTAATATTATTTTTCATGCGGCCCCATAATTGGTCCCTTGGTCTGTTGGGGTCGCAGTTGTTTTTCGTAGGTTTCAGTATGTATGTTTTCTTTTGTTTGTTTTTGAATATATCTGTTTGAATACAAATTAATCTTATGTTTAATAATTTAGCCTATATCTGGTTTTATTTAAACTGTATTATATATTATAGTATTATAATCAAGAATGTATTAAATAATTTGGAGTACAGTACTTTATTTAGGCGCTTAAGTTATAATTGTGTTTCTTTAATTATTTAGGTTTTTTTATTTTTCATAAAATGTGCCTTTTTATTTTGATTAATAATTTTGTCTGTGAAACTAAACTGTATCTGTGAAAACAATAAAAACATTTATTATTATTATTATAGTACACTTAAAAAAAAAATCAAAACCTGAATAGTAATGACACATTGTATATTGGAAAAACTTCAAAATCATGATGAATTACCCATTTTTACCATGAAAAAGTAATAGCCTAAAAAATAACCTCAACCAGTGAAATTAACCTCAAAAAGGGTAATTACCATCAAATTCCCAACGGATGTAAACTGTAAATACTTTTGTTAATCTGTTATGAAGTTTCAAAAGTGCGGGTCTTCTTAACCACTTCAAATCCCAATCAGCCGGAGAACAGCTATAAAAGAGTACGCAGACTCAAAGATCACAAAATTAAGTAACAACTAAGCATGAGGAAAAATGAACATAAAATGAAGCATGCCATCAAATAAATGCAAATTCTTAAACCCCAAGGAATTTGTAGAAAATAAGGCAAAATGTTTATTCATAACTATTTCTTAATTGAAAGTTTGCAAGTTTTTATTTATTATTATTTATTATTAAAGTTTGAAAGTTTAAATTTAGTTTGAAAGTTAATTGAGTTGGAAAGTGCATATAAGTAAACTTCATGCAGAGTTAAGAAAATCTACTAGAACATTTTATTTTCTGAGGAATATATGCGATGCTTCCTTTTTAAGGACGTTATATTTTGCACTTCTAGATTCTCGTTTGCGATACGGAATCGAGTTTTGGGGTGGAACTCATGATTATTTATTAAATAAGATTTTTGTTACACAAAAGTATTTTATTGGTATAATTTTATTTGGAAAACCAAAAGATCACACTGAACAACTATTTAAGCAACTTAAAATATTACCAGTAAAAAATCTGTTTATTTTCAAAGTTCTTCAAACGTTTTACAAGATGAGTGGTAACACTGGTACAGTCAATTTATTCTATCAAACAAGAAGTAGAACACAACAACATTTTATCAGACCTCGGGTCAATAAAGTATTTTTCTCTAAAACATTTTTGTTTTTAGGCCCAAAGTGTTTCAACTTGTTGCCACAAGAAATTAAACAGGTTTAATTTATTTTCAAAAATGCTAAAAAAGTGGTTAATTGATATTACAGATATCAGCACACTTACATCTATAGTTTGTTAATTTACATTGCAATGGGACTTATAATGTATATATATATATATATATATATATATATATATATATATATATATATATATATATATATATATATATGTATATATGTATGTACTTTTAATAGCTTATTTAAGTGGATTACTTTTGTATTATTTTACACACGCTTCACAGTGGACGCTTCAGTGAATTGGATTTATAAGAAGACTCACATAAGAGTGACTTTATTTTATCTATTATTTGTATTATAACTACCAGTTACTGGATGTTGGTAGTTATTTACTTTTTCCAAGAAAATATTGTTTTGTTCACATTGTACATAATTGCGGAAATAAACGGTTTATTATTATTATTGTTTAATGATGACAGAGCCGAACATGCTAAAAGTCAGTCATCATTACGGAAATTATTGGCTAATAATTGGCTCTTAATTCCTGACTTCCTTGTAATCACACTTCACTTTCATTTCCAAACCAATATTACGGTGAGTGTTAAAAGACAACTGACCTCTAGCGAATTCAGCATCTCTTATATTCTTGTACTGGTAGACTATCATTGGTTCGAATTTGGTTCTTTACCAATTATTTGATCTACATTTCAACTCCGACTTACACAAAAATTTATTTTAAGATTCTCTCTCACTGCAACCAAGAATATCGCCATTTCTTGCTACTTTTACACATCATTATGTATGTTATTAATATCAACTGGCTTGAACAACCACATTTATATAGGAGAGTATCGCAAACAATATGAATATATTATGTTAATATCAAACAAGAAATTGACAATAGTGTTGCAGGTCGTGCCAGTTTGGGAAAGCTCCACCCCTTTATGTGTGGCATGGTGTGGCATGTCACCTCCTGTTGCTCAGCTCCTGCCTAGTATGGCAATTAATTGGCTTCTGAATGGTATTATGTTACTGTTTTTTAACAAACAATACTTACCACCAACAAACTAACTGAAAAGAAAACGTGTCATGAGTATAAAATGATTAGTACAGTGAAGCAACATAGCAAATAATCACTATGCAACAATAAAACTAATTATAATATATTAGAACTATACAAATAGAAATCTAAAAATAGTTAAAAATTAACTGTATTGAGAAGACTGTAACTGTTATTTGTGTGGGGTCCTATTAATTAGTTACTGAAAGTCCTAGCAGACATTTCTTCAATTGCCATAGACCAACAAGTCGGAGTCAAGAGAGTTAAAATTGCAGTTAAGAACTCTGAGATAGACAAGTATACCAATGATACTTGTCAAAGAGGTAGACGAGTATCAATGAGATAGACAAGAGGTCAGTAATGATACCAATAATAATAATAATAATAATAATTTATATTTCATAGACTTCGTTTACAAAATATTAACAATGTCAAACATCATGGTCAAGATCATGTCATACACAAGCACAAATGAACTTAAATATAAAACAGAGAAAACAGTTCTATAGACTTAATGAATTATGGTCTAAACTACCTGTATACAAGGGAGAAATACAAAAGCAGTTGTGCAACAATTGTAAAAATAATAGTCACAGTATAAAACACCCAGTAGCGACACTCTGCTATAAAGTTTATAACAAGTATGGCACTAGCGCTCTTATCAATGGGAGCATGAAGCGCATATTTCTGTGTTATTTAAATTCTCAGCTGTCATTAATAAATGTCAAAAATAACCTTTCATGGCCCTTTTCCTTTTTATATTATTCCACTTAATTGCAAGAAACAAAATTCAAAACAATGGAATTGAGGTGTGTTATATGCTCCTGCCATTAGGAGCGCTAGAGTCGCACTAGTCCCACATGAATTAAATGGGAGTGTCGCTACTGGGTGTTTTATACTGTGTAATTGAACTGAACTAAAAAGTTAAATATAAAACTATACATTATTAACCACCAATAAAATGAAAACATGAACTATACTCAATTTAAGAACTACATAAACAATTAACAATAACAACAACAATTCACCAGCAACAATAATAATTTATCAATAACAACCTAAAAATATATTAGAATAACATAATTAGAACCAAACAAAGTTAACAGAAAAAGATAGATTAAAGTTAACAAATCCAATGCAAAAAAACTAATCAATTGAATAAAAAGGAGACTTGAGAAGCCTTTTCTTAATTAAATTCATCAAAAGTGTATTTGACAATTAAGTGTAACAATTTATTATAAATTTGTAAAGAAATAACTTTCGGGCACTTAACCTATTAAAATTAATAAAGCTTTTATTTTTATTCCTGGTATTGTATTAATAAGTTTTAGTAAGTGTGAATCTTTGATGGACTAAGAACTTAAATCATAGATATAAAGATGTATAATTATTGTTTGTACCTGTAATTTAATAAAAAGAGGTTTGCCGTGATCTCAAAGACCAAACCACTATCTCCCGACAGATTATTTTGCCTATTTCTAATCTATTTTGAGAATTGGTTAAATTGTTTGGGAAAATTTTAATAACATTGACTAGTGTTTATTTTATAAAAACTCCATTAAATTAACTAACTGCAAAATCTCTAAAACCAGACTTGGCAATTACTCTAACAGCTTTTTTGAAGAATCAACACCTCATCAATTTTATTACAATTTCCTCCAAAAAATTAAACCATATCCAAAAATAGTTTAGAAATTTGCTGATGGGATATAGTGGTTTAAAGAACATGAGGTTAGGGGCTTTAATAAGAAAATGGCTCAAGATGCCGATTGAACAATTAGTATGGGCACGTGGCGGTGTTGCTACTAACCGTATTACAAATATTACAATAATAAACATCAGCTAATAGTAATAATAGATATTCGACATTTCTTCAAGACAACTATTTGTGTAGACGAATGTTTTTATAAAAGAGCCTCTTCTTCACTACTTGCCTTTGTCCAGCTGTACGTCCAGACAAATTGTTCAATCAGTAGTTTTGTACAAATATACTGTAGTCAATACGTGGCCTCCAAGTCAGCTGTTTATCAAAAAAGACTCCTAAAAATGTTACTCTGTTAAGAAATTCATCTTCAAAATGCTCACTATTTTTAACTGGTTTTAGTGTGAATAGCAATTTTTTAGTTTTTGAGGCATTCAACAAAATATCCATTTGCTTCAAGCCATTTAGAGGCTAAATCCATTGTATTTTATTTTAATTTTATTTATTTATTTCAACGGTAACACCATTTTACACAATATAATACAAAGATGGTAATGCAAAGAGATCAGCAAATACGGTACACAAACCAACAAGCTCATATAACTAAGAATAACAAATTAAGTTGAATCAAACAGCCATACAAGACCAGCACTTAACTGATTAAATTACATGTGGATGACAAAGAAAGTGAAATTATTGATAACATAAGTAAATAACAACAAGTAACAATAAACAAACATTGAATAAATATAAATAAATCAAATGTACAAGAAAAACAATATATGTATTGAAGGTCATATTTCTAAGCTCATCGAATTCATTATTGTTAGTTAAAAAAAGTGGTGTTGTCTGCATATAAAATGGAGATAGATGATTTAATCTGAATGGCAAATCATTAATACAAACTAAAAATAGGAGTGGTCCTATAATGGAGCCCTGTGGTAAGCCATATTCATTCACTGATTACTCAGACTTTTAGCTCTCCAGAAAAAAATTTAACTTTAACTTGTCAGATATGACCTGATAAATTTTAGAGGCTTGTCTGTTACACTGTAATATACCAATTTCATTAAAAGATTTAAAAAAAAAGAAAATCAAGTTTGACACAGTAAAAAGCTTTGCTCATGCCACTCTTTGTGGTCTGAGCAAAAGCCTTGTTTTCAAAAGCAAATGGAACATCACTAGTTACTTATTAGATAGCATCTTCAGTGGATTTATCTCTTAAATAGCCATAATCTTATGCATGAATAATATTACTTTCTTCGAGAAAGAAGATATCTGGTCATAGAAAAAATTTAAAAAGCTTTGATTAAGTGGGAATACTGAGATGGGTTGATGGCTTTCGGGTTTTCCCTTGGGACACCCTTTTTATGAATTGGGCGTATTCTGGCTATTTTAGGCTCATATGGAAGGTATTTTCCTGTATACACCTATTATACAATTACAAAGAGGCTTTATTATGCTTAAAATAATAGCTTCAATCATTTTGTTGGATATGTAAAAAAATCTTGACAATTATCCAAATCAACAAAAGAAAAATGGTTGGGGTAATAAATTTCTCCATACAACAACTGGAGTGTTATTAATAATACTACTACATTAACAAAGTTTTAACAATATCTACAGATTGTAAAATGTGCCATCCGCTTTGCGTGAAAAGCCAGTTATTGTTTGAGAAATGTGATTTGAGCCAATTCCAAGTTTTACACTATGAATGCTCGGTCTTGTTTGAACACCTCCATGAACTATGGTATGAGAGGGTAAAACTCCATCCTCACAAATAGCACTTCCTTGTCTGAAAACAAACCAACAAAATGTCAACTTATGTTTTTCTAATGCTTGTCATTATCTACACATGCTCCTATACATCGTCTCTACAACATAGTAATGAAAGCTTAAACTTCCACCACTCTCATTTGTATTTGTTAGTGTTCAAATGATATACAGCATGTTTTTATTAGTGTTAAAATGATACAATTAGACTAATCAACCTAATTTAATATCGCAATAATCTTAAAATATTAATAATATTAAAGAACAAGTAGCCTTTAGTGAGATTGTTTTATTTTTGAAGATGATTTTAAATTCAAGAAAATGTGGAAAGAGCTACAGTAAAAAATAATGTGTCAAGGCATTAAACAAATTTGTTAAAATTGTTATAAAAAAGGGACATTGTAGTTCTTAATATAAGATTTTAAAATGTTTATGAAGATGTCTGGCAGGCAGAATGGAAAATGTTATGTAATTGAGAAAGTAAAATAGTTTTTCACAAACAGTATTTCCCATAACCCAAACAAAGGATTTTCAAAGGGTTTCACAAAAATATAAGAGTTTTTTCCCCATGTTCATTACCCGGATGTAAGTTATGCAATTCACATTTTTGTTGCAATAAGTGGATAACATTTAAACTAATTTAACTAGGGTTACTTACCCGATACCGTCAACGATTCTAGTGATGTTTAGTAATTGCTGATTACTATAGTTTCGACCTCATTGGGTCATTATCAAATCATACAAGACGTCAGTTTCACAATCTCACTTCTGACTTGAAGTTTGTCAATTGCATGTAATTAAAATGTAATAGTAAAACTGTGGACTGACTGTGAGATTGTGAAACTGACGTCTTGTATGATTTGATAATGACCCAATGAGGTCGAAACTATAGTAATCAGCAATTACTAAACATCACTAGAATCGTTGACGGTATCGGGTAAGTAACCCTAGTTAAATTAGTTACTAAACCAATTCTGGAGGCAAAAAAATATGAATAACTTTTAAAATCTACGAAGGTTGATATCAAAATACTAACAAAAAAGAAACCTTTTTTGCTTAAATGACTGTTAAATTAAACTATATAACCTATAAATCATTAATAAACTTTAAAATATCTCAAATCTACAAAAAAAAAAAAAAAAAAAAGAAATGATTGTAGATTTGCTAGACTAACTAATAATATTCCTATAATAATAAACAAGTAACACTCTGCTGTACTGACTGGTAAGTAGAATCTAGTCTGCTTGGATGCCTGACTACGTCTGAGCTCTCGGAGAAAATCTCCAGATTGTGCTGGTAGCAGCTGAGCAGGTGAATGTCCAAAGAGTCAGTAGGAGGGGAAAATGTAGGGGCCTTTACACTGCGATGAAGTGATGTGATTGTAGGCTTGTCATGGAGCAATGGCCATTTCTTCTTTACCATTCTACAAACAATCAGTTTAATATTTAAAATATATCATTGCCTACTAGTAGAGAAAATGCAGGAAAGGGATACTATTAACAATTAGTTCTTCCGGTGTCAACCGCGTCAAAGGACTATTTACAATGTGTACAGTTCCAGACGTTTCGCCCATGCTACGATGTGGCATCCTCAGTGGTTAGGCTGAGACTGGACTGGACTGAGTGGTTAGCCTAACCACTGAGGATGCCACATCGTAGCATGGGCGAAACGTCTGGAACTGTATACATTGTAAATAGTCCTTTGACGCGGTTGACACCGGAAGAACTAGTTGTTAATAATGACTCCAGCCGCTTAAGCTTACGAAATAGGAAGGGATACTATGATGTAATCGTAGACCTGTCATGAAGCACTGGCCATTTCTCCTTCCCCATTCTATTATGATCAGTTTAACATTTAAGAGTTGTCATTAGAATTACTCCAGACAGATCAGAACTAAGGCCAACTAACTGGAGAGGGGGAGCTTTCAAGCCAGTATGTGCCATATGGTAAATGGAAAATAAAATCATCTGATATTTAAATAGTTGATTTTAACCTAACTAACCTTGTTATTTTTTTGTTTTTCCAATAGTGCAATTCAATAAGTTGTTCTATTTTATGTGATCGTTGACTCGTTTTATTTTTACTTTATTTTTTTATTGATTATTTTTACAATTATTACTAATTAATAAATAACATGTTTAAAGCTATTTTTGATTTTTTTTGTTCATAGATTTATTGATTCTATTATAATTTTATTTGTAAGCAAATATAAGTGTCGATTTCCAGAGCAGAGTTTACAAAGACAGCATAGCAGTTTATTTTAGCATTACGAGGTTTTAGTTCAAATAAAAAATAAAAAGGACCTTTCTGATTTGCCATAATAATAAAATGTAAACAAATATCTTTTTCGATAGTGTTAGACTGAAACACAATGAGCATCCACAGTATTTAGGGGTCAGATTGGATCAATCCCACTGTTTTTAAAGTCACCTAGAGAAAAACAGCAGCTAAAGTGATAACCAAAACGAACATTGTACCGTAACTTTTTGGATCATCTTGGTGAGCCAACGCAAAAGCTCTGCGTACTACTGTTTTGTTCTTGGTTTACTGGATTGCTGAATATTGTGCTTCCGTGTAGCTTAACAGTACATGTGTGTGTACGAGAGGTTGATATACAACTAAATAGAGCAATGAGGACTATCAGCTGTTGCCTCATTGCAACCCCTCTACCATGGCTTCCACTTCTGTACAACATATCTTCTCCAGATATAAGACGCACTTATCAGAGACTTAAAAAAGATCCTGTCTACTTCAAAATTCCCCATTTTCCAAGATATCCCACAACGTGCAGGGCGACTTAAATCTAGGAAACCACACTTCTTCGACTAGCTTCCCAGTTATTTTCAAACAAATTTTCGTCAAAAAGCAACTGGGCGTTAACTTGGGATATGTTTGGGTCAAAACAAGTTTCTAGTATCAGATCCTATGACCATCATTGGTGGAATGAACCTTCTTTGAAAGGAATGGACTATGTTAAGTTACTTTCGCACAGGGTTGGAAACATGTAACTACTGGAAATTATTTGGAGAATGGTAAATGATCAGTCATGTTATTGCAGAGTCGAAGTTTAAAGTATAGATCACATAGTTAATGAGTGCCCATTGCGTTCTTTTCAAGAAGGATTAGCTGGTCTTCATTCAATCGAAGAAGCAGGATTGAATGAAGACCATTCTTGAATGGTTAAGAAACCTGAATTTAGTTCTCTGGTAGTTCAATATTTAAAAACTAAGACATAAGTACTTTCTGCAGTAGATTTTATTTTATTTAAATATTTTTATATGTGTAACGTTTCATTAGTTTGGTGGCTGGCCTATGAAAGCCGTACGATATATATATAGTAGGTTACAATAAGCAACTTAGATATGTCCAAATATCCTGAACAGTTGGATATAGATAAGTCCAAAACTTTTACAAATACATAGAAAAGTTACCTGTTGGTAGGAAAGGGCAGAGGTATGAAAACTACAATGAAGGGCTGTAATTTTAGGATTGTCGTGTGGCCCTGGCCATTTTCCCTATACGATTCTATAACAATTGCTTAATATTTTTATGAAGAGTCACTATCTAAATATCTCAAGTCAATTGGTGAGGAAATGCAGGGACATTGAAACTGTGATGAAGTAATTTAATTGTAGGCTTATTCCCACTCTCTATTTTGTAAAAATCAGTTTCATATTTAAGATATGGCGCTATTTAAATATTCCAAAACAGTTTGTGGGGGAAGGCACTATGATGAAGTGGAAGAGATGTAATTTTAGACTTGTCATGGAATCCTTAACACTTCCCTTCTCCCCACTCTATAACATCTGGTTTGATATTTATTTCTCATAATCTAAATATTTTAATTTTTTTGTGTACTTTGTTGTAATTGTTTTTATTTTTTAAATTAATGAATAAATAAATAAAAGTACAACCATACTTCAGACTGGTGGTAGTGGTAGATAGGCATGATGTCAATACTTGAACTATAGTGCAAAGACCAGGTGGAATTTGTTTGAATACTAAACAATTCTTCTGCCTTTAACTATGTATGCCCGTCCAGTTTGGGGAAAATGGATTTCCTCCGGGACTGGAAAAGATTAACATTTTTCAGAACAAAGTTTTAAGAACTGCAGTAAAAGGTCCATGGCATGTTCGTAACTTTCATGTTCTTGAAGAGTTTAGACTCGATACCATTGATGCCTTTATGAAAAGAATTAGTTGGCAACTTTATGGCAAACTTGGACAATCTTCCAGGAGCTGTTACCTTACTCATTGGTGAGCCTACTTTACACAGGCGTTTGAGAGCTGGACTTCTTCAAGATGTGACAGACTAATAGATGATCATCTCTGTATAACACTTATATTGTTTATTTCACTGTCATAACAATATTTTTTCTACAATATAAATTATTGATTAACTTTCATGTTAGAGAGTGACTCAAATATGAGCAAACTTGATATACTGCTACTTTTCCACCTGTTAAATTTTCTGTGTATAATTTATAAATATTGATCCAGATATAAAATTACTTAAAAAAGAAACTACTGTATATTAGATCAAGTATCGATAAAATAGGTTCATTATATAGTTACCTGTTCCACTTAAAGTGAAGAATAAAAACGGTAACTGCCCAAACTGTTTAATCAATACTGCCAAGGCACAAGATAGACAAGTTTAAAGATAACATAATCACAGTGCCTAGACTTAGAAATATTTTACATGTTATCTGATCAGTTTAACATGGCCCTAAATATTTACAGTATATGGTATTTTTATTATTAAATTCTTCAATTTTAAACTTACATATTATTATAACTGTTAAACACGGTAATTATATCCTATATTTAAAATCTATTTATATACATAAAAAGAACAACACTTAGCAATCTTTTTTTGGTGTTTTTAATGTTCAAAATCGATTTCTGTCTCGAAAGACCATCATCAGTTGAAAACAGAAAAACCATTCTGTTTTCAACTGATGATGGTCTTTCGAGACATAAATCGATTTTGAACATTAAAAACACCAAAAAAAGATTGCTAAGTGTTGTTCTTTTTATGTATATAAATATATTAAGCAATCTAATAGCTACAAATGTTAAAATCTATGTTTAGAATACAGGGTGATTTTGTTTAGTGTGTTCCCGTTGAGTTCTTATAAAATTGTAGAGATACAATAAACTTTAAATATGGAACTTCACCTATTTTTTTTTTTCAGTAATAAAAATATCTAGCGATTTCCAAAAAGACCTTGGTATTTCAAATTTTATGGATATCTTTGTTTTTTCTTATAAAACACCATGTTTTTGTGATGGTGTCAGATAGAAAAGATAGTTTGAAAATTTTTTTATTTTGCATTTTTCTCTTAGTATTGGCAACTTTTCTCTACAGACATTTATTGTTTTAAAATGGCAACATTATGATACAAGTTTATAAAATAATTATGGTACGGTATATATAACATAAATAAATAACAACGATAGACTTATCAATTATATTGGGATGTTGATCTTAACTCACATATTTATTTATTTATTCATAAGACGCCGATCGTCAAGATATGGGCGAATGTTTTCATTTTATAAGGAGTAAAATGTTTAGGAAAAAATTAATCCCAGGCCTATTTTCTAATACTAATTTGATTGTAAAACTATATTGTAGAAAAAAGAAATATTTCAATTTCTATAAATTGATGTGAAAACAGAATTTGAGTCATTAAAGAAATAGTTTATTTTCTATATTTTTGTGTACCTATGTATTTTTAGCCTGTATGTTATCAACAATTAATTATTACTCAGTACAGTTATTTTTTCATATTTATACCACTGTAATCTTTAATTTTAAATTATTACTTGTAACCATCTGTAATTTTTTTTAAATTTGAAATATTTTTGTCGAGTATTAAATGAATTTATCTACATAGGTTGACATTAACTTTTATTTATTAATTAATAATAAGTAAATAATAAAGTTACACAATGAAGCACCTGTTGAATATTATTCCTAAACATGCTTACAAAGGAATGTCAATTTTTAAACAATATGAAGGTGTTTCATATTTAGCATACTTTTTTTTCAAGTTTGAAAGTTGAAAATGTCATTCATCATCAGCTGATATCTAGCTGTCAAATAAATTACTGAGTTCTTCCATCTAAATAGTGTTTTTATATTTTTGTCATTACTAGTTAGTTAAAAATGTTCTTTAGTTCTTTTTAGGTTAAATTGGTAAGTAATTTCGTAGTTATCTACATTTAAAAAGTCTGCAGTTGAAGAGATAAACAGACTTAAACACTTGAATGTATTATTGATAAAAGACGATGCAGAAGAGAAGTACAATGACTTATGTAACATTATTTGTATCGGCCTTAGTTTGTAACAATGACTACATTCGCTCATCTACACTCATCACACTCATTCGAAATCCATATTCGCCCATATCTTGACGATCGGCGTCTTATGAATAAATAAATAAATACAGTTAACATGTATTTTATGTTTTGTTTTATTTTGCATTTGATGATATTTTCCACAACTATAGTTTGTGAAAGTAAGTTTCTGCCCATGAAATTATTACAAAGTAGATCATAATTCAAAAAACATTCTCAAGAAAAATAGTTTTTAACAGTTCTACTCTTTGAACCTTTAACCCTTTTACCGCCAAGGGCCTATATATAGGCTCTAATAAGTTGGGCAGTCGACCGCCAAGGGCCTATATATAGGCCCTGGGAGTAGTGACGCTCGACCGCCAAGAGCCTATATATAGGCCCTGGGAGTAGTGACGCTCGACCGCCAAGAGCCTATATATAGGCCCTCTGCATTTTTGTTGTTTATACAATGAATTATTTAATTTTTTCAGCATTAATATATATCACTATATTCAGAACAATATTTACAACAAGAATATAATCTACTTTAGTTGAATACAATACTTTTGCATAGTAAACACAAAATATGTGAAAAACGTAAATTATTTTTGTCAGTGCCCAGCTGATTGAATGGTAAAGAAATCAGTTTCTGTCTGTTGTGTTCCTGAGATTGGTGTTTTTAGGTTATGATACAAGTATGTATAGTTTATTCAATCGTGTTTATATGAATTTTATTATTATGTAAGTGTATTTTTGTTTTATATTTATACTAGTACAGTGCCAAAATGTGTGATAAGCGACGTTCACCAGTAAGTGAAGGAACACTGATAAACAATGTTATTCAATCAGGGACAAACATTGTAATTGATAATAATGTTTATGATAGTATGGATGATTCTAGTTCGTCTAGTATGTTATGTATGTACGCCTATAGGCTTTTCTATTCCTAATTCTGATTAAAATGAGTTGTTGTACTATTTTAGTCATATATTTATAAAAAAAACAATTCTTAATTTTTTTAAATGAAAACTTACTCAATTGTTCTCTATTAAATTTCAAACCAAATTATTTATACAAAGAATTTTAAAATGACATTTTTATTTTTCTTATTAACTTTAAAATTAAAAAAATTTTCTAAACTTTATTTTGCATTTTATTTTTGCTCCTACGAAAACGTTATATGTTAGTAATAGACTAGTAAGTCATATCACATTAAAGATAATTTCTTAATGAATAAAATGTTGAAAACAGAATTCTTCTATCTTTCAAATTGATGTAACCACAATCGTTTTTGTGAACGGTTGTAAAAAGCGGCAAAATGCTCTGGCGGCCGGGCGACACGCTATGATCCTAGCGTCTGGCGGCTGAGTGACACATTGACCCTCACCTACTATGGCGGTCGAGCGCCCGACCGGCAATAATTGTATGGCGGTAAAAGGGTTAAGATAACTTAAGCCATGCTTATCTAAAAGTGTTTTTAAAAAAGGCTTGTTGTAATCCAACTCTTTACATACAAGGCTAATTTAGTAGGGTTCATACTACAATATTTGTAGACTGTGAACCACAGAAAAATTATAATATGATGATACAGGGCATCAGTAAATTTACCTTTGGCAACAAGCTACATGCTGTAGTTAGTTAAAGCCCAACTTAAAACACTTAAGGTTCTCAGTTTGAATCTAATTAGAGTCATAACAAATGTTTAAAGGGATAAGCTGATAACCACCAGCTGTTCTTTTGCCATTGGACTATTAATGACACTTCCTCAAATATAGTTGACCTAAATTGTAACAAGACTACATTCATATTGACTCTCATTACTCTTATTCATATGCATATTTGCATGTAGCTTGACTACTGATTCTTCTTCTCATCCACAGCAGTTTCTAATTCTTTCATGGGGTCTACTTTGCCCAGAGTCATCTCCACCATCATCTATTCTCCCATCTTCTTTCTGCCATTACTCTAGTCCAATCCTCACCTCTTATTTTGACTATTACTTCTCTCACACCCAAATCAATCTATCTCTAGGTCTTCCTCTAGGGCTACATCTCTCCATTCTTCTCTCAAGGAATTTTCTTGGCAATCTGTGCTCCCTCAGCCTCTTGACATGTTCAAACCATCATAGTCTATTTCTCTCAATGCTCTCTAGGATGGTTCCTATCCCTCTCCCCTCTCTAATGATCTCATTTATTATCCTGTCTCTTCCAATCCCTCTCAGACGGCTCCTCAAAAACCTCATTTCACAAGCCTGCACTTTACTTTTATCCATACTGTTGCTCAAGTATCCGATCCATATGTTATGGTGGCACATATCTACTTTTCACCAGCCCTCCAGAAGCCCTCGAGAATGCTCCCAATTTTCTTTCTGTTTCATTTATCTCCTTATCCAACCTCCAATCTTCCTGTATCACACTCCCAAAGTATTTGAAGAAATATACCTTCTTCAACCCTTCATCCCCTAGTGTCAGTTCTTTACTTCCTCTCTCCCATACATTCTTGTCATCACCATACATTCAGTCTTTCCAACATTGAAATTTGTTCTGTACTGAGCAACCTCCTCAACCCACTTATTTAATTAATTGCTCCTGCACTTACCCTTCATTTTCACCCTACATCAAATTATCTGTGATTGCCATAACAACTTTCATCTTCCCCTTTCCAGTCCTTCTTGCCATACTCACCATTACAACATCCATCACTACAATAAATAAAAATTGTGATAATGCGTTCCATTACCTCAATCCGTTTCTATGCTTCAACCACCCTGATCTCTCTCCACCAATCCTCATTTTGCTTTACCTTTCCTCAAACATTTCCCTAACTTTGTCCACTATACCTTTCTCCACTCTCTTCTTTCTCAATATTTTCCATACCTTCCTTCTAATGACACTGTCATATGCCTTCTCCTTGTCCAAGAAGGCCATTACCAAATCCTTTCCAACCTCGTATTGCCAATCTCATAACTGTCTCATTGCAAAAATCAAGTATATGATAATGTCTTACTACAGCTGCCTTACTAAAAAATAAATATTAATTAAAAGATAGGATTTGCCATCCATCTTGTATGTTTTATTGGTATTTTATCCATCTCATTGGTATTGCAGGGTCATCAATAAAATTATGAGTGACAAAGTGAATATATACTCTTTGCGACATCTCTCTCAAGTATACGAGTATTTAAACACTGGTAGACGACGCTTCCAATTGGGAAGGGGTAAGAAGTTATCTTGTTAGGTATGACTTTTATTTTAATTTTACAGTATAATAGGTGCAAGTGTTGCAAACAGGCTTCATAACTTAGATTTTTTTTGACAGCAAATTGGGCCGTTTTCTAAGGATACTGAAAGCAGCATATGATTATTGACTGTATGACTAAACTCATACTCAGCTAGTAACCCCCATTTGTCAAGTGTTGCATGTTTGGGCCTTATATATGTTTTGGACACTTGAGATTTCAACTGTGTGAAAAATATAGATATATTTAAAATGCTGCCTTTTTCTTCTTCACAATATCTTAAGTTGGTCCAAATTCTATTTGAGAATATTGTGATATGTCATTTTTTAATTAGTTTTAATTAAAATCTCTATGACTTATTTATAGGTCTTAATGGATACAAATTCACTGTGGGACTTAATTGATGAATTGGAATCTGTCATTCGACCAGCAATAAGAAATGTAAAATGTACACAAACAACACCGAGAAAAAAGGTTTACAGCGAAAGTTATTTAGTTAACAGGTTGTGTCAACCAACTGAAAAATCTAAAAGAACGTATCAGCATGATAGTGCCAGAGAAAAATACAAAAGTGAAAGTGAAGTTAAAAAACCACAACATGTTAAGCCTCAACCAAACAACAGTATAGCTCAGAACTCAACTAGAAACCTTAAAAAGAAGAGTGAACAATCATCAAACAAAAATCAAGGCAATCCATTGAGCAACAATAAATCAGACAGTAAGGATTTTTCAAGAAGAAGAAAAATTGTGCCAGTAAACATTTTGAAACCTGTGCCTTATGTTAAAAAGCAATTGCAACTGTCAGAGGAAGATATTACTAAGCAAAAAAGAAAACACATTTCCCCCGTAAGAAAAATAAATACTATCATCTCTAAAGATATACATACTGAAGAATGGGAAAATAATATAGAAGAAATTAATTTTAAAGAAAATAACCCTATTAAGGAAAGTCCCCCTGATCTTAGTGAAACATGTAACAAAGACATACTATCAAATATAACTAATAATAAGTGTTTCTCACAAGATAACAGCAGTCAAGTAAAACAACTAACTAGCTATTGGAATAGATTGTTAAGCACTGGCCAACAATTGGCCTCAGAAGACTCACAGTGCCAATCTAGCAGAGCAAGAAGCTTTGATTTGTTGTTTAAAAAGTTTTCTGAGTATCAAAACGAAAAACGTGAATGGTGTTTTAGAAAAGATGATTTGGTCAGGTCTAAATGTATATCAGAACCTAATAAATGTGGAATTTCTTCTTTAGTACATTTAAGCAGTGATTCCCCTACTGATAAGGAGAAAGAGTATGAAATTCCAAAGTTCAAAATTGAGAGGGACTCTGAAGATACATTTCAAGTTCGTTCAGAAACTACTTTAAAACTGTTGCAAAAAAATAATGTTAAACTTAACTTATTTCCAATGTCTAGTATTAATAATGATTATATAAGACCATCAGTTCCAATTGAAGGAATTATTTGTCAAATGGCTGAGAAATTATTTTATAAAAATGGAAAAATTGGTTTTCGTGATGAACCTCAAAGACTTGACAGTAATGAAAACAATTATTCAAGCAAATCATGCTCAGGATTATTAAAAGTCACTGAGATTGATGACAGTCAACCATCAGAGAGGAATTTTGAAATGGGAACTAATGATAACAAATCAAAAATATTAGCAATCCAAGACATTAATTTAAAGACAGTTGAGAGAGCTCTGCAAATGTTAATGCTCTGTAAGACACATATGTTGGTGACATTTATTTTAAATGAAGTTTTGTTAACTGTGATTAGGAGAGACACTGATAAAACAAACGAACACACTTTTCAAATGACTGATGAAGACATTTGTTTGAGCTGTTTAAAACTGAATAACGATCATGTGGAACAAGATGATTTTGACGATGATTTAACATTATGGTGCCACACCAAACAAGTGTTATTGGACTCTGTAATCACAATAAGAAGTTTAATAAGTGCAGCATATGATAACATTGTTTTTTATGGTCCATCAATTGAGCGTTTTATACGAGTGACATACCAATTCTTTATATCAATGTTGATTTGTCGAATAATCGCTATGGATGTCTTTAAAAAGTGAATCAATACCTAACATGAATCGTAGATGAAAAACACATAAAAAGTGCTAAATGCAATATTCTCAAAAGTAAAAGTTTATCAAGAATTCATTAAAGAAATAATAAAAATTCACTAAAATGAAAATACGGTCTTCTTTTCAAATATTGAAAGTGGAAGAGTACAGCCTTCTATATTTTGTGATCATATCAGTCCTAAAATATCTTCTTAAACATTTGATCAAGTAAAGTACGTAAATATAGGTTCATTTTAAGAATTCGTTTCTTTCACGATACATAACTCTGTCGCTTGGCCAAGAATATACGTGCTAATATATGAGCAAACCTTTAAAATTGTACTCAACGCAGTTAAATTTATGTTAAAACACTTTGAAAGTGAGTGTGTTTCTATTTTAGAACTAAATTGTCCTTCTTCATATCAAATCATTTGAAGCTGAGAACTTTAATAAGAAACGAGATGGTAGAAAACTATAAGAGGAGAAAATCTATTATTGGATTTATATTTAGAATTATAAATAGTGGTAATATGTATGTTATTAGAAAATAAATCTCCAGAGCTGTATGTTAAACCTTTTTTCTCAAAAGTTTAAAAATAAAAGTATTATTGCTTCTGAATCAGCTTTCATAATGAAACCTAACTATTTATTGTGAAAAAGAAAAAAACATATTACATACCATCCTAATAATTCATCTTAAATATAAATTAGAGCTGTAGGGTAAATATTAGTAAACATTACTGGAATACCGAGCTTCGCTCAATTGAATTTTGCAAACTAAAGAGATAGCATCCATATCTCCCAGAGGATCCTGAGGATTGTTTGTTATTGCTCTACCTTGTAGGATTTTAATAAATTTCGTTTCGGAGGTCATCTTTCTTTACCTTTAGCCCTTTGTGGAACTTGGCCTGCAGCCTTGTGGGAGAGCTTGGCTTACGCCTCGCCAAGACGCTCTGCTACAGGCCTCTTTGAAATTTATTCAAATTGTCAAATCTATATCTATAAAAGGCAAAACCCTAGCTGACTCACTGGTTCACTCAACTTCCCATGTAGGTAGAGAACTGGCATTTTTTACAATGTTTCTTTAGGTCTTAAATAGTGCAACTAAAGTATTTTAATCTTGATAAAATACTCCTAAGGGGTAGAAACCGCCCCTAAAAGGTTGTCGAAATCAGGATTGATTTTAGAAAATTAATAACAGCTGTATTGTAAATGAATAAACATGTTTAATTTGTATGTTTGAGATTATTTTATTGACAATCTTTAGCTGTTAAAAAATGAAATGAAAATGTTTGAAATAGGCTAAGTAATACCATTGGGTATTTATACTAGTAAATATAGTTAGCAACGCAAGTAGTGTGAGTGAGATACTGTAGGTAAATTTAATATTTTGATTTGACGTTATACAGATAATCTAATATTATCTGTATAACGTCAAAAGTCACATGCCTAGGTGTATTAAGCCCAGCGAGTGACGGGATTGGTATGCAAAGCGTGCACAGGTATCCCCTAGTATTAAATATTCCTTTAGTGTGTAATTATTTTAAGATAACATGGGCACCCACGATAAATATTATGTAATTTGTCAGGACCCAATACTGTAATTATAGAAAATAAACTATTCTGATTTTGAGACTATACAAGATGAGTGGTTAACTAGAATTAAGAGTTGATTTATGAATAGCAGAACTGACTATATTATTTATACTGTTAACAATGTGAGGTAAATTGTATTTACTTGTAAACTTAACTAAAATTTAATTAAATAACATATCTGATGATGTTTTGTCGATTGTTTATTATGCTTATATTTTTAGCCAACTAAACTATTGTGTGTTCTTCTCCATCTGCTACAAGACTTTATTTTTAAAAAAACAGGCTATAACAATAATTTTTACATTTCTCCTCAAGAGCATTGTAAAACACATTTTATCAAACTAGGTGTTCTTACATTGCCTTCTATGTATGTCATCTGTTTTATTGTGTGTAAACAATATCTTAGATAAGTTCATAATCATGACACTAGGAACAAACATAGATACCTGATAGCAAGTGCACTTTTAGCCTGACTAAAAAGAATTTAAAGTATCAAGGAATTAAATTTAACAATGACGTTCCTTACAATATTCAAGCTGTGCGTTTTAAATTTATATAAGAAATGCATAAAAAATATCTTGATAAAAACTATATTTACAGTGTAGAACATTTCATACATATAGATAAGTTTGTGTAATATGCAGCCTGATGCATTGGTTTGACTATTGCCACACATTACTATTTATGCTTCTGGCAAATAAAGATAGTCTAATTGTGTAAAATCCAAATTGCTTTTTTTTACAGAACGAATAAAATTTAAATTATTTTGGAGAAACATCTCGACCTTTAAAAAAAGAATACAAGAACACAAAAACAGCATAAAAAATCAATTGGGAAACTACTCTAAACTTTCAGATCATGTTTTGGCAGAAGAGCATAAGGTGCGATGGACAGCAGCAAGTATAATATATAAAGAAAGTAAATGGAAATAAAGAATAATAAACTTTTTTTTAATCATTTTTTTTTATTTCTTTTAATCATCACTGAGCTAAGCAGCATGATTAAAAGAAATTCTCCTCTGAAACGTGTTGGTAGATCTCCTTTCCCTCGTTGGTTTAGCTATGAGCTAAAGTCTATGGTGATTAACAAAAAAACATTGCATAGAATTTATAAGACCACAGGTTTGGGAAGTGACTACATGGCCTTTGCTAGAGCTAGAACTGCATGTAAAGCCCTTGCTGTTGGATGTTACAACTCTTACATTTCACATGTTGATGGTGCTCTCTCCTCTGGAAATCCTAAGGTTTTTTGGAGTCACATCAAGAACCTTAGACGCAGTGACACTACTCCCATTAGTATGACTCTAGGCGACAGGGAATCTTCTGATCCAACTGAAATGTGCAATTTATTTGCTTGTCACTTCTCCAGTGTCTACTCTGAACCTTTTCAAGGCACTGTTGTTCTTCCCCTAAGAGACAACAATGTTTTCATGTCAAAGGTTGAATGCAGCGCTGAGGAGATAAAAAAAAGATTGATGCGCTTGACATATCAAAAGGTGTTGGACCTGACTGTATCCCTTCGGTCATCATGCGTCAATGCAACGACCTGCTGTGTAGCCCACTCTCTAAGCTCTTCAACCTTAGTCTCCAAGAAGGTTTCTTTCCTTCGTCTCTGAAAACTAGTTACGTGGTTCCAATTTTTAAAGATGGAAGAAGAGATTCAGCATCCTGCTATAGACCCATTACCATACAGTCACCGATTGCCAAGATATTTGAATCAATAGTCCTTGATCGCCTTAAGCCACTCTTTGCTTCAATTTTGATACCGGAACAACACGGTTTTACTAGTGGCCGCTCGACTATTACTAATCTTGTCCAGTACGAGGAATATATTCTGGCTGCCTTCGATAAATACTCTCAAGTAGATGCAGTGTACCTAGACTTTAGCAAGGCATTCGACAAGGTTAGCCACTCCTTGCTTATATCTAAGCTTGAGTCTTATGGCATTTTTGACCCTCTCCTATCTTGGTTGAACAGCTATCTGACAGGGAGATCATCCATAGTTAGGTTCGGTGGTGGCTTTTCTAATCCCTTCAGTGTCAAATCAGGGGTTCCTCAAGGCTCCCTATTAGGTCCCTACCTTTTCAACCTGTTTATAAACGACATTGGTGAGGTCATTGAGAGCAATTTTCTACTCTTCGCCGATGACATTAAGCTCTTCAGAGTTATTGACAGAGTCGAGGACAACAATGTTTTGCAGCGTTCACTAGATGGTGTTGCTAAGTGGTGTGAAGACAATCTTATGCAGCTTAATAAGTCTAAATGTTGGGTGGTGTCCTTTCATAGAGGTGATACTAATCTCAAAGCAGATTATTGTATCCAGAGAACTAGATTGCAGCACGTTCAGTTTATCAAGGATTTGGGAGTGCATTTAAGTCAAACTCTTTCTCCTGAACGTCATATTGATGTAATCTCTGGCAGAGCTAGTAGGCTACTGGGGCTTCTATCACGAGCTGCTAGAAGTGGTTTATCCATACACTCCATTACAACTCTGTATAAATCTCTTCTGCGTCCTAATCTTGAGTATGCTTCTGTTGTTTGGAAACCATTCTATCTTCATCACACCATCTAATTGGAAAGAATACAGAGAAGATTTATTAGACTTGTTGGTTCAAGATTGGGGTTTCCGTTCTACGATGTTCCTGTTGAAGATTTGATGAAACAACTTGACCTTTGCCCTCTTGAAGTTCGGCGTGATCTTGTTGGCCTCTCCTTACTTTTTAAACTGATAAATGGGAACATCGACTGTCCTGCTCTGCTCTCCAAGATTGAGTTCAGGATTCCACGCGTCACTAGGTCAACTGAGCTTTTTGTCCACAAACACCACCGTGCCAACTACCTGAAGTTTGGACCTGTGGCAAGATTGCATCAACTTGGAAACTCCGTCCCTACTGAAGTTGATTTCTTCAATGACAGTCTTAGCACTCTAAAACGGAAATTGGTTTCCTCTTCAACATAGGACGTGCAACCTACCTAGCACACCTCCCTAGTTACCTCCACACTTGTTACCCACTTTTACCACTTTTTAGCTTGTTTTTCTTTTGATACTATTACTCAATTATTTTGTTTCTTTACATTGTCTACTGAATTGTACCACTATGTCTTTCTTGTATTATTGTATTATTGTTTTTTTTTCTGTCATCAAATTTATGTATGTAATGGCATTGCCGTTGAAATAAATAAAATAAAATAAAATAAAAGAAGCAGCATGTATGGTTGTAGAAAGCTGCATTTCACAACCTAGTGCCACCTTATGCTCAATATACCTGCCTATTATTAAATCAGAAGCATTAAATAAAATTCAAAATTAATATGTGACTAAAAAATTTGTTATCAAAATTTATATAGTATATATTCAACTATTTTCATTGATCAAATTATCTGTTAAATATTTTTTTTAAACATATGATCTATTAATTAATTTATATTTTAAAAAAAACTATTTATATTGGTAAATGTTTGAAAATGGCTTCAGACTGTATAGCCGAAATATAACATTTTTAAAAAAAGTAAGTGATGTGTAGCTATTTAAATTAAATCAGTAATGAACACCATCACGAAAAATACATATCGTCAAGAATTAAAATTTTTATTTTTATAGTTTTAAATTATGTTAAAAAAATTCCGCACTACATACACTTATTAATTTTTCAACATCGCGACAACAAACATGACGGGAGCAGATTGCAGTATCTACTTCGTACGCACGTATGGCGAGTGCCTGGCCCGCAGTGTTGGCTGTGGTAGGCCGGCGGTAGAAGGGAGAGTTCTGTTGACATTTATTTGTTTATATCGCATATCAACTAAAAATTTGCTTGAGGGGTTTGGACTGATGTCCGATAAGAACATTTGTAGAATAAATAAAAAGTTCCACTGGCGTAAATATACTAAAAAGAGATCGTTGAGACGGCTGGCACTGGCTCATGGCTGCTATACAACAATAGATCAAATAACAACGAACAAATTATCAATGTGTTAATTTATTTACACTAAATCTACTTAAATTAAATTTGATCCATTGCTGAGCTGTTGGCTCATTCTGGAGAAACTCAGGCTGTGTAGGGTCCGTCTTATTTTACAATAATTCACTTATTTGTAATGCAATAAAAAACTCAATATACAATTGCATTTGTTTTAAAAGTATATAAAAAAGTCGGCAATTGTTCATTTTTTTAATATATCTTATCGTAAAATGTAACCTCTAAAGTTGATTTACTTCCTCATAAATTTATTTCATTTAGTCACCTATTATTCTTTCGAGGAATGCAGTCTTATTGATTTTAGCATTTACACAAGTATTTAAGAATAAGATAAAATTCTATTTATTATAAGCAACAAATGTCGACAACTGTCTCAGATTCTAAAATGGCCTAGTGCGTAAAATTATCACATTTGTTTTTATAAAGTAAATTATGAATAAATGAAGCATTTTTTAGATTTTAATATTCAAGTACCGGGAAACCGAGCTTCGCTCAGTTGAATTTTGCAAACCGAAGCATTCATAACTTCCAGAGGATCCTGAGGGTAGTTTGTTGTTACATATTAACAACCAGTTGTACATTTGAATTATATGAACGATTATTTCTGCGGTGTGAACAATAATATAAAAATCTAATAAATAAAAATTAATTTAAATACATACTTATAAACTGAATATCCTTTACAAATTATTATAACTTAATTACAATTGTTAAATTTATTAGCTGATATTTCACTGCAACCTCTTTTCATAACGTACGTATAGGCTATAACAATAGCATTGACTCGACCTACCCGCCCATACAACAACAGTTGCATTGACCCACCCACCCGCCCATACAACAACAGTTGTATTGACCCACCCACCCGCCCATACAACAACAGTTGTATTGACCCACCTACCCGCCCATACAACAACAGTTGCATTGACCCACCCACCCGCCCATACAACAACAGTTGTATTGACCCACCCACCCGCCCATACAACAACAGTTGTATTGACCCACCCACCCGCCCATACAACAACATTTGTATTGACCCACCCACCCGCCCATACAACAACAAATGCATTGACCCACCCACCCGCCCATACAACAACAGTTGTATTGACCCACCCACCCGCCCATACAACAACAGTTATATTGACCCACCCACCCGCCCATACAACAACAGTTGCATTGACCCACCCACCCGCCCATACAACAACAGTTGTATTGACCCACCCACCCGCCCATACAACAACAGTTGTATTGACCCACCTACCCGCCCATACAACAACAGTTGCATTGACCCACCCACCCGCCCATACAACAACAGTTGTATTGACCCACCCACCCGCCCATACAACAACAGTTGTATTGACCCACCCACCCGCCCATACAACAACATTTGTATTGACCCACCCACCCGCCCATACAACAACAAATGCATTGACCCACCCACCCGCCCATACAACAACAGTTGTATTGACCCACCCACCCGCCCATACAACAACAGTTATATTGACCCACCCACCCGCCCATACAACAACAGTTGCATTGACCCACCCACCCGCCCATACAACAACAGTTGTATTGACCCACCCACCCGCCCATACAACAACAGTTGTATTGACCCACCTACCCGCCCATACAACAACAGTTGCATTGACCCACCCACCCGCCCATACAACAACAGTTGTATTGACCCACCCACCCGCCCATACAACAACAGTTGTATTGACCCACCCACCCGCCCATACAACAACAGTTGTATTGACCCACCCACCCGCCCATACAACAACAGTTGTATTGACCCACCCTCCCGCCCATACAACAACAGTTGTATTGACCCACCCACCCGCCCATACAACAACAGTTGTATTGACCCACCCACCCGCCCATACAACAACAGTTGTATTGACCCACCCACCCGCCCATACAACAACAGCTGTATTGATTATTAACAAAATTTCTTTTGGGAGGTTCGACCGGTGCCAATCGATTTCTTGTGGTCGAACAGGCCGCAAAAAATTTTTAAATTAAGATAATATATATTGATAGAAAAACGAATATTTCGTTTCCTAAAAAAAAAAAAAAAAAAAAAAACAAAATATATATACGGCCGTGTGTGTGCGTGCGTGTTTTTAAGTTCACTTTGACGTAAAGTACGAAGCAGATTTACAACAAACATTTTTACAGAAAGATATCGTACTTAGAAGGTGGAATAAGTTTGCAAAGGGAGGGGCGTGCTGTGGAGACGGCCGTACAGTACAAAGTGTGCACAGCTCTCCGTTCGACCATAACGTATCATCGTGTACTATGACTACAAACAAATGGTAAGAATTATGTTTTTCACTAGACTACGACTTTTTTTGATATTCATAAATTTTTAATAATACATGAGATTAATATGTTTAACTAAATCAATTTAAAATTACAGTTATTAATTATATTTAAAATCAATTCATTTGTTGATTTAAAAATTATGGATAGTCTAAGGAAAAGTAACTTTTCCTTAATTTTCCTACCAACGTCCAGGCTCAATTAATATTGGTCTGAAGATAATTGAATTAACTGACCTCTACAATGTAATAAATAGTAGTAATTATTCGGCTGAAAATTGCTTTTATTAATTAAAATTCAAATGTAATAAACAGAATGGCATATTACCCAGCCCTTCTCTCATTACAAATAAGTTATTAAATATTTTTTATTTAATCAATACCTTTTAAGCTAAGCCAATTTTTGTTAGTAAAAATCGTAACTATAAATATCATTATGGAGAGGCTTTGACTAAATAATATGTTTAAAACATTATAATTATTAAAAATAATTTTTATATCGATATTTACACATTTTAAAACAGGAGTTATTAGAAGTGAGGACGCGGACTTAGTTAATTTTTTTTAGTAAATACTAAAAACATCCCTTGGAAATGTGTCTGAGATGGCTCAAGGAACAATAATGCTAGTTGTCACCTGATGAAAAAGTTTAATTTAAGGCGTGAACAATGGAAATGTGAAATGTTCCTTTAACAATTGCATTTTTGAATTTTATTGTCTCTAACTCGATAATTTATACTCTAAGAATGAAAAATCACAGGATAAAATAAATGGTTCCAAAGAATTGGCACAAACTTTCTCCCATATTAAACACTAAAAATCAAAACTTCGAAAATTACCAGTTTGATTCTCATATATATTTTTTTGCTATAACTAAAAAACTAGTAAAGTTAGAGACATGACATTTTTACTAAAATATTTTAAATTGTAATTCACATCTTCCCTGAAAATTTAATCAAAACCGTTAGAGTGGGGTTTGAAAAAATTCCATTTTGTAGGTTTTTGTCTATATAAAAAAATTTAAATAAAATTTAAAAAAAGTGAAAAAATAGTCTAGAGATATTGGCTAAATACACATACACATACATACCAAATTTCATAAAAATTGGTAATTCCTTTTGGTCTCTAGTGAAGTGCATATACACACATACAGACACACATACGGACAGACATCAACAACTTTTTTTTTCAAAAAACACTTTTTGGTTCAGGGGACTCTAAAATGGATGTTTAGACCAACTTGTAATTTTTTTTACGATCACAATACTTTTTCCATGCTAACGCATATGGGAAAAAGTATGTATAAAAGTTATGCACTTAAATTTTATACATAGCCTACTACAGGATTAGTCACAAAAGCCTCTTGTTAATTATTATTAATTAATAACAAAATATTTTGGAAAATAAATAATAAAATTAAAATTGGAGCTAATTGAATGAATATTTGTTGCATACTAATTTGTTAATTTAAATAATGTCTGCAAAAAAGTTTGACCATTTTGCTTAAGACCAGGTAGATATCGTGAGGATGCGCCTTACACTGTGACGTAACATGGTGAATCAGCTGATTTATTATTAACGGTAACCCATTTTTATACAATACTAGCTAAACCCGGTCACACTTTGCTGTCCTTTAGTCTGCTCATTCATTTGCTTAGTCTGATGTTGACTGTTGTTATTTTCAAGGTTCCTATTCAAAGGGTTGTCTCATTCTCACATGGTCTATTTAAGCCGAGTTGTGACGTCAGAGGGAGATCTCCGATCACAGAGTAAGTGTATTACTTACTCTGTGCCTCCAACATTGCATGCTGAACAATTAAAACTACATATTAAAAACCATTATTGTATTGTTCTTGAGAGTTTTTTAGAATTATTTAAATTTACGGTATTTAATATTTATTTAAAGCGGCAAATTATCTTTTTTCAAGTGTTGCTGAGTTATACTTACTTAGTAAATACTTTACAAAATTGCCAATCTTGTAATGTTATTTATGTGTACAAATCACACAACCGACGTTTTCACCAACAAGATCTCTTAAATCTAAGTCATGGTGACACTCCAACTCTTATCTTAGGAGATTTAAATTGTAAATATCAATTTTGGGGTTGTAGGGTAACTAACCCGAATGGGGTTCGCTTGTTACGTGCTATGAATGAAACCAATATAAATATTTCAGCTCCGTCTGAACCCACTCATTACCCTTGGCATAACAATTTCCACCCCGATATATTGGACATTATTCTTCATACAAACTTTAGAGCTCTTATTCTACAACAAGTAATCAGCGAACTTGATCCTGACCATCTCCCTATTATTGTAAGTTCTTTTATACAACCACTATTTTATCCGCAAATTCCCAGACTGATAAATTGTCCAGTCGATTGGGATACCTTCTGAGCAGAATTCGACAATAGCATGAAAGTTCAACGGACTTATATTCAGTAAATGGCACTGACAGAGTAGTTCAAGATTTAACAGTGTTTATAAATATCGGTAAAAAATGCAACTATCCTGACTTTTCCCCCTACACGAAACACTTTTCTTCATCCTCCTATGAGAATTATGCAATTAATTAGACTTAAAAATAGAGTGAGACGTCAGTGGCAGAGATACAGGTACCCTCACTTAAAGATGAAGCTAAATGAACTAATTCGTATAGTACATAGCGAACTTGATGAGTATAGGGTTAATTCTTATAACTATTACCTTTCTGATATTGGCCCTGGAGATTCTAATATGTGGAAAGCAACAAAGAGGATTTTACAATCACCGACAATTGTGCCTCCACTAAAACAGAATAGTTTAATTTTTGAAAGTGATTCCGAAAAAAGTAACGCGTTGCTGATTATTTTGAGAATTTGATTATGTATTCATTCCTAATACTGTTCATGATTTTGAAACTAAGAGAAATCTTGAGGATCTTTTTGTCCACAACCCCTAGCAGTGCAGAGCAGCCTGTGAAATATACCTCACCCTCGGAAATTAAAAATATTATTAAAAATCTCCCCAACAGAAACACTCCAGGGCATGACTTGGTACCTAACATAGTTTTGCAAAAATTTTCTACCAAAGCACTTTCAATACTGGCATCTATTTTCAATGCTTGCATTTCTGTTGGCTATTTTCCCAAAAATTGGAAACTTTCTCAAATAATTATTGCTATACACAAGCCCGACAAACCTAAAAATTCTTCTAGCAGTACCGTCCGATCAGTCTCCTTTCATCAATATCAAAATTATACAGAAGAGACTGCTAAACTACTTGGATTCTTCTAGTATCATTCTCCCGTATCAGTTTGGATTTCGTACAAGGCATTCTACAACTCATCAACTTCTACGAATTAATGAAATCATATGTAGAGGATTTGAGAGGAAGCTTCATTTATCGGCAGCATTTTTGGGTATAACAATTAATGCATTTGATAAGGTTTGGCATGATGGCCTATTGTATGAATTGTAAGTTATCAGTTTGGACTTCCTTTGCATCTGAGAGCTTTGTTGCAATCCTTTTGTCTGATAAGACTTTTTGGGTCAAACTCAACTGCATACTTTCCTCAGTTCGTCCAATAATAGGCGCAGGTATCCTCAAGGCTCAATACTGGGACCTCTTCTTTTTAACTTATACATGTCTGATATGCCAGAGCTCCCTCAGGCTATTATCGCTCTTTATGCTGATGACACAGTCCTTATTACACAGTACACTGACATCAACCAAGCTGTAAATTCATTACAATTCAGTGTTACAACTCTCGACGATTGGTTTAAAAGCTGGAGACTATCTTTAAATCCATTGAAATGTGAAACAAAGGTTTTCTCTTTGAAGAAGTATATTTTGCCGTCTGAAGTTGCTATTGAAAATACTTCAATTCCTTGGAACTCTGATGATCAAGGCATAAAATACTTAGGTGGCTACCTCGATAAAAAATTAACCTGGAATCTTCACGTAAACAACAAACTTACTCAAGCATACGCACGTCTATCCATGTTATTTCCTATAATAAACAGAAAGCCATCTCTGAAACCGGAATGCACAGTTTTAATATATAAAACAATTCTTCGGCAGTTAATTATGTATGCCTATCCGGTTTGGGGAATGTGCATTTCTCCCGGCAAACTGAAAAAGATTCAAATTTTCCAAAACAAAATTTTAAGAATTGCAGTTAATAGTCCATGGTATATACGTAACTCACATCTGCATGTAGAATTGGGACTCTATACTATTGATGCTTTTATTAAAAGAAGTTGTCGTAAGTTCATGGCAAACTTAGACAATGCTCAAGGATAGCTCCTGGAACACTGGAGAACCTACTTTGCACAGGCGTTTGAAAGCCAGACTTCCTCAAGACGTGATAGACTGATTTATAGCCATGTATATGTAACACTTATTTTGTTTATTTAAATTACTTAAATATGTTATTTTTTTTATTGATTGTTATTCATGTTACAGGGTGACTAGTATATGAGCGAACCCGATAACGTTATTATTCCACCTGTTACATTTTCTGTGTATAATATGTAAATACTGATCCAGGAATAAAAGTATAAAAAACAGCTGAGGCCTCTCTCTATGAAGTAATTGCTACCTGTGCGATATGGATGCGTACTTGTATGAGACAACCTCTTGCATAGGAACCTTGGTTATTTTGACTTTAGTTGTTAGAAAAATAAAGGTTGACTGTTTGGGCCTGCTTGATTTTATGTGAAACTAGGGGAAAACCCTGCACGTTTCACGTGCGAACCCGAACACTTGTTGCGCTTGAGACACCTCGTCCTTCGGCCTCAGCATGTGACTTTTGACTATAAATAGTAGAAGAATTATATAATATAAAATCACAATATTACATTTATTTACAGTATCTCACTCTCATTACCTGCTCTGCTATTTATGTATTAGTATAAATACCCAATGTTATTACTTAGCCTATTTCAAGTGTGTTCATTTAATTTATTTTTGCTTAACAGCTGAAGATTACACTAATAACGCAACAGTGCGATAGTGTCAAACATACAAAATAAACATGTTTATTTATTCACAAAACAGCTGTTATTAATTTACTAAAATCAACCCAGTGTTATCCTTATGGAACAATCTTTTAAGGGCGGTTCCTACCCCTTAGGAGTATTTTATCAAGATAAAAATAGTTCAATTGTCCTGTTTAACCTATTTAAGACTTAAAAAAAGCAGTGCACAACGTTTCAGCTTGTACATGGGATGTTGGAGAATTAGTCATGAGTGAGGCAGCTTGGGCTTTGCCTTTTATAGATATAGAAGCTGTTTAGATCTGCTCATAGTAATAAATTATAAGATATGATTTGGATATAATACGCAAATAAGTCAGATGGTCATAGTGGCACTTTTTCAGGATTTATGTTTGTTTTAATTTGTAAAATAATATAGATAGGGCGAGAAATACTTGACACGTCCTGTTCTCGGTTACAATTTTAGAAACTAAACATATACAAACACTCTTGTATGTAAATGCAATGCACTCAGCTGCCAACTCGCTTGTGTGACGTTATGTGAAATGCGCGCGTGTGATAACTATGGTCGTTATTTTCTAGGTAATGCATTGTATATAGATAGTTAAAATAACGGTAACTAGAACAGACGATAGCTATCACAAGGCTGCGTAATAGACTGTGACGTCACATGAACTAAATCAGCTGATATGATTATACTATTAAATACTGATATTTAATCTACCAATCACACGTAAGCTTTCAGCTAAATAATAAACAAGCTGTTTACCCCTGATCAGCTGAAATTATAACCAGCTATTTTTGCCCAAAAATAGGGCCTATATGTGTTTATTTGTTGTTTGTTATTCCCACAGATATAAAATGACGACTTTTCAAACCATTGTTGTACTAGGTTTTTGATGTTGGATGAAATTATTTCTCTACTGTTCTCTCTTGCGTTAAATATAACGTTGGAAGTTACATTATGTCGTAAAATATAGTAGCATATATATATACATGCTACTATATTTTAGCACTAATTTAATGATAATTCATTATGCTAATCAATTATCATTAAATTAGTATGGTGAATAGTAAATAGAAATAATTTTTCCCTTAAACGAGATATAAAGGATAATGTAGGGCATGTTCGGCTTGACACTCAATTAATTAATTATTATTAATTAATTAAAGTGGGATTTATTTGTTAACGTACGGTTATAAAATAGTTGTATTATTTCATATATCCAGATTGTTAGAAGGGAAGTAAGCAAAGCAGAATGAGATATTCAGATATGAGACACCGACACAGCTTGTCGTATTTTAAAGTCAAATATGACTGAGTATTACTTGATTATATGATGAGTATGGATGAAAAATGTATTCTTGTTACTAACTTAGTTCGACCTGGCTCAGAAACGATCATTTAATACTATCTCAATAGCCAGGGTAACTAAGGGACCTACAGCTTTACGTTTACGTGGAATCCGAACCACGCAGTATTTGTCTGATTTTCAACTGACAAACCTGATACTCAGTTCTCATCCCCTACTCAACATCCGAACACTGACTACCACCCAACATGGCCACTCCGGATTTCAATAGGAATAGCCACACCGATAGCAACCATTGAGCGGACGCCATGTTGGTTAATAAATCGTCGTAGATAAACGCAAGCTACATCAAGTGTCAACCAAGCTTTCCTCTTCAACCTTGGGTACTATCAGTCAGTTACCTGCAGTCGTCATGTTCTTATTTGTTCACATATTCTACTTGTTATGCTCACTTTTCAACCTGATAACCCGACTGTAACTTAACTTTCCATTGGACTCATTTTAAGTGCATGTTTAAACTATTAAACCACAATGGTAGTGTTCTGTTATTTGAAACAGCGAGCAAAGGGCAAATATTATTTCATTTCCCTGAAATTGAAGTTTTGGGTATAAGACATCAAAGTGTTCAAAAAAAATATAATCCAGATTCTTGCCCTCAAACAAAATTTGAAAACTTCACCTGAAATAGGTAAAAAATTTACTATATTTTAACCAGATATGCTTTTGATTGTGGCGGAATCTAGGATTTTACCGAACGATTCGAAAAAAACCACTGCCACAACTTTTAGTATTTTTGACATATTTCCGTTAGTGTAAATTATATTTTAATAGTTTTTTTGTAATTTGATGTGTTTTTTGCGTTGAATTCGAATTTGAAAACTATTTTAGTTTATAATAATTATTTCTCGAGATATAACGGAAATACTACTTTCGTGTCCATTACACGACCATAGTAAACAACAAATATTAACCACAAAAACATAATTCACCTATATACCCGCCGGAAGGACGGTTGAAGGCCGTCTCGGAGGCTAGTCACCCGTATTTAACGAATTTTAAATTACGAATTTTTGTTGAGTAAATAGACAATTAATTAGGATAAGTTAGGTTATGTTTCATTAAGTAAGTGAAAAATATATTCTCTTGCAATAGAATTTTTTGTATTTGAAAACCAATTTTATATTCATGTTCATCATAAAAACAAGTAAAAGGGAAAAATTTTGAAAAATAAAATTTTTTTTAAAGTGTCTTTTTTACTATAAGATAAAAAGCTAATTTTTCGATTTTCGGTAAAAACGAGATTGAATTCAACTTCCTCAAGTATATAAATTCACATTTTTACCACATTTTTTTACAAGAAATCGTATTTTCAGAACTGGCAAGAAAGTGCATAGTTACCAAAAGATACTAAACATAGACCTGTGAGAAGTATGATTCTTTTATGATAAATTAATCAAATTCCTTCAAACTAAGAACTAAATAAACACATTAAATATAAGAACTTGTGCCTATGGTAAATAATAATAATCAGTGAGTCGTTGCATATCAACGTTGATTATACTTATATATACTGTAATAAATTAATTATATCAAGGTCAGATATTTAATGAGTGCGCCGTGACAAACAGAGACGCAATATTACTACATAAATGTACTGCGTATGTTGCCTATATAATGGTTGAGGGCTTTTCCCCTTTATGATCTTTGTTCTTGATTATACCGTAGGAGTTTTTAAGTCAATTACACTCTAACATGTTTCCACAGTCTATAAAAGATTGGCTTTTTGAATATGCTGTTAAAATAATACTAACCCACACTTCAATGTTATTAGGGATCACTTAAGGTCCCGGATCTAGGAATCAACTTCAAAATTTTAAAAGGAACGTGGTTATATAATATGTTATATAACACCAGAATTTCAAGCTGAAAATGATAGTGCAATCAGAATTAAAAAAGGATGTGTTTTTATTTGGTTATTAGTTGTTTTGTTCTTTCATTTAATTGGTCATCACCTATATATTTTCCTAATTAAAATTGATTTATCTTAGATAAAATAAAACCATATTTTTGCATTTATCTAGTTTTTAAGGAGTATTTTGTTTGATCCATGACAAATCAGTTTTAATTAGGTAAATATATAGGCGATGACCAATTTAACAAAATAGCAAAATAATTAATAACCAAAGAACGTCATATCCTTTTTTAAATTTTGGTTGTATTCTAGATGTACGATTCGTGTTTATTATTATACAATGAGTTAAATCAAACACTCTCAGATTATTAAAGGTCCAATCTAGTAGACCGTCAGTTGGTGTTATGAGTTTTTAATTTAAAATCTTCAAGAATGACATTAAAGTTTCACATATTTAACAGCAGAAAAAATATAATAATATTCCATTTTTTACATAAACCAACTTTTCGTACAGTCCTATCAAATGACACTCCAAGTACTACGATACGATCAGTATTACGGACCGAGCCGTTGAAATAGGAACCTACATTTTAGTGGGCGTTTTCGTGGAGCGAAACAATCTCACTTCTCTCGAAAAACAAACAAATTAAGTTGAAAATGATTTTGAAAACCTCTTTTATAAATTGTAAATAGTAATTTATACAAACATAATGGCTAACAACTTTTCATTTCTCTGTAAATCTTTGAAGTCAAAGAAAAAGAAAGGACTAAAACCAAATAGGCCCTCTGTAAAACCAAACATTCTAAAGGAAGACCAGACATTCAAAATCATACTTTCTTAATATGGCAATTAAGAAAGAATTATAAAACTGAAATTGAAAAATTATTAATACTAAGACGAAAAGCTGTGGAGGTATTGTAAAAGTCTGTCAAATTATTTTACCTTGAATTTTCTATTCCTGTGCATGCTGAAGCCACTGTGCGTGAAAGGAAGAGACGATTTCTTCTCGATTACATTGTTCCTTATTCAATTGTTTGGTCATTACTTTCAAGTGCTTGCATGAGTCCACAGTGAAAACAGCTTGTATTTCAACTTCATAGCCTGTATTATAAAACCCCTTTGAATATAACAAGGTTAGACTCTTGTTGGATGTCATTTCACATGCCTTCCAACTTTTAGACCAACACTACGTGGTTCGGATTCCACGTAAAGGTGTAGGTCCCTTAATTATCCTGGCTATTGGGCTATTAATGAATAGTTCTTTCTGAAGAACAGTCGTCCTTAGTTAGTAACAATGACCACACTTGTTCATTTAAACTCATCACACTCATTCGCCTCTCAATATTGGCCCATATCTTGACGATCGGCGTCTTAATAATGAATAATAAATAGACAAGCAATTCGAATTTGGAAATATATTTTTGTTGGTCTCTGCTGCTGAGGTAATTACCTTAATTCTAAAATAGGAAGAGTTAGTTACTTTGTCTGAACTTTTGTCTTAATATAAAGTTTGGCATGGTTCGGCTGGTGAATTTGTTTACTATTTGTTCGATTAACCTATTTTGGGGTGCGATTAATCGACCACATGTTTTTGTGTATTGCCTATTTTACTCTATTCTTTTTCTCAAATATTCTTTTATTCTTTCATATGTGGCCTTCTTTTTTTTCAGACATTTTTCCCAGTCGAGTTTACATGTTTCTTGGGACCCAATGTATTGAAATATACAGTAAATACGATACATTAATGGTTTTTTTACTTTCTCCCATATGCGTTAGCATAGAGAAAGTAATGTGATAGTCCAAAAAAAGTCTTAAAAGTTGGTCTAAAAATCCATTTTAGGGTCCCCTGATCCCAAAAAGTGGTTTTTTTTCAAAAAATATTTTTGGTATCTGCCCGTATTTGTGTCTGTCTGTGTGTATGTGCTGTTCGATGGAGAAGAAATGGATGGACCAATTTTTATGAAATATGTATATGTAAAGTAGGTAAAGGCTAAAGTATGTGTATTTAGCCAATACCTCCAGACTATTTTTCCACTTTTTTTAAAAATATTTTAGTAAAAAACGCATGTCTCTACCTTGACTAGTTTTTAAGTTTAGCATATTTTTACGGGCAAAAACATTTTAAAAATGCCAATGCAAGGCGACTTCTTGAATTCTAGAGGTCGTGAAATTAATTACTTGGTCATATTGTAATCACTTTAAATTGGCCAGTTCAAATTGATTTAAATACTTTAAAAAATCACTGTATTTATTTAGGAATATAAACTCAATTTATCGTAACTATTCATTTTACGACCTCTGAAAGCCAAGAAAATGTTGTTTTCAGGAACTTGATCAGATATTTTTGTATGTTAAATTATGAAATTTATAAAAATTACAGAACACATTCCTGTCAACCAAGTATTAAAATATAAATTCGATACATTAACGGGGTTTTGAGTAATAAAAGTATAAAGTTGATACACAGTTAAAAATCCGTTGTTTTTCAGCTAGAATAACAATTATTACAACTTTAAAATGCACACTGCATAGCGAGGAAAACCATGGTGAGGTTGGCCTTTTCATAAGTTTCTCAGTTACTTAGTAAACAACCTTCATTCTCAGGTACACACAATGTCTGACTCGACAGTAGATTAGAAAAAATATTTTTATAAGTTTATCAAGACTGAAGGCCAAGTTTGCCAAAATGAATATCGTACATTCTCCATAGAGGTAGGAAATAACTCGGTTCCCTCTTTGTTTGTATAGGCCTATGGTATGGAATGATTAATTAATAATTACATACCGTTGCCTTTTGTACAAAATCTTAAGCATTTATCGATTTAAAATATGTCCAAATGGTTATGATACAGTTTGGTCCAATACGAAGATCACGATTTCAAGAACACGAATCCAATGGAATTTAACTTACCCCAAGAAATACAGATTTTTTACAACAAATTGACATAGTGATAACACTAAAATGATGTAGTGATAACACTAATATTATGTAGTTTTCCTCGTTAAC
Source organism: Stictocephala bisonia (assembly GCA_035578905.1). NCBI lineage: Eukaryota > Metazoa > Arthropoda > Insecta > Hemiptera > Membracidae > Stictocephala > Stictocephala bisonia. Next base: position 109,064 of record JAQJVL010000604.1, on the reverse strand, counting down.
ACAAATATAACATCTATTTATTCCTACAACAAATAATAATGGAGATATTTAACAAAAAGGTTAGGTTAGGTTGGGTAATGTCAAGTTAGTCAAGGTAAGTTAGGTTATTAACTAACTAGGCTATTTTGGTGGGTATATGTTATCTGTTTATACTAGATAACTTAATAATGAATTGCATGTCATATTTGCATTTAGAAGATAAACCACATTAGTGTAAAACATTTAGTTTTCTGGCGTAACAAAATATTCGTTAATTTTTTTCAATTAATTTGTAAAAATTTTTTTGTGAATCTCTCTGGTCTGAGGAAGGTGAGCGTGGTTCACTGAAATCGACCTAATATTTTTGTGGTTATATTGCAATAAATTTGTGTTGTGTGATGTTTACTTGTACTGTTTTTTTTTTTTTTTTTTTTTTTTTTTTTTTTTTTTTTTTATTATGGCTAAAGAATATTGGGTATGACCATTATATTTCATATTTAGCGTCCAATATACAACGTTAATCAATGACAACTGAAAACCATAATTAGTTTTTTACTTAAATATTTACCTTTGCACAATGAACATTAACACTTATATTCATTTTGGTAATTCCAAACATTTAAAACCTTATTCTTAAACATAAATATGACTATAATCAAAATAACTAATTAAATTAATATTTTGATCAATCTTCAAGAAAAATCTTGATTTCGATATTAAGTTCCGAACCTTGCTTTATACACTTAACACACAATTTTTTGATTACTCGATTAAAAAATAAAACACTATATAAACATAATTAATTCACTATGGTAGAATTAATATCTTCTTTAATGTTAATCTGATCTTGTTTTGAAAAAAAAATCCTTTTTTTAGGTTTCATTTTACAAATTGTATATGATAAAAATTACTTTTGTTTCAGGAAGGATGAAAATTTTGTGTCATTCACACTAAATGGACAGATACAAAATGGTAAGGTATCAATTAAATGAGGTAGTTAACTGTAATAATTATTTTTAATAAGAAGTCTCTAGTCTGTAGTTAAAAAGTAAATAGATATAGTTATTTATTTATTCTTAAGATGCTGATCTGATTTTAATGAAATGGTCAAATATACATTTAGAATGAGTGTAGATGAGCAAATGTTATAAACTAAAGCCCACTGACTATTACTTCGAAACTGTCCATTACCTTTATTATGGTGAAAAAATTATTTACTTTTTGGGAATGTTTATATGAGCAACAGGAGTTTTTATTTGATCTTCTCTTTATCTACTAAAAACCTCTAATTATTATTAATCGATAAATAAAACTTGAGGTAAGAGTTAAATATTTTAATGAGGTCAGAAAACTGGACAGAAACAAATCATGTTTAAGACCTTCGTTTAGAGAATTTTTTGATTAATTTTGATCCAGTTAACCATATCCCGAAGCAATGAATACAAATCTATAAGAAGCCCATGATACAAAATTCAGCCTGACAAAGATCGTCAATCAATCAATCGGCCGGTGGCCGAGCGGTCTAAGGCGTCAGGACTTTGAGCTTGGGTTAGAGATAGCGCTGGTTCGAATCGGGCCAAGACTGGGAGATTTATCAGTAATATTCACCTTCTACTGTACTGCGCCCCCTTACTCTGTCTGAATAAGCTCCTCGCACAGATCAATAGTCTATGAGGTATGGGTAAAGTGAGGTTAAGAAAAAGGGTCGGCCTCTCCTTAAAAAAAAAAAATACAATAAACATACAGTAGGGCTACAGTGAAATAACAATGACTATGAAACAATATAATCCAGCAGTCTCTTTAAAAAAAAATGAAAAAAATTTAAGCAGTCTCTTAAATTTCATTAAAGTTGTTTTTTCCTTATTGAAATTGGTAGATTATTATGGTTATAGATTTTACTCCAACATAAATAGTTGTTTTGAAAATGTACACAATACTGATTTTTATTTCTTGTGAAGTGATTGTTAACCTCACTTAATGCGAGAAATAGAACTGGAATGTTGTCTAGTTAATAAAATACTGTACATTGATACATAAAGGCAGTAAATTGTCATTGTACTAAGTTTTATGAAAAAAGGTTTAACTGAAAAAGGCTAGTAGATCTTGCGGAGCGTCTTTTCCTTCAAGTTAATGAGTGTTTCAAAAATCACATAAACTCTATGTTTGTTGCACCCTCTCCCCTACTCACCATAGATACGGGAACCATAGATACGGTGATTATAAAATGACCTACTGAAAGCACCTAAGCAAGAGAGGAGTAGAAATAAAATAAAGAACTACTCTTCCCATTGTCATTTCATTTAAACATTTTTATGGCAACTACGAAGACGGTAGGCTGTGGGCTAGCAGCACAATAGCAAGCTCTGCCCACTACCTCATCGGCAGCAATGACCGTGACCATTGGTTGTTTGATTAACACTAACGAACTAATCTTTGATATTCAAATAACAATAACACAATGAATAATAATGTAAACAATAAATAGCAACTATACAAACTTATACAGTTCATTACAGTTATTTTGTTCAACTAACCATTGTTGCAAAACTTTAACACTTGAAGGTGGAAGTTAATATGGTTGTGTATGGTTGTACGGCAGCTGAGCTATGAAACGATTCCTTTCCTCTGCTGAAACTTGTATATGCGCTAAATATAACAAGTCACTTTCTGTCTGGCCCAATTAAATCTCCTTCTTTCACACTATTTATACTCAGAGCAGGACACTCTCTTGGCGACTTATTACACCTGAAGAAAACAGGCTGATTTGTTGCTATAAGGTCTGATCTTCTTAAGAAGATATGTATTCATTGCCTAGTGTTTGCGTGTAGTTTAGGGATGATTCAGTCTCTATGTTTTACAAGTCAAGTTTTGAAGATTATGACTAAATATTTTACCAACAAGTGAAAACTAATAATGTTATGTTTTAGTATCTTCAGCCCCCGGAAATATCTCACTCAATACTTACATCAGAGAGTATGCCAAACTTAAAGGCACCAAGTTTATGTGTCGAGAAGGAGGTTGTGGCATCTGTGTGGTTAGTTTGCAGTTCACACACCCGGCCACTGGTCAAGAAAGGACTGTATCTGTTAACTCTGTAAGTTTTGTTCGAATTCTACATAAATATTCTAAATTATTAACTTCAAAGTAGGATTTATTCTAATCCCCTTAGATATGAGACACCTACACACATATGTGCATTTTTAAAGGAAAATATAAATTACTAAATGAGTGTAGTATGAGTGTGGATAACCTGTGTAGTCTGGTTACTAACTGAGTTTGACTTTTATTAATATGCTCAGAAAGACAATTTATTAACAGCCTATTAGCCAAGCCCTTGCATTAGCCCAACCATTTATTAATGGATCTACAGTTTTACTTAGAATCAGAACCACGTTGTATTGATCTGATTTTCAGCTAATTGGCATGCCTGATTTTTGTCGCCCACACAACGTCTGGACTCAGACTACCACCCAACATGGACTTCCGAGACTTTTCTAGTAGTGTCCACGCCTTTAGCAACCACTGAGCAGATACTGAGAGGACGGAGCATAGAACATATCGCCTTCAATCTCCACAAAACTTTGGCTTCATTTAGTTTCCAATCTCCATCTTTAAAGCTCACCACATTGTTTCATAGTACAATTAATAGTAAAATTTTGTGAGTTTTTCTGGAGATTTCAGAGAGCTTTAATTCAAGTATGGATATAGTGAGTTTTGGAACTTAAAAGTTATCATAATGTTGATGAACATTTTTACCTCTTTGTTAATATCTGGTTTTGATTGCCAAAATTAAATAAAGATGATTCTATAAACTGTATCATATATTTTTGATATTAAAATAATAATGAAGGAAAAACAAAACTCACACTAGTTTAACTCAAATTTCCGTTGAATGTTTCTGTTTAGTTCACATCCCTTTTAACCCAAAGCTAAAGGGTGGCATTTTAAAAAAAGGTCAATGTCATTATATGTGCATTGAATGAAATACATTAATACATTTTATGTACAATTATCTATTGACAGATTATGGTTAGTATTTTTTATTCAAACAAAACTTAATTACCTTTTTTAAAAGTATTATTAGCCTCATTTTGATTTTTAATAGCCAACAATATTTTGGGCGATATGGGTTTCAAATAAGTGTTGGTGAATGAGTCTTGATTGATAAGTTGATTGACTAATATGTTTTTGATAGTTCAAGTTCGACAGGGTTTAAGTGGGAAAAAGGACTGCAAGCTTTAGTGACATATTTATTTATATTTTATCATGAAAGTACAAGAAACTGAATAATAGAAAGTGAGATTTACTTTTATTTAAGATTTTGGAATTGCATGACTCAAGCTATCTAGTTAGTTTAGATAACTTACGAAGATGCGCTTGGTAGATGCATGAGTTTAACTTCAATCTTAAAATGTTTCCTTATAACAATTTGCAAATTAGAGTAATGTTTATTAGAAATGTTCAATTGTACAGCTCCTAAATTTCTTTTAATTGATTTGGCGTTGTTCTCCAGTGCATGTTTCCGTTATACGCTTGTCATGGATATAAAATAACCACTACAGAAGGTATCGGGAGTAGGAAGAATGGCTACAACGAGATACAAAGCAGGTTGGCTCACTTCTATGGCAGCCAGTGTGGTTACTGCACACCCGGCTGGGTGATGAGTATGTACAGGTAATAAATATAGATTCAACTTTCCTATTGTGTCTTTGTGAGCTATTGAATATGATATAACACTGCCATATAAATATTCACATTTGGTACAAGTTGCGCAGCCTAATTCCCGACCAGGATTGGCCACTACTAGCCATTTTTACACTAACGCTAAGGGTCTGCACATATTCCCTGTTATACTTCTTCTGCTCAAGCTTCAGGGTAGATTTATTGCCTTATTAATAAAAAACAACTAATGTTTTCAGGCCCTTCTGGTCTGAGGAAGGTAATTGTTTACCAAAATCAATCACCATAATATTTGTACACTTTGTACTTATATTCTGTTGTGTGACGTTCACTTGTATTGTATTTCTACCAACATGTAATATGCTATGAACTATTAATAATAATGATAATCTGTGTTTGGGTCTACAAGGACCATGTGTGCTTGATGTCAACTTCAGCTCGCAGCTGTACAGTCAGTTTACTGGATCCCAATGGCACTTACAATCAAAATTACATAATGATACACATTACTATTTGTGAAATGAGTAATACTACTTCAAAATTATCATTACACATTTTACTAAATATATATGACATAACATATACAATTTTTAGTATATTTTATATGCAAACAAAAGCAAAAAATCGATTTGCTAAATTGTTTTGGTTTGACTATCGGTACAACAGTACAGAGGTTACCAAACTTTCTGTAAATGGAGAGATCTGTATTGATAATTTTGATCTCTCAATTCATTCAGATCAAAAAGTAACTGTACAGGATGTGTATGCATCTATTGTTGGACTTAATAATAATAGTAGTTTACAGTAGATATATATAATCTGAATTCCACCACTGTTAAATAGTGGTCTTTATATTTGTGAAGTACTACAGCACATTTTCAATTCCGTCTGAAATTAGGTATTTTTCCTAATGGTTTAAAGATTTCAAGGGTTATTCCAATTTTTAAGAAAGGAAATCCAAAGTTGAATGAAAATTGTAGACCAATTTCTTTAGTTCCTGTAATATCAAACATACGTGAATACATTATCTATGACCAGCTTTTTTTTAAATAACAAACTTTTCTAAAGCCAACAGCTTGGTTTTAGATCTGACAAAAGCACTTGTGATGTTGTCACAGAATTTGTTAGGTTAGGGATTGCTAAGTTTCTCTCAAAAACAGAAATCATCATATTTCCTAAATATCTGATCTAACTAAAGCATTTGACCACAGTATAACAACATACATACAGTAACGAAGCTTACTTTTAAGAAACATGTAACCGACTCGATGCTTGTAATCATAGTAGTCATGTCACAGAACTTCGCCATCTCTTCGCTAGATAGAATGGCAGTTTAAATATGCTGCAATACAATTAATAGAGTGGAAATATTCAAATCGTTTATTTGCTTACCACACCAGCTGTGTACTACCTCAATGCTAGGTTTGCTAGCATCGCTTGGTTGCAAGTAAAACGGCTGAGCTTCATAACTGTATGTTATTAAGTTATTATGCTGTGATTTGACACAATTAACCATGACATTTTATTGTCTAAGCTTAGTTTTTATAGAAGTGATGAGTTAAATTTATATTCAAGTTTCAGTACTTAAAAAAAGTTTCAATCAGATTTTTTCTTGTTCTTCTAATCTCACATATGGAGCCCCACAAGGCTCAGTACTCAGGCCTTTGCTGTTTATTACATATATCAACAATCTTCCTCTTAATTTCACTGGTCCTCATCTACTATGCTATCTGTTTGCTGATGATTTAGTCATGAGTTTTCACCATAATGACTTGTAGAATCTAGACGTAATTAAAAAATATAACGAAGGAAGAGTTTCAATATAGGGATTGGCTAATCGTCTTTGTACTAATCAGAATAAAATTCAGAATATCATGTTTTCTTTTAAACACAGCCGTAGTAGTTCATCAGCTAATTTATTGGACGTTAGAATTGAATGCAAATTAAATTGGTATATTCATGTTGAGTAAATTCCAAAAAAGATTTTTAAAGGTATTTAACAATGAGTCGTCTAAAGGGAAGATTAACTGGTGATGATTAAATGTTAGGTATTTTTATTATGCTTATATAAACAGCCATCTATCTACTGTACAATCTTATGGGGTCAACGTACTTCGGTACATAGAATATTTCTTTTATAGGAAAGAGTTCTGAGAATTATTGGTATTACTAAACCTGATGATCACTGTAGACCTTTGTTTTTGAAATTCAAACTGTACGTTCAGTTTAGATTCGAAAGTCCTTGATTTACATTACGAAGAACTCCAAAAATAATATTGATCACTCTTCACAACATAATTATCAGACTAGAAATCGCTACAATTTAATTTTGAATTCCGGTTCTTGTAGAAGGCCGCATGTAAGTTTTTATGGTAGCAGTAAACAATTTTTGTTACAAACTCCAACATAATATAAGAGCACTTCCAAGCAAACACTAACAATTTCATTAAAAACAAATTAATCTCTGAATGTTTGTATTCAATCAAAGATTTTTATAATGTTGATTTTAAATAACATATGGTGTCTGGCCATGTTTGGTCATGAGTTGTGTTGCATTGACTTATGTATTGTGTTTATCAACTGAAAATTATTCTCAATAACACAAAAAATCATGAATTTATGGCTATTGAATGTTATAATAAATTACCTTATAAATTAATAAATCTAAAAATAAAACAATTTAAAAAAATATAAGCAACTATTTAAATATAATATAAGATTTTTTTTAAATTGAACTGTAATTTATATGTAGATTTAACTCAATTTTTATTGTATTTATTATATTATATATTGTAATACCTTATTTGAGGTTTGATGCAATAAACATTATTATTATTATTATTATACTGACGCCTGTACTTGTGTTGTTTGGCAATAAACATTTTGAATAAATTGAATTGAAAAATAAATAGAATTGACTTTTAAAAAAAATGGAAGTAAACTGTCAGTAACCTGAACATACAATTATAAAGTACAACAAACATCTTAATAATTATTTTGATTTTTATTATTTAAAAATAACCTAAAACGAATTTAAGTGAACTGATGTTTTAGTTTACTTTCTTCAAACCCTAATGCAACAATGCAGGAAATAGAAGATTCATTCTCAGGTAACCTTTGCCGATGTACTGGATACAGACCAATATTGGATGCTTTCAAATCATTTGCTTCTGACAGAAGTAGAGACTTGGAAAAAAAAGTAGCAGACATAGAGGTAAGTCGCTTACACTTACCTAACCTGATCAGTAGCTTAAGTGTAAACAGCTGTTTACACTTAAGCTACTTGTTCAGCTGATTTGCATGTTTGAACATGTAACTTGTGGCACAGTACTCTAACCCAGTTACTTGGGGCCAAAGTCTTGTGGAGATTGCAGGTGATAGGTTTTATACTTGATCCTCTTAATATTGACGCGACGTCTGCTGAATTGTTGCTATCGGTGTGGACACTACTAGAGAAGAATGGGGTGTTAATGTTGTGCAGTAGTCAGTGTCAGGATGTTGTATAGGGGAGAGAATTGAGTATCAGGCTTGTCAGTTAACTAAAAATTATATCAATACTACTTGGATTGGATTCCGCTTAAAGTTGTAGGTCCCTTAGTTACCCTGACTATTGGTATATTAATAAATAGCCCTTTCTGAGTTCAAGTCAAACTCAGTTAATAACCAGACTACACAAGTCATCCACACTCATATGATTCATATTCACCCTAAAATACGTACAAAGTTGTATCGGCGTCTCGTATCTGAGAATAATCTGAGTATACATAGTAATAAAATGTATGACTAATTATATTTCTCTACGTATCTGTGACAGATATTATCGCTTTTAAACTAAATTACGTAGCTTTGTTTGACAATGTCACTTCATATTTGTTCTACCTATTTGCTCTTAGATAAAGATTATTTGTTCTGCTCTATGCAAATCTCTTACATTTGTACATTTTTTCACAAAAATGTTCTTGAAGTTCTGTAATAGTTGTAAATCTGTTGAAAATAAAGTTTAAAAAATCACAATATAACTCTATGGGAGAAGAACGTAAGAAATGGATTTTTGTAAATTATTCTCTTTGACAACTTCATTTCACATTTTTTTAATACGCTAGAAATGTATACTTAATAATTTTTCTGTGACCACTGAACCAAACAATTATCTAATGTTGAAAAAACTCCTTTTGGATCAATAAAAATATGTATCCCCCCCCCAATATGTAGAGTATTAGCAAAGAAAACAACATTCAAGATTAGTCTAAACATTATAAATATATACTTTTTTGATTATATAACAATCTTGCCACTAACCCAAAATTGGGATATATTTAGAATGGCTAAAAAATGTCAAATATTAACCCTACCCAAGTACACTTAGTTTTAGAGGTTTAGTCGAAGAAAAATTACAGTGAAATAAATGTCTCTTATCTATTTATAGTACTAATTTGCATTTCATTTTCCTCTTACATGATTCTTAGACATGAGGTACCGACACAACTTTGTACGTATTTTAAGGTGAATATGAATGACTATATGAGCGTATGATGAGTATGGATGACTTGTGTAGTCTGGTTACTAACTGAGTTTGACTGTTCCTCAGAAAGGGTAATCAATTAACTAAAGGTTCCACTAAGGGACCTACAGCTTTACGTGGAACCCGAACCGTGTAGTATTAGTCTGATTTCATCTAATTGACAAGCCTGATACTCGGTGTTCTCCCCTATACAACATCCGAACTCTGACTACCACCCAACTTGGACATTCTCTAGTAGTGCTCACAAAGATAGCAACCATTGAGTGAATGCCATGTCAGCATAAGACATATCACCTAGAATCTCCTCAACACTTTGTCCCCACAGGTTATGAGCACCGTACCACCAGTGCCGAAAATGATGAAATGTCTCATTGACCTCTTAAAAACAAGGTTGGGTATTTAATTTAGTTTTTACTGCCTGTCTTGACTGAATATTAATATAGGAGTAATCAAATAAAGTAACAGTATCATATCAATTAAATAAAATTATATTTTATTAATATTTTCAATATTCTTTTAAAATTATTTATTACATGTGTATTTTGTTGGTCATCGTTAGTTGATGTTTTGTATTAATATTTTTTGTTTGAATCAATGTTTTTAATCTTTTTAGGATGTCCTTAAAGTTTGCAAGAAAAGTGGCACTATCTGCAATAGGAAATGCAAGAAAGACAAGGATAAGCAGGCCCCTTATGATTGTGTGAATAAGGCTGAAGATGATTTTAATGACATTGAATTCCTTGAGTTGGCTTTTGCATCACGTTCCTTAAGATTCGAGTTCCTCAATGGTTCTAAGTGGTATAAAGTGTCTTCAGTTAATGAAATATTTCAGGTCCTGGGGATGATTTCAGGATCTTACATGTTAGTTGGAGGAAATACAGCCCAAGGTAAGTAATACTTTAACAATCATATCTTCTTAATCTCACCTTACCTTACATTATGAAAAAGCTGATAACAAATATGTATATACCTTTTTTATTAATAATTGTCAATATTTTGTTATTTTAATCCAGTCATTGATTTTTATGATAGATTTTTAAATGTTAGGTTACTTTGCAAATTTTATTCTAAACCAATTAATGACACTATCTCTAATGATTGTATGTCATCAACAATAACTTCCATGTATAGTTATTTTCTTTCGCCTTATAATAATTTCATAGTAAAACACAACCAGGTAAGTTGCTATTGTACCAATTTTAAAAGTTAAATACTTTAATTTTATAATCACTACTGTGCTAAACAAACTATTGTGTTTTATTGGATTAAGAAAAATTATCATTGATACCATTTTTTGTATTTGATTATACAGCTTATGAATAAAGATAATTTCCATTTCAATTTATATCAAGAACTCATGTTTTAAAATATAATTCTGTCTATTCTCCGAAAATAATCTAAAATTTTAAAGTTATTTCAATTAAAGTACCTAATTTCGCCTGTTTGAACATGAAATGATTACAAATATACATTAAATTCATGTTCATACATAATCACATAGCTTGAATTTATCATTAAGCTAGCTTACTTTCATTTAAATAAAAAAGAAAATCATGTTCAGAAACTGTTAGTAATTTGATTTCTCTTTTATTTATTTATATATTTTTTAACTAGAGTAACATACGCAATATAATGTTAAAGAAAAAAATCAGAGGGGAACTTGTAAAAGATATTAATTCTGCTTTTGTACTCTTCAGCTCCAAATAGAGCAAATATGTACAGAACCTCTTTAATCTGAACTTCTGTAATCAGAACGCCACCAGGAGAAAGAAAAATGTGCATTTACATATCAGAAACAGGAAAATCAAATTTTAATCATCAAAACATCGAAGTATTTGGTGATTCCCGCACTAGCAATAATATATTTTCCCAGCAAACCGCTTCTGCCATTTTCAGGTTAAATATGTTAGTGTAATATTGCAAATCTTAATTAAATTAATCATATTGTCGTTCAGATATAGCCTGGATGACAGGCTGGAAATCGACATTAATCGATTGTTCAGATGTTGCTGGATATTGTTCCAAGCATTTCTCTCTTTTCTTTAAACCTTAAAGTATGGTCTATTTTAGCCAAATTTTAACTTTTTATATGAAAATAACTGAATGTTCTGTAATCCAAACGATTTAATAATCAGAACCCCCCCCCCCCCGATTTTAATTAGTTCGGACTAAAGAGGTTCTACTGTATTACAATTTCAAAGGCTAAGGCATGTTTGTATTATTAAATGATTAAAAGGATTATCTGCTTAACTAAATTTTGCAGAAGTGGATATTCAGCTGTTAAATAATGTTTTAAAAGAAATAATTAAAAAATTCTCAAATAATCCAGTAAAATGTTTCATTTTAGTTAATCCTTTTAGTGCCAGATGAAATTTGACAAATTTGTCCCAGAGTGCCAGGCCTAAACTCACTATTTTGTACCAAAAGTGCCAGGCCGTTTTGACATATTTTGCAGAGTTTTGAAATAAACCCTATAAAATCTTTACTTTTGGTGATAAATGAATAATTTTTTTTTTTTTTTTCTTACTAACTAAATTAGCTATTTAAATCTATAACTATTTCTCCTAAAAATGCTGAGTATAATAATAAAAAAATAAAATAAATTAAAAAAATTTTTGCTTTTTTTTATTTTTTTATTTTGAAATACATTATAGTATAGAAAATAATTTTTAATTGAAAAACCATTGACAACACATTATTCTCCATATATTACTGTGCATGTACACCAATTTTCATGTTAAAAACTTGAAAAATATTGTTATAAGACGATTGAATTTCATTTTGTTCGATGTCACTCAAAAAGTTGTCACTAAGATAGTCTTCATCTTCCACAATTCTGAGAATTGTATTGTCACTAACTGGTGAATGCGATCTCTTCATATCAATAAACTAATATATAAAAACACAATATGTACACCAAAACAATATGCTAAACATCTGACACGGTAAACAGAACTCATAATACACTAAAACAACTCAGCTGTCACATCTGGACACGGACCGCCGAAACAGTCAGGTGTGCTAACTTCAAAACGAAATTACGACAAAGTCATATGACCCAGACACTATATTAAGTGATCATCATAAAGATCGTTTAATTCTAATTAAAACCAACTAATAATATGTTGGTTTCCGATAATTTTTATATTTTTTACGATTTTTTTACAAAACGTCCGAAAAATCGGACGCTGGCAGTTTATCTCTAAATTGCTAACGTCCGAATATTCGGACGCTGGCACTTTATGTATACTTTTCCTACGTCCGAAAATTTGGACGTTGGCACTAAAATGGTTAAAATCCAATAAAACATTTTATTGGATTATTTGGGAATTTTGTAATTGTTTATTTTAAATCATTTCTTCAATGAAGAATTCAAAGAAGAAATATCTAAAGATTGTTTTTTTTAAAAATTGTTATCATTTAGAAAAATAAATTCCAATTTTTTCATTCTTTTTATATTTACGAAAGTGATAATAAGGCAGCAAAGGATATTTATTCCCAGTGAGTCTTAACTGTAAGGAACTATTAAGAGTTCCCTTCTGATACGGTAAAGCAATTGTGTGCATCAGAAGTTCTAATATTTGCTAATACCACTGACAATAAAAACAAGAAGACTATCTGCTCATATTGGTCACATGAATCCTCTTTGCTTTTTCTATGAAATTAGTTTGTGTACTATCTTCACAAGCAGTGCCAGCGGTCTCCCTCCCTTTGTCTCTCTACAGCACATGATGAAGTACTAATAGCTGAGCTAATGGTTTGTAAAACAGTCATCCGAGCTCTTATTTCATCCAATTCATATTTAGATATCAGCACAGTGGCATGTCTAAAGTAAATGTTGTTCTGTTTGCTTATTTCTATAGTCAGTAATAATAGTATGTATTAAAATGAAAGCACAATTTTAACCCTTTCAGTGCCAACGTCTTATTAAGCTGGACGTTTAGGACTGTGTTAAAAGTGTAAATGACATGTTAAGCCGGACGTTTAAAAATGTCCCAGAAGTGTAAGTAATTAGTAAATGCATATTTTTGCATATACAAGGCGTTTTTTAAAGTAAGTACCATTTTGATATAAAAAACTAAAAGTAAATCTTGTCCTAAAATAATTTATTCACTTGAAAAGCCATACTTCTCTACATAATTCCCATTAATATTAAGGCACTTAATGTATCTTGGGATCAGTTTTTTTATGCCATCGTCAAAGAAGGTTGCCGCCTGATTAGACAACCACTGCTTCACAGTCGTTTTTACTTCGTCATCATCGGAATGGCGCTGCCCCACCAGATGCGTCTTCAAGTGCAGAAAGAAATGTTAGTCGCTCGGCGCTAGATCAGGACTGTATGGATGGTGGTCCAATTGTTTGTTCCCAGCAAAAAGAAGTGATAAGGTCTTGTGTTCCATTTGCTGTGTGTGGACGGGCATTATCGTGGAGCAAAACAACACCTGCACTCAGCATGCCACGCTTTTTGTTATGAATTGCGCGGGGCAGTTTTTCTAAAGTCTCACAGTACGCAGCTGCATTGAGAGTGTCACCACGAGGCAAAAAGTCGGCCAGCAACACACCCTTTCTGTCCCAAAATACAGTGCACATGATTTTCTGAGCAGAAATTTTTTGTTTGAATTTCACTTTCCTTGGGGATGATGAATGCCGCCATTCTATTGATTGCTGCTTCGATTCCGGTGTAACGTAAGCTACCCATGTTTCATCACCTGTGACAATATGGCTTAAAAAATAATCCCCCTCGTTACTGTATCACTCGAGAAAACTCAATGCACTGTCCAATATTTTGGTTTTGTGTTCATCAGTCAACATTTTTGGCACCCAGCGTGAACACAGTTTCCAATAATTGAAACGTTCGGACACAATTTCGTAAAGAACACTTCTTGAGACAGCAGGGAACGTTTCAGCTAAGGACGAAATCGTGAATCATCTGTTCTCTTTCACTTTAAAGTCCACTTTTTGAATCAGATCATCGGTAATGACTGAAGGTCGCCCACTTCGTTCCTCATCATGAATGTTTGTGCAGCCATCTTTAAAGGCCCCAACCCATTTCCGAACCATTCCATCACTCATAATGTTTTCACCATACACTTCACTGATTTGGCGATGAATGTCAACTGCTTTGAAGCCTTGAGCACAGAGAAACCGTATTACAGCACGTACTTCACAGTCAGCGGGATTCTCATTAGGTGGAGTCTTTTTAAAATCACGCAAACAGATGTAGACTCGATCGGATGGTTCCGTAATGGCGTCTGTGACTTCCCAATAGATGTGGCTACATGGCGCGCATGCGCTAAACCGCGACCGCAAAGCTGTGGCGGCGTAATTTAAAAATGGTACTTACTTTAAAAACACACCTCGTATTTTATGTGAATCTGCTTGTGACAAACTGTTCTTTCATAAACATTTTAGTTTACGAAGTAAAATCACAAATATACCATTATTATGATGGAAGTATATGTACATGTGTACAAAATATGTACCAAAATTGTCAAAGTGTGGTTTTATAAAAATATTTATAATTTTTTTTTTTTTGTCAATGAAGTAGTCACCATGAATTTTTACCTACAAATAGACAATTAAATTGTGCATTGAACAGTATACAAAGAAAGACTTCACCTATTTTTTAAATATGGGAAAAAAGACAAGAAAATGAAAAAAAAAATATTTTTGGTAAGTAGTTTTATTATTATTATTTTTTTTTTAGGCATTATTATTTAGATATCTATAATGGGTGTTGTTCCCTGATTATTAGGCTTTAAATTGGTAAATAAATGTTTATTCTATCTCAATAACAAAAGGAGTTAAAGTGTTTTCCCCAAACCCTTGCAAATTGTTTAAAAATACTTCGGCCCTTTTGAATACACCTTATGTGAAAATCAATGACACTTTTGAAACATCCATCCAAAAAATCAACGGCACTGAAAGGGTTAAAAAAGTTATATATTCCTAAATAATACAATAAGAGATCAGTTTTCACAGTAAACTGTGTCACCATTTTATTCTGGTGGTTAAAAATTAAAAATGTATAAGGAAGCCCACCAACCCACCTATACATTTACAGTGATATTTATACATGTATAGTAGAATTAACCTACCTACCCATCTATACACATAGAGCCCCTTAAACCCGCCGCCTTCGCCAAGTCCTTACGACTCCAGATCCACGAGGGCGAGGTTTTCTGTACATACGAAAAACCTGTACGAGGGCGAGGCCCATACGACACCACTGTACATGTATGGGCGAGTGGGTGGGTCGACAGCACTGTACATGTATGGGTGGGTGGGTGGGTCAATACCACTGTACGTGTATGGGTGGGCAGGTGGGTAAACACCACTGTATAGTGTATGAGTGGGACAGGGTGGGTCAATACCACTGTACATGTATAGGTGGGTGGGTGGGTCAATACCACTGTACGTGTATGGGTGGGCGGGTGGGTAAACACCACTGTACATGTATGGGTGGGTCAATACCACTGTACGTGTATAGGTGGGCGGGTGGGTAAACACCACTGTACATGTATGGGTGGGCGGGTGGGTCAATACCACTGTACGTGTATGGGTGGGCGGGTGGGTAAACACCACTGTACATGTATGGGTGGGCGGGTGGGTCAATACCACTCTATGTGCATGGGTGGGCGGGTGGGTCAATACCACTGTACGTGTATGGGTGGGCGGGTGGGTAAACACCACTGTACATGTATGGGTGGGTGGGTGGGTTATTCGAAATTTATGTTATGAATGTCCGCACACAGCCAAATTTTTTGCAGATTTTTATTTGGGGCAGGAAATCAGTTGTACCTTTCTAAATATTCCTTTGTAAAATACTTTGAAAGTTAACTCACGCAATAAAGGTAAAACATTCATGGACATATTTCTATAATAATAAAAATAAAAATAGCAAACTTAACTGAGAATTCAAGTACCACTAACAAAAACACAAGAAAGTAAATACAGTAAAACCTCCTTAATCCGGCATTCTATAGTCCGGAATTGTCTGTAATCCGGCATCAACGGCAATAGACACAAATTACAGAATTGTCTTCAAAATGAACATTGTAAAGTGATCAACTCGAGAGCTAGTAAAAAAAATAGTTGCAAGAAGCAAATAGATATTAGATCTTTTTTCCAGCTATCTACCAGTGCTGTTGCTAAAACCACAAATACTATAGTACAGTACTGTACTGTATTTCATACTGTACTCAAATTTATTTCATCATGTACTGTACTTAAAAATACATTTTAATATTTCTCCTGTACTTATATATTGATTTAGATTGTTTAAATAACTTATGTTTAAATAATATATACATACAGTAAAATGTTGTTGTGCATATTATGTTATTTTTTATACACCTCCTGTATTTTTATAAATAACCTCCATAGTCCGGAAATTTCTTTAATCCGGAAAGCTTCAAGTCCCAAACGTGCCGGATTAAAGAGGTTCTACTGTATAAGACAATCTTTCACTGCAACTCATCTAGGAACAATATGAACTCAGTCAATCTCTCTCCTGGCCTGATTGAGATCCAGTGGCACTGAAAACTTGCAAATCTTTGTGTTTTTCATGTTTTCTTGTGTTCACACATTATGTTAGTCAAATCATCTTCTTCGGTAAGTTTGCTGATGCCTTATCTCACCCATCACATGAATTAAGAATAATCAATTTTCTTTTTAATGTTTAGTTAAATTAAGTTTATCTTCTCTAGTGGCCACATTACTAGCAACAATGGCTACTCAAATTCCATTTTTTTACTTTGTAAAACGTGTTATCTTTCTTTGAAGGAAATAAAATTCATTTAAACTCATTCTTGGTATTGTGCCCTACAACCTTACCTCATATTCTCAAGTAAGATAGTTCACTATGATTTATCGCTTCCCATATTAAATAAAGCTATAACCAACATCTGTTTACAGGCATCCTGAAAGGACAGGCACCACCTGATGTCTTCATTGATATCAACGGAGTGGCATATTTAAAGCAACACTGGTTTGAGTCAAATCAGTTGTATGTAGGGGCCAATACCACCTTAGCTGACGCCATCGTACTCTTCAAAGCTGTAGCTCAGGAAAACCCAAGTTACTTCAGCTACACAAGTCAACTTGCTAAGCATATTGAAAAAGTCGCCAACACTCATGTTAGAAATGTGAGTTCACGTACAAACAATTCTCCGTAATCTATTTTCGGATCAGGAAATATGTAGTGTAGTTTCTGATGTGTTACTGAATGGTAATGCAGTGCTGCTATTACAAGTATTTTTTTTCCAAGTTTGAGCTACCATTTACATATTTTAGGATGTGCTACTCAGCTGAAAAATCAATTACACTGCCAGTGTTTTAATTTAAACTGATCAATCAGGTAATTATAGCCAGATCCTAATTACTATCTTAGTAACGTGGTAACATACTGATGACAATTTGTCAATCAGGTAGTGTGGGAAAAAAATAAACAAAAATTTAATTGTTAATACATTAATGCTACAATTAACACATTTTTAGCTATTTGTTGAGCCGTTGGCCGAGCAGTATAAGGCATCAGGACTTTGACCTTGTTAGATATAGAGTACAAGTAAACGTCACACAACACAAATGTATTACAACATAAGCACAAATATATTACAAAACAAGTACAAAATGCACAAATATTATATATATATATATATATATATATATATATTACAAATATTAAAAACTATTAGATATAGTGCAGATTCTAAACCAGTTTGGACTAGAAGTAATTATCAGTATTGTCCACCTTGTACTTGTTTCAAACTAAAGTTCCTCACACAAATCAATAGACTATGGGGAATATTCAAAGGTTAAAAAAATTACAAAAAGACACAATTTGTTAAAATGCTCTATAAAATGTATAATGTTTGCTCTGTGTTGTTTTGTTTCAGGTAGGCACTCTTGCAGGCAATTTATCCCTAAAGCACCAGTACAGGACATTCCAGTCTGATATTTTTTTGATTTTGGAGACTGTTGGAGCGAGATTAATGATTAGTAAGTAAAAGATAGCTTGCTTAACAATTTTTGAAGTCATATTCATATAATTAATCTTTCTTTGTGAATACTCTGGTCTGAGGAAGGGGAACGTGGATTACGAAAAACGATCACTTTATTATTTCCATATTTTGTACTTATAGTATAATAAATTTGTGTTGTGTGGCGTTCACTTGAGTTAAATCAAAACATAAATTATTGTTGTTGGTTTTGTTCGATAATTTCATGCTCTATCTAGAGCCTTAATTTAATGCACTAGTCTAAGATGCAGTTAGAAAAAGCCTCCTGTACACCATTTTCGAGGGATTTGTTTAGGTTCTTAAGACTAAGTGCTAAAAGAATGATTTATGACTGTAAGCATGATTAATGACCCTCTTCAGAAACAAACTTTCATCTTAAAAAATTGTGAATCTGTTTAACAAAGCCAAAATAAAGTGATTGTTTTGTGTTTTACTGATTGGAATAAAATCATTAATCATAAGTATAAGTAGTAATAATAATCCCCAAAATGTGATCTTTTGATATTTTTAAACCTCCGTTCTTTCTTTAAATAAAATTTAAACACTTTTTATGTTAAGGCTAATATTGTTTTAAATTGCCATTGGACCTTACATTAATGCACTATATTAGTCTCATATAAGGCAAATTGATTCAGTGGAAGGTTATAAGCAACAATGAATACTGTAGCAGACGAAATGAGCTTAGCGCCTCTCTGACCATATGCAGCACTGGCTAAGATGTACTGCCATGTACCCTTCTCCCAACCCAACACCTTTTCTGTCTTTACAAATTCCAATGAGAATGAGAGAGAAAGAAAATCTTCCCTCTCTTGACAGTCTCACTCTAGGTTGTTGTGCAACAAGCTCAACGTAGCGGCAGCCACACCAAGATGGCAAAATTAGAAAAAAGTAGTCTGATTTTTTAACATAGGCTTTTATTTTTTGTAGTTTTGTATTTATTGCTAATAAACACACAATGGTTTTGGTATGATATGTTGACAATATAGAAAGAATGCCATCTTTATTTCCTTAAAGACTTACATAGGCAGATATCTTTAAGAAAAATAATATTCTTCAATACAATAAAATAATGAACTAACAATGTTATTTTACCTAGGACGTGATGAGGAAGCTGTCAATTCAGTCTCTCTGCCAGAATTCCTGGAGATGGATATGTACAAGAAAGTGTTATTGCAGATTGTTCTTCCACCTCTAGATTGCAACAGCTATGTAGTGAAGACATACAAAGTTAGTATGTCATATTAAATTTCATATTAATTTTCTTATTATTTGTTAAAATGGCAAAACCAAATATAATTGTGTAATTAACAAATTAGTCTTAGAATACATGTCGCCTTGTTCATTTGATTTGGCCATTTTTCTTTACATCAAACACTTACATTCTTAAAAAGGAACCTCTTGTGTCGTTGTACCATCCTAAGTCCTCTCATTCTTATGGTACCTGCCCTGTTGGCTGTTATCGAGATGTTTATTATTTACGATATTATAGGTCTTTGAGAGAAAATAGTTTATTCTTAGTGTGCATTTAGACCTTATGAAGAATATCTGTCAGTAAAATTATACAATGAGTTGCCCATGAACTTCAGAAAACTTGGACAGTTCAAAACAGAAATTGAAAAAATTTGTACTTGAAACTGCTTTTATAACACTGATGATTTTTTTAAAGTTATACGTTTTGAAATAGTTATGACACTAATGTATATATTAATTTTGGTAAATTTTTAGTTTTTGATGACGATTGTTGTACATCGTAAAAAATGTTAACAATGAAGATATTGTGATGTATTGAGCCCATTTTTTAATCTAAAGCCATATTTTTTTAAGAAACTTTGATCAATCAGTAAGTCAATTAATGATATGTGGATATTATAAAGGGTGATTTAATTAGTAGTTACAATTTTAAGTTGGTAACACTGTTCTCTAATGCAAAATAAACAGTTAATGTTTTGTAATTGGGGATTGTTATTTAATAACATTTGCTATAATGGAGCAGTATTCGAGTGTAGAACGTATTTTAATTCTTAAAACCTTTTTCAAAGTGGTGACTATCAATTTCAATTCAATTCAATTTAAATTTTTCAAATTTTACTATCAAGATTCGAGCACTGCGAATTGGTCTTGGTAACCATAACCATCCATCACATGCGATTGATAAATTTAATGTAACAAGTTTAGTGTCCGATGTTCAAAGATCAGTACGTCCTCGGAGTGGCCGATCAGTGTCAAATATCGCCGTTACAAACGCAAGTGTTCGAGAAAATCTTTAAACCTCAATTCGTCATAGTTCCCAGCAATTAGGCCTTTGCTACGGTACAACGCAAATCTTTAGTGTAATTTGACTAAAGATCTGCATTTGTAAGCATACAAGATCCAATTGACTCAAGAATTGATACTGGGAGATCATCAACAGAGGCGTGAATATTTTAACTGGGTATTGGAGAAAAATCAGATTAATAACAATTAATTAAATTTTTTGATTAAGCTCATTTTCATATAAATAGTTATATAAACAAGCAGAACTACCACATTTGAGAACTTCAAAATCCTCGTACTATTCATATGAAAGAAATGCATCAAAAAAGGTAACAAACACTTTGGTGTGTATTTTGGGCTGGTGACGTGATTGGACTTTACTTTGTTGAAAATGCCTGTGGTGATTCAGTTACAGTCAATGAAGAATGTTATCGGGTTATGATAAGAAATTATTTTTGGCAGCAGTTGGGAGAATTGTGTGGTAATAACGATTTGAACGACGTGTGATTTCAGCAAGTCGTGTCCACTTGTCATATGACTTGAGAAACCGTGCAGTTGTTGCAAACAAAGTTTCCAGACCGTTTAATCTCTCGTTCTGGCGATCAACATTGGCCAGCAAGATCATGTGATTTCACACCACTGGATTATTTCCTTTGGAGTTATTTAAAGCAGAAGGTTTACGCTAACAAGCCCAATTCAATGCCAGAGCTGAAGGATGAGATTCACAGAGTTTCCATCAAATTTCACAACGATTGATCGAGAAAGTGATGAGAAATTTCATGAACAGGGCTGAAGTCTGTAGGGCTGCATGTTGCGGTCATTTGACGGATATTATTTTTCATGTTTAATGTCAGTCTCTAACACATGTGTTTAAATAAAAATATACCAAGTAAGTAAACTACAATGTGCATTATTTAATTTTTAAATAGTAACCTCTAACTGAATAACCCTTTACTTACAGGTAACAAATATTAAATCATAGTTACAAAACTAAATAAATTACATACATCTCTAGTTCTTTAGTTTACTAAACCTTTAAATTTGATACGGTTATTGCGCTGTACGTTTCCCTTAATCATTTTAGGCATATGCGATCTTCAGACTTTTTAGGGTAAAATATGTAAAGGATAATTTTATAAGAATATTTTTACAAACACTGTAATCCAAAAATAAAGTATTGGTTAAAGTTTTGTATGTTTTTCTTTTTACACAACATTCAAAATCTCATTAATTTAAGAAATTTATCATACATGTATCTACTGAAAATTCAATGAATTTATATTTGTGTATAAAAATACATGTATGTGTGACCCTGGGCTGTGAATAAATTTGGTGATATGGGACTAATGAGTTTTTACAAGCTAAAGCAATTTTTTTCCTCATAGGTGCTATAATTTTCAAATTTTATTTAGACTAATTAGAATAGAAGTGAGAGTCTCATGTTTATGATTCAGGCTTCCAAGAATGAACACATCTGTCCCATATAGCACAATAAGTTGTCATTAAGCTTACCTCCAGCTGAACAGTTAAATGTTACAAGCCTATAAGTTGTTTATCCAGCTTGATTGAAACATAAAAGTTTACATGGTTCAAGACAAATTTCCAGCTTGAAAATTCAACCTGTAATCCAATTGTCATAGTACCACTGTTTCACAGCTTAAAATAGAAAGCTATATAGTGGCTGGAAATATCAAGCTGTGTAACTGCAGCAAGTGAAAGCTATCGAATCACATCATAAAATAGCTTAAATAGCACCCACTCAAGAGTTGAAATGGAATAAGTGACACTAGTGCTGGACTTGTACTCTATTTTACAGTCTACTGCTATTTCAAACTTGAACCCCCTGATATGAATATGTGTGTTGGTTGAAGAGTACTTTTAATAACATATGTTTATTCATCATTTTTCAAGCTCGTTTCTTACTGAATATATAATTTAATGTTATAAGATGTAACAAACACTCTAGTAAATATTTTTTTAATTTCGTTAGGCCTTTCGGTAATAAAGATACCATCTTCAGACAACCAAACTAAATTAACATTGTTTACATTTGATTGATTTGAAAAACATATGATAAAATAAAACATATGGAATGATTTAAATGAGAAAATAATAAATATATACGTAAAAATTGTATAAATTTAAAATAATAGTGGTGACTTATCAAATCAATCAAATGTAAACAATGTTAATTTAGTTTGGTTGTCTGAAGATGGTAACTTTGTTACCGAAAGACCTAACGAAATTAAAAAATTTATTTACTGGAGTGTTTGTTACATCTTTTAACGTATGTTTATTATTTTTACTATATTATTGTTGTTTTTAAATGAACTACTGGGCCTTGCTTTTATTATTTGAATATCTTAGTTATGTATAGTTTTATGTCAATTAAAGCTAAATGTTTTATCATTCAGTATTTTTCTGTTTTCTTAGTTCACCCCCATAATGCCATTATATTTGCAATTGCATGTAGTTATATAGACCAATATGTAAGTAATGTATGAATGGTATTTGCCTCTGACTCATGTTATTTTTTTTTAATTCAAGAAGTGATTGTATTTTCAAATAGTGTATTATTTTTAACATAAACTGAATGTACTTATTAAACTAATTAATTTTTTCTCTAGCATTTATTTTTTTTTTTTTTAATTCTTCCATGAAAACATTGTACTGACATATTTAACTGTATTTTGGAGTATTATGTTTTTGAGTCTGAGCAAAAAATTATTTATTGCTTATGTATATGTTTTTATAAATTTTGTTTTGTATTAATTATATTATAATTTTTTTATTGGAAAGTAATATACGGTACTTACACAATTAATATTATGATTATTTTATGGTTGAACTATTTTTGAGTTTCAAAATTGAAATCTCTTTAAATATTTTAATTTATGTGTCGAGTCAACACCCCATGTCAAGCTTTGTCAAATGACAAATATTCACTTGTCTGTATTATTGTTTTTCTTGTTTACTTTTGTTATATGCGTGAATGGTGTATGAATGAATTGCTCGCATAGCCTTGGCCGCAGATATTGCCGGTTCTTCATCACTTGCAGGGTCTCATAGGTGTTGATACCTGACGACTCTACTCTGGACGGGGCCTCCCTCTCGCTCACACAGTATATCAGCTACATTTTTTTCTCCCCATCACAAACTTCTCAAGATAGCCCACATCAATGTACAATGGGCTATCTTGTACATTGATTGTCAAAAAGTTTTGAATCCTACAGGACAATTATATCCAATTGAATCCTACTAACATCACCATCCAATCTGAGGCCCATTAGTACTCTCCTCGCTCTTTCCAAATGCCTTGAAAGAATTGTCCATACACAACTCTCATATTTTCTTGAGGAATTTAATTTGATATCTAAATTCCAATCTGGTTTCTGTAAATTTCAAAGTACTACAACAGCTCTTCTTAAAATTACAGAAGAGATCTATGCAGCTATGGGCAATAGAGAGCTTACATTGTGTAAACCTTTGAAGTTTACGTAACTGTTACACTTTGTATAAGATTCCCTCATAATTATTAGTAATAATAATAATAAATTAAAAATTAAATATTATCAGGAAAATTGGACAGTGGTTAGATTACAACAGGAAATGCGGTACAGGAAATGGAGTTGGTAAAATTTGAGTAGGGCATCCGGCGAGTGTGAAATCGGGAAGCAAGGGATCGGATGTCAAGGAAGCAGGGTCAGCACTGTACACAGGATGACCAAAATATTAGAATTGAGACTCACCAAAATTAGGCCGATGAACGCTGATGCGGCGGAGATTCAGCAGAAGATCTGGTGTAACGCCCATCACGAAAACGGGCCTATAGGGTGATCCGTAATAGCAACACGGAGAATTATTGGTTGTTTCGAAATTGTAGGCGTGTCCAGTGAGTGGCAGGGGGAAGGCGATACTGGGGAGAGAGTTGGAAAAGAAAGGGAGTCTAAGGAGAGTTCGGCAAGGGAGAGGACTTCGGGAAATAGACCAATAGGGAGGACCAGCACCTGGTGGTCCGACTACCTAGACTTCGTCAACCTGCCCTGCAGAGCAAACACGGGACGATCTAGACGGAGGACTTGGAGCTACGGTCCAACCCCCGGAGGACTTCACGAGCGGCCAACCTGAACCTGAGAGACGACCGGACTTGCAGCCAATCCTGAGGACCATAGAACCCCCCTCAAGGGATTGCAAGCGACTCCACCCACCCCCAAGGGACTACAAGCAACTCTAGACCGAACCAGCCCACCTGACCCGGAGGGACAAGAGGACGCCGACTCCACTACGGCCTGTGGACACCCCATACCTGCGGTAGACGAGTCCAGGGGTATGTTAACACTGTTTCTGTTTAACACCTCCAAGGTTTAAGGGGAAACATTTTAAGTAGGGGGAAGGATTTCTGTAGAATTCAAGTACGTTTACCTACACCAAAGCGTAAGCCGACAGGCAGTAAATTAGTCAGATGAGACGGTCATAAATAACTGGAATTGAATGGTAAAATAGAATTAAATGTTTGAGGGAAGGTAGTCTGGATTGTTAATTTAAATTATAAATAATATATATATATACGTAATTCCATGTTATGATCATTGTCCCGCATGAGTAGCGATTTTGAATTAATGTAGATAGTCTATATAGAGTAAATGAATAAATATTGCGTCGAATATATATAAACAATAATTATTGGATTATTCTTGAAAAGGATAAAGTATAGCAACTAAGGCCATTTGAATGTTTGGCTTATCTCTTGGAAATATTTGTCAAATAATGTAATTAAAATTGTACGGTAAATTGATTAAGTTGTCATAGTTAGTAAGGTTTATATATATTAGTATTTGATTGTTGATTTTGATGAGAAATAGTTGATTAATTATTCTTGAGTATAGCGTGTTATCGAATATATGATTTTCACTTGTTAATGTAGACGGTTTGCACATATAAACTTATTTAGCTGAGTATTAATGGGATGTTATATAATAATTTAGAGGATTGTGATTTAATAGTATAGGAGTTGATGTAGTGTGTTGTAAATAATATTCTTGAAAGTATTGATTCCTCCGGGCTGTATATTAAAGCCAATAATAATAATAAATTGAGTAAAGATTAATGAACGTATAATTATAATTCTATAATTTGTATTGTCTAAATATTGAATGAGAAGGGTAGCTTAAAGGAGGTGTATAGTATAAAATAGGATAAGATAGTTGTAATATTTTGGAAGGGATTGTAAAGATGAAATGCTGTAAAACTAATAAATATGTGTTGTACTTTCACCAGTGTCAATAGTTATTCCAGGTCCTGGTTTCCTTCACTAGCTAAGCGAGTCATTAAATTCAAAGTTAGTTCTCATTACTTATAATGGTCAGTTGTGATTAACATTTTAAACAAATTTTAAGTTCAGAGGAAGTAAGAGTTATTTGGAGGAGAAAGTTTACATGGTGAAAGCTTCTTGAAGGGAAAGTTTTACAATTGTTAACACTTTTTGACTTTGCAAAAGCTTTTGATTGTGTTTATCACCCTCTTCTTACAATCAAATTTAAAAAATATGGCCTGTATGATGGTGGTGTTGGCTGAGTCGAGACCTAACTATCTGGCCGTAGGCAATGTGTAAAAACTAATGATGGTATGTCATAATTGGAGACATGTTTCTCAAGGAGTCCTCAGGGTTCAGTGTTGGGTCCACTACTGTTTATCCTTTATATAAAGATATTACAGATCATATAAAATATTCATCCTACCACTTATATGCAGATGGCTTGCAAATCTCACAACACTTCTCTATTACTAAGATGGCAGGAGCTGTTTCTCAAACAGTGACTTATGTCTCACACTTTCTTCTTGGGTCTTGAAACATGGATTGAAGCTTAACGAACAAAAGACACAAACAATAGTCATTGCACATTCAAGACTAATTTCTAAAGTTAATATTGACACATTTCCTAAGCTTCAACTAAATAACTCTACTTAAGATTATTTTGACAAAGTAAAGAATCTTGGTCTTGTCATGAGTTGGACATTGAATTGGACTGATCAGATTACGTCTATATGCAATCGAGTGTTTACTGGCATTCACTGCTTGAAACGTTATGTATTTTTTCTTCCATTTAACGTTAAAGTGATGCTGGTCAAGACACTTGTTTTGATTATTGTGACATCATAACTAGTGACATGACTGTTAAGCTCTCCGACAAGCTTCAACAAGCGCAGAGCTATTGTATAAAATTTATTTTCAATCTACAGTGTTATTATAACGTTACGCCATTCTTCAATCAACTGTCTATTCTGAAGCTTAATCAGCTTCGTGAGTATCATTTACTATTACTGATTCACAAGATTAAAAAAAAAAAAAATCCAGTTACTTGTCTGAGCGTTTCTGGTTCATGAAAGTTCTAGAAATACTCGTCAGGGAGCATCAATATTATCAGTCTCTGTACATTGTACTACTTTATATATAAAATCTTTCACTGCAACAGCTGGTCGCCTTTGGAATGCGCTCCCTGACAGCATCAAAATAATCTATCGTTACCCTAGTTTCGGACTGGAAGTTAAGGGTCATTTGATGCAGGATCTGTAGTGGCGGTGGGCTGGCAGTTTGCGGGGGCTATGTGGTGTGTGAGTAAGGTATGAGTGGGTGATTTCTTTCATTCTTTTGAATTTTACTCTTATATTTTGAATAGTTGGTGCCAATTTCTGTTGTATTGTTTAGCTTTATTAGAATAGTTAATCATTTAATTTTTGTCTATTTTTATATAATATAGTTTTATATTGCATTGCGTAGAGTTTAATATAATTTTATGTTATATATCTCAAAAAATTGTCTGTGGTTAAGTGGTTGAGTTCTAAACTCAATAGTTCTAACTTCGCCTTCAAATAAAGACATTTTTCATTTCATTTCTTTCATTTCAATGTCTAAAGCTGACATAGCACAGCTTGAATAGAAGCTGTTTCAACTGATTGATTAATCAAGTTGGAATCTTCTAATGAATTTCAACTGAAATTCAAGCTTGAATTAATCTGTGGTGCTTGCTATCTGGGTATGAGAAGTGATCTTTGTCCAGCTGCCGCTGGATTGAGCTTGTTGTATGGCAGTGTAGAGTGAGACAGAGAATGACAGAGGGTAGTGTGGCCATCTTCAGAGAGAGAGAGAGAGAGAGATAGTGAGAGAGAGAGAGGGAAGATTAAAAATTGGCACGAGAATGAGATAGAAAGAAAAAAGTGGGTTGGACTATTGGGTAAGGGGAGAGGGTTGATTGAAAGAAAATTTCAACCAGCACTGCATATCCGCAACCGTGCTAAGCTCGTTTGGCCTGCTGTAGGAAGTCTGACTAGTTCTCTCTCTCCGCTTCTTGTAGACGTGTATTCATTGCTTCAATAACACGTGTATTCATTTCTATCAGCTATTTAAATGCTTTATAGTTGAAAGAGAATAGCCTATATTCTCAAAATTTAGAAAAAAATCATGGATGAAACAAAAAATTAATGGTTCATTAATATAATTCCTGTAGGAGGTTACCCATCTTATCTCACCTTAAGTTAATGCAATAATTAATCATTAAACTCTTCCATAATAATTAATTATTGAAGTAGGGAATAATATAATTTCCTTTAAATTCAATAAAACTTACTTTATAGATTTTCATTTTATAGTTTTGGAAATTTCTTGTTTTATATCAAACAAACTATATTCAAACTCATTGAAAACTAGAATTGAATATATTTTAAAATATTTTATGTTTCCAGTATTTTAATACATACTTATCCTCTTCATTGTAAACTGTATAAAACAATTTTCAAACTGTTCTCAGATAGCTCCCAGAGCTCAAAATGCTGTAGCTTACGTCAATGGTGGATTCAAATTTAAAATTAACAGGAAGAACAGGTTCAAAGTACTGGAACTGCCTTCTATAGTGTTTGGCAACATCACTCCAGCTTTCGTGAGTAGATAGATAGATAAAATCTTTATTTACAGGTTTTGTACATGGTACAACAAATAGCGTCAAACTTTAAGATTAACATATTTCATTAATCTTAACTTAAACTAAACTACTTAACCTTGAAGGAATTCCTCCAATGAGTATAGTTCTTTCTTAATCAATTACTCTTTTAGTTCTTTCTTAAAATCTTTTATTACATTCAGATCTTTTAAAGTTTTAGGCAATCTGGAATAAAACTTTAAACCTACGTAAGATGGTTTCTTTCTGTAAAGCTCTAGCCTGTGGTGGGTAGTAATAAATTCCTTCTTATTCCTTGTATTATAAGCTATTATAACTATACTCATCACACTCATTTGAAATCCATATTCGGTCCATACAATGTTATTGACCCACCCACCCACCCATACACGTACAGTGTTATTGACCCATCCAGCCACCTATAAACGTACAGTGTTATTGACCCACCCAGCCACCCATAAAGGTACAGTGTTATTGACCCACCCTCCCATCCATAAACGTAGAGTGTTATTGACCCACCCGCCCACCCATGAACCTACAGTGTTATTGAAAATATCAGTACTTACATACAGAATAGTTGTATGTCGTGAAAAGCATAAAACGTTTCTTAATCCTATATTTACAAAGAGGGTGTGTTTTCATTCTATATATGACTAAATGTGATTCACCCACACACTCAACTAACCCATATGCCTAACATGTAACCCACCACATTTTCCACTTACATATTTTGAGTTTATCTACAGTATTGACTAAAAATGTTCGATAAGATGATCGAAACAAAGATTCCTTAGAATCACAATGATTTTTAATGAAATAATTTAGAATTAATTATTTCACCAAATACATAAAAATCTTGTATTCTATTAATGTGTCTGATACTGATTCTATTAATGGTTATTCTATTCATTGTCAGTCTGATACTGATTTATCTGGGGAAATGAACATTTTTAGTTCATTTAATATATTTTAGTTCTTTTAGCATTTCTTTAATATTAATTTAAAAAAATTTGTACTGTTAAAATTTAAGTATTATATTTTAATTTAATATAACTATTACTGAAACTAAGAAAGGCTCCCTCAGAAAACGGTCATTACCTTCTATAGTTGCATCCTATTGAAGGTCCTGGAGGGAGAGAGATGCTCTAAGTGGAGGAAGTTGAGATAGAGAACTACTTTTCTCCCACTGTGCTGCACTACCAAATCGTTGTCATGGAGTTGACAGTACGCAGCAAGCTGGTTGCTCAGTAGCAAGCCCCAAATATTACTTTATCAGTAGTTGAGACGATTGGTTGGTTTTAATAACACTAACGGGAATGATTGGTAGAAAATTATTGGAGATTTCCAATGCTTCAAGTATTTTAAGGAATACACAGAACGTTTCTAGAATATTGTAAAGGAAAAATTAGAACGATAATATTAAATCGTTATTTTGTATACAAATAACAATAATAATAATAATAGTAAGACAATGAATAATAATATAAACAATAGATAATAAAAAAGAAACAAACTTGTACGGTAACTCAGTTGTAAATATTTTTTGTAATAAAACATTACTGATAAAGTTGAACGTAGCTGGGATGCTTAAGAGCAGAAATAAGTCATGCCCGTGATGTGCAGTTGTAGAGCAGAGGAATGTTTTCCCTCCAATGCTCAAACACTAATTACCACAAGCAAGTCACAATCTGTCTGGAACAATTGGGGTATTGTGTCCCTAACTATAGAATATAAAGATTATTACATTTGTTACTTGCATGTAAAAGATAATGAGAGAATTCTTCTTAACGATTCTTATGTAAACATATAGCAAAGATAAATTTTATGCATTTGTAAGTGTAAATAAAAGTATCCATTTACCTTAATTTGTTATTAAACATGTTTTGATTTAATCTCCGATCATTCCACATTTTAATGGTAAAATGAACATTAATGAAGAAAGAATAATTGATTGTAGAGTAGAAAAGTCTGAAGCTATTGTTTATGGTGACATACTATGGGAAAAACTATAATGTATATGAAGTAATACTTTTTAAAACAACTGTTGAAGACGGTATATTATTGGAGATGCTTTAAGTACAAGAATGAAGAACACAATAAAGAATAGACGGACTATTGTATTTATTAAGTAAAGAGGAGTGGAAGTCTGTTTTTTATAGTGTCAATGCATCAGAGACATTTGAAAATTTTTTATTTTTATTTAAAAGTATTATTAAAAAATCTACTTATACTAAATAAAAAAAAAAAGAATGTAACGCTCTTAAAGCCATGGATGACCTTTGAACTTTGTAAAAGACAGAAGCATAGAAATATCTTATATAAGAAGGTAAAGAAAAATCCAAATAATACCAAATTAAAACGTTATTTTCTTTCTTTTTCAGCGAGGTTAAAACATGATTTACAACTTCAAAAAAGTAATTATTATTTGAACTTGTTTGATAGCAATAAGGGGAATGCAAAGAAACAGTGGGAAACTATAAATACTATTTTAGGTCAAGTTAAAGAGGGGAAGAGCATTGAATGTATTAAGAAATTAGAGTCGGGTGAGTTGATTTTTGATTTTATGGACATTGCAAATGAATTTAATTTATTTTTTACTAATATTATCGATAGATTATTGGATAATTTTGCTTCTGTGGATGGCTTAAAGTTAAATGATTTTAATGAAATTTTTCCTACAGCAAACATTTTAAATTCTTTTTTCCTTCTGCCCACTTGTAGTGATGAAGTTTCTTCTATTATAAATAGTTTAAACTCAAACAAATCTCCTGGTATAGATAGAATTTCTTCTTTCATTATAAAGACTGCTAACAAATATATAAGTTCTGTTCTGTCCTTTGTCTTTAATTTAAGTTTTGAGACAGGTGAGTTCCCTTGTGGCTTGAAAACAGCTGTTGTAATACCATTGCATAAGAAAGGGGAAGTAACAGAGTTAAATAACTACAGGCCCATTTCTTTACTGTCAAATTTTTCCAAAATCTTGGAGAAATTAGTAAAATCTAGGCTATTGACTTTCTTAAATTTAATTAACGTTCTAAGTGAAAATCAGTATGGTTTTGTCAAAAATAAATCTACAGAAGATGCTTTGCTATCATTTCTTACTGGTATATACGACGGTTTAAACTCAAAGCTATATGTTGCAGGTCTATTTATTGATATCACAAAAGCATTCGATTCTGTTGACCATAATATTTTACTATCATGCTTACAGGAGGTGGGAGTGAGGGGTGTTGCTTATAAGTGGTTTGAGAGTTATTTAACTGGAAGAAATCAATGTGTTAGGATAAAAAATTGTACAAGCACTCTTTTACCAATAACCTGTGGAGTACCACAAGGTTCGGTCCTTGGACCAATTTTATTTATTGTATATATTAATAAATTGTGTTTAGGAAATTTCAAAGGCAACATTAATTGTTTTGCTGATGATACTGCACTTAGTTACTCTGCTAGTGACCCTATTTCACTTCAGAGAAATGTCCAATCAGATTTAAATTATTTGAAAATTTGGTTTACTGTTAACAAACTTGTTTTAAGTACTAAAACTAAGTTGGTTTATTTTTCATTAAGAACGAAAGATGGTATAAATGGTAATGTATATTTCAAATGTAAAAGTTGTCTGAATGATTCATTTGAGGTGTCTTGTGAGAATTGTATGTTAATAGAACAAGTAGAAAAAATCAAATATTTAGGGTTAATATTGGACAGTAATTGTTCTTGGAGAGAGCACATTCAGTCAGTAAAAAAATATGTTTATATGTCCTTAAGAAAATTTTATCTTTTGAAATTCATTTGTCCGAAAGAAGTTTTAAGATCAGTATATTTTGCTTTGGTAAATAGTAAGTTAGAATATGGGTTAAGTTGTTGGGGGGGAGCATATAAATCCTTTTTAAAACCAATTCTTGTGTCACAAAAATGCATTATACGACAAATATTTCGTGTGCAAAGAAGGGAAGAGTCTTTTCCTTTTTTTAAATATTTAGGTGTACTTCCCATTAGGCATTTATATGTGTATAGAGTGTTGCGTATTTTTTTTGTGAGGGGAGGTCAAAAAATAGCAAATGCTGCAGTTCATTCAATAAGACTAAGAAATTTGAATCGGGTAGCTTTGTTGAAACCGTCGTGTGAAGCTTTTAAAAGATTCTATAGTTACAGTTCTTTGATTTTTTTCAATAAACTTCCTTACCAAATTAGTACTGCTAATTCCATAGCAAATTTTTCTAAACGTTTAAAAGAATGGTTATTTACTTTCAATTATGATGAACTTGAAACTTTTTTGTTTTAAATCAATCTGTTTTTTGCTTGACTCTCCTTCTTGTAAAAATTTTTAATTTTATTTGTGTTTCTATTGTGTCTTCTGATTTGTTGGTAAATTGGGCCTAAGGTTGGTCCTTAGAGATAAGAAAGCACTAATATGTAAAATAATAATTAAAAAATACGTCTTGATTTTAATACAAATTTTTGCTTTTAAAAAGTTCTCATTTTTATTTTCTGCAACTGATGTACTTGAATTTGTTATATTTTGAGAAGGTAACCTCAAAACAGCTTCATGCTCAGAGGTACCTAGCCATATATCACATTAGTAAATTAAATAGATTAATTTGTTTAATGTTACTTTCAATTAAGTTAAAATAGTGTTTTTAAAATATCTTAAATTGTGTTTTTGTTTTTATAAGCTAAATATTGTATTTGGTTATGTGTGTATTAGATTATTCAAACTGTTTTTTTATGTAAAGCACATTAATATGTATTGTGATTTATGGTAATAAACTTTCTTTCTTTCTTTCTTTCTATTGTACTAATTTATGCACATGTAAACAGTCTGTTTGTTAAGTTAAACTGCTTATAAAATCTCTGGTGGTAATCCATAGTTATCGTATGAGTTTTTTTTTGCAGATTCATGCATGTAGCACAGAGCAGTTCCTTGTAGGAAAGAACCTGCTAAATCCTTCCACTTTAAAGAATGCTATCCAAATCTTATCTAAAGAGGTAACACCGGACTTGAGACTCCCAGAGGCTAGTCCGGAGTACAGAGCAGCTCTAACTCAAGCTCTACTTTACAGGGTAAACTAACGATCATGTTTAACTTTTGTTTGGTAGAAGGCTTACATGCTCTAAGGACCTCTGTTTTTTATAATAAATAAACCCTAACTCAAACTGAGAATTAAGGTTGGGAGTATTGGCTGAAATTTGGCCTTTTAAAAATACTGAACAATAGCTTACTAATTCTGATAACTTTGTTGGAGTTTTGAAAGTTTGTGTTTTTTTAAAGCTGCCCGTTCAAAGAAATCTAATATATTATTGTGAATATATAAAATATATTTTTTTCGGAGCAAAAGTCATTCCTCTTAAAACATGAATTCCATAATTAGTTTTATTTCAAAGACCGTCAATTATATTCCAAGCCAAATTTTTTTGAATAAAAACTTTCCTTTTTGTAGCAAATGAGCAAAAACATTATCCTTGTGAAGCTTTTTATTCAATATAATCTACTAAAGGGAATGAATTATATAAAATGTATTGGAATAAAATGTCAAGAGATAGAAACCATTATACTACTACTGTATTTTATTTTACAACTATGCATATGCCTCATACAATTATTTTTTATCACTATAAAAAAGTCGTTTTGTAACCATTTTATAAAATAGTAAATGGTACTTTAAATAAAAATAGTTTACATGTGACCAATAAGTCAATTTAAGAAACACATATAACTTGTACTCAAAGAAACTTATCGTTGGATTTATAAGTTAGAAATTGATTAACACGACCACTGCGGATGACGCCGAGCGGCGTCATCACAAGTTCTTACGGGGTGCGGGTGACGCCACTCGGCGTCATCTGTGAGCGCTGTTTCCCCTTCCACTATTACGTCACACACATGTTTAGAACATGTTCTGATTAGTCATGGCTTGTTCTTAACGTTGTAGACTACAAGTGTGTTATTCTCGTTTTTAGATTGGATTGCTTTTAATTAGTTAATATGAGTGATCAAAAACCTAGTTGTTCGCGTGACATAGAATCACTCACAATAAGTGAAATAGATAGACTTCACGATTGTGATTCAGAAGTAGAGGATTACAGCAGTGGTGTTAGCTACAGACCTAGTGACGTAAGTGATGATAGTGATATAGGCTTAGGAGATAATACCATTTCGGCCAATGTATCTCAGGGAACCTCAGACAGTGATTCTCCCACTCGACCTCAAAATACTAATACTTTTTCTGTTCTTCCTTCTGTCCGTGTGTGGAATGAAATTCCCCAAATGAAAACATTCTTATTTTCAAACCCTACGGGTTTACGAATACCATTGCCAGTAAATAACCAGCCATTAGATTATTTTAATATGATTATTGATGACATATTTTTACAATCAGTTGTTACAGAAACTAACCAATATAGGTTTTTTTATCTGAGTCAACTACAGAAAATTCGCGGATATGTCAATGGAAACCTTTGAATATCACTGAACTGAAGACATTTTTAGGTCTTTTATTCCACACTGGTGTTGTAAAAATGCCTACACTTCAGCACTACTGGCGCACCGAGAAACTCTTTCGCACATGTTTCGGAGATTACATGCCGCGAGACAGATTTCTATTAATTCTGCGATGTCTCCACTTTTCTAAAGAAGACCCAATGTCAACCGATCGTCTACAAAAGATTAGACCGGTAGTAGATTATTTTAACAATAAAATGGCCAATATTTACTTGCCGGGAAAAGAGTTATCGTTAGACGAGTCTATGGTACTATGGCGAGGGCGTCTTGTCTTTAGACAATTTATAAAAAATAAGCGACACAAGTACGGAATTAAATTGTACATGCTTACGGAGCCAAATGGATTAATCCAAAAATTTTGTGTGTATGCTGGGGCTATGGACCAATTGTCAGGTGTTGGACACACAGAAAAAGTAGTATTATATTTATTGTCAGAGAGATTGGGGAAGGCACATTCTGTCTATGTTGACAATTTTTACAACAGCGTTCCTCTGGCTTCTAATCTTTTGAACCATAAAACATATATAACTGGAACATTGCGTAATGATAGGAAAGATAATCCTACAGAGGTAGTTAAAAAAACACTCAAAAAAGGTGAAACATACGCCCAATATAGTAATGGAGTCATGGTCGGCAAATGGAGGGATGTAAGACAGGTTTTGTACATATCAAACCAGTACGAAAATGAAATGTCACTGTCAACAAACAAAAGAGGTGTAGAAAAAACAAACCCCTGCCAATTATACGCTACAATGAATTTATGAGTGGAATAGACCGGCAAGATCAGCTTATGAGCTATTATCCCTCCGAACGAAAAACAGTACGCTGGTACAAAAAGTTATTTATTCATATTGTTCAAATGGCAATCCTAAATGCGTATTTGTTGTACAATAAATACAACATTGGTGGAAAAATGTCGATGTTAGATTTTCGAATGAAAATTATTGAAGGTCTCCTGACTCCATTAGATAAACCAACAAAACCGGGCTCGGTGACTGGAGTTGATCATATGCCAACAAAAGCGCCCACCGGTCCTAATGGCCGGGTACAAAGACGTCGTTGTATCGCTTGTTATGGTAAGGGAATCAGAAAAGATACTACTTATGAGTGTGAAGCATGCCCTGATATACCAGCCTTGTGTTTAGGGAAGTGCTTCCAAGCATACCACAAGAAGTAAACAAACAGAAAACATTGTAAATAGTGTACATAGTAGAAGATAATATTATTTCTTTAAGTTTATAAGAACACATTTTGTTTGGAAAATGGACTAACAGCTTCTCTCAAGTAAAGGTAAGTAATTATCTATATTTTATGTTTCATAACATTAGATAATAACGATATGATGAAAAATACTACTTGACGCCGCTCGGCGTCATCCGCATACGACATCCAAAGTTGACGCTATGTGCGGATGACGCCGAGTGGCGTCATTAATTATTTATTTACTGAACTAATCAAAATCGTGTTAATATATAGTAAGTTAACATACAATGAATTTATATGGATACAGGATAACATTTTTTTTGTCAGCACTGGCTAAACCATAACTTTTCCCATTAGCAGTGAACGTGTTAAACTGGTTATGATAAAAGTATGGATATTTCACTTATTTTGAAATTCATATTTTACAGTGTAACAGTTATTTTTGTGGTGGTATGTAATATTACACAGTCTAAAACCAATGTTTTAATACTAAAATGGTATTTAAAAGGTCATACCAGCTACTTAATATAAAACTTAATGTAACTTCATCCTTAAAAGGTCATACCAGCTACTTAATATAAAACTTAATGTAAGTTCATCCTTAAAAGGTCATACCAGCAACTTAATATAAAACTTAATGTAAGTTCATCCTTAAAAGGTCATACCAGCTATTTAATATAAAACTTAATGAAAGTTCATCCTTAAAAGGTCATACCAGCTACTTAATATAAAACTTAATGTAAGTTCATCCTTAAAAGGTCATACCAGCTACTTAATATAAAACTTAATGTAAGTTCATCCTTAAAAGGTCATACCAGCTACTTAATATAAAACTTAATGTAAGTTCATCCTTAAAAGGTCATACCAGCTACTTAATATAAAACTTAATGTAAGTTCATCCTTAAAAGGTCATACCAGCTACTTAATATAAAACTTAATGTAAGTTCATCCTTAAAAGGTCATACCAGCTACTTAATATAAAACTTAATGTAAGTTCATCCTTAAAAGGTCATACCAGCTACTTAATATAAAACTTAATGTAAGTTCATCCTTAAAAGGTCATACCAGCTACTTAATATAAAACTTAATGTAAGTTCATCCTTAAAAGGTCATACCAGCTACTTAATATAAAACTTAATGTAAGTTCATGCTTAAAAGGTCATACCAGCTACTTAATATAAAACTTAATGTAAGTTCATCCTTAAAAGGTCATACCAGCTACTTAATATAAAACTTAATGTAAGTTCATCCTTAAAAGGTCATACCAGCTACTTAATATAAAACTTAATGTAAGTTCATCCTTAAAAGGTCATACCAGCTACTTAATATAAAACTTAATGTAAGTTCATCCTTAAAAGGTCATACCAGCTACTTAATATAAAACTTAATGTAAGTTCATCCTTAAAAGGTCATACCAGCTACTTAATATCAAACTTAATGTAAGTTCATCCTTAAAAGGTCATACCAGCTACTTAATATAAAACTTAATGTAAGTTCATGCTTAAAAGGTCATACCAGCTACTTAATATAAAACTTAATGTAAGTTCATCCTTAAAAGGTCATACCAGCTACTTAATATAAAACTTAATGTAAGTTCATCCTTAAAAGGTCATACCAGCTACTTAATATAAAACTTAATGTAAGTTCATCCTTAAAAGGTCATACCAGCTACTTAATATAAAACTTAATGTAAGTTCATGCTTAAAAGGTCATACCAGCTACTTAATATAAAACTTAATGTAAGTTCATGCTTAAAAGGTCATACCAGCTACTTAATATAAAACTTAATGTAAGTTCATGCTTAAAAGGTCATACCAGCTACTTAATATAAAACTTAATGTAAGTTCATCCTTAAAATGTCATACCAGCTACTTAATATCAAACTTAATGTAAGTTCATGCTTAAAAGGTCATACCAGCTACTTAATATAAAACTTAATGTAAGTTCATCCTTAAAAGGTCATACCAGCTACTTAATATAAAACTTAATGTAAGTTCATGCTTAAAAGGTCATACCAGCTACTTAATATAAAACTTAATGTAAGTTCATCCTTAAAAGGTCATACCAGCTACTTAATATAAAACTTAATGTAAGTTCATGCTTAAAAGGTCATACCAGCTACTTAATATAAAACTTAATGTAAGTTCATCCTTAAAAGGTCATACCAGCTACTTAATATCAAACTTAATGTAAGTTCATGCTTAAAAGGTCATACCAGCTACTTAATATAAAACTTAATGTAAGTTCATGCTTAAAAGGTCATACCAGCTACTTAATATAAAACTTAATGTAAGTTCATCCTTAAAAGGTCATACCAGCTACTTAATATCAAACTTAATGTAAGTTCATGCTTAAAAGGTCATACCAGCTACTTAATATAAAACTTAATGTAAGTTCATCCTTAAAAGGTCATACCAGCTACTTAATATCAAACTTAATGTAAGTTCATCCTTAAAAGGTCATACCAGCTACTTAATATCAAACTTAATGTAAGTTCATCCTTAAAAGTTAAACTGCGGTTTTTAAAAATAAACTATTAGTATTTTATTAGATAAATTTTTATAACTTTTAGTCTTTGTTTTAATATATCTTTAGTTTTAGTCATACTCTTGGAAGATTTATAAAGTATTTTATTAATATTGAAACAATATATAAGCCACAACTACTTACAGTTCTCACAATTATGTGTAGTTCTGTATCAACTGAATCCAGATATGGAATTATGGTGTCAGGTTAGGTCTTTATTGCTAAACATCTTTCATGTTTCAATAATACTTGATTTAATGATTTTGTACAACAATTAAGTAATGTATGAAAACAAACTGTTTCCACTGAGGCCACTAAATTGTGTACATTAACACTGACACAAGTATGTAAGAGTGAATGTATGAATGATTGTTGAACTGATGTAAGTTTGAGAGTGAATACATTGGAATGCAACTTACTAACTATTGATACATGCAATACAATGTTAATATTGCCTACTGCAATAAATATTATTATTATAGTTATTCCTGTGCAGTTGGGACTGGTCTTTTTTATTTTTTTATTCAAAATTAGAAAGGTGTTGTTTGAATTCATTGCTTGTTACAACATACAGTGTAATGTGGCACTAGTGGTGTAGTTCTAAACACCATTTACTTGTACAAAGTGTTGAGGAGATTGTAGGCGATTGGTTCTATGCTCAGTCCTCTTAATACCAAGACAAGGTACGCTCAATGGTTGCCATCGACGTGGATATTACTAGAGAAGTATGAAAGTCCATGTTGGGTGGTAGTCAAGGTTCAGATGTTGTGTAGGGAAGAGAACTGAGTATCAAACTTGTAAGTTGGCTGAAAATCAGACCAATACCACGTCGTTCAGGTTCCACGTAAAGTTTTAAGTCCCATAGTTGCCCTGGCTATTGAGCTAGTAATAAATAGCTCTTAGTAATAAATAGCTAATAAACCTTAGTCAATAACAATGACTACACCTGTTAATCTATACTCATCACACTCATTTGCCTTCATATTTGCTCATACCTCTATGATCGGTGAATAGCTAATTACTAATGAAAATCAATCTACTTTTGCAAATTAGGCAATTCTTAGTCTGGATCCTAGCTTAGTGAATGCAAAACTACGTATTGGAGGTGAAGATATCGCAAGACCATTGTCTTCTGGCAAGCAGGAATATGACAGCGACACTTCAAGACCCCCTCTGTATCAGCCCATTCCTAAGATGGATGCTCTCCTGCAATGCTCAGGTCGGTGTCAATAAAGTTTATTGTGTTTTTTATATAAATTTATAACTATTGAGTGAAGAACCGACTATTAGCTCGTTTTGGGATTCAAACTTTGGAATTTACATTCCCCAGTCTGGTATCATAATAGTGAATGTCTTGTCCCAAACACCCACCTACCCAAACATATACTGTGGTGATGACCCAACTACCAAACACGTACTTTATTGATGACCCACCAGCCCACCCACACACATAATGTAATGATGGGCAAATACAGTATATAAGTTAGCTACTG
Organism: Stictocephala bisonia; assembly: GCA_035578905.1. Lineage (NCBI taxonomy): Eukaryota > Metazoa > Arthropoda > Insecta > Hemiptera > Membracidae > Stictocephala > Stictocephala bisonia. Next base: position 68,934 of record JAQJVL010000604.1, on the reverse strand, counting down.
AGCCACCACGCCAACTTGTCAAATGAATCTTTGAAAATAAATTTATATCCTAAACAGTACGCAGACATGTTCTAGATATGAGTAAGGGGTGACTCCATGCTGCTTCAAACTTGACTATCAGCAGCTAACTCCTCTACTACCTACTAACTACCAATAAACTGCTTAAGGAATTGTTTAGAAGGAACAAGAGTTTATCCAATTAAAGACTTACTATATTTCATATAATAATATCATAATTAACTTTTAAAGTAAATCAAATAACAACGTCCAATATCTCAAATCCTTGTTGATATCATTGATTTTATACACAATGGAGGTGTTTCTTTTGTACAACAGCGGCACATACAAGAGAAGATACACTTGTAAACATCATAACAATAAATTAATATATGTAAGAAGAAATTAATATAATAAAACCGAGTATCAAACTTGTCAATTATCTGAAAATCAGACCAGCACTACGTGGTTCGGATTTCACGTAAAGCTGTAGGTCTCTTAGTTGCCCTGGCTGTTGGGCTATTAATAAATTGCCCTTTCTGAGAACAGTTGAACTCAGTTAGTAACCAGACTACACTCATCCACACTCATCCTACACTCATATAACCATTCATATTCGCCTTAAAATACCAACAACGTTGTGTCAGCGTCTCATATGTAAGAATTGTAAGTAAGAAGACTAGGGAGGAAAAACTAAATGAAACTTTCATATAAAAAATCACTAACACTAAAACAACATTAAATATAGTGAACAGCCAATGAATAAAAATAAAATAAGAAATTACAATTGGTCGGATAATAAGCAAAAACATTACATGTCCTATTTAGAACTTAAACTGCTTAATAGTCATTGACTTACTTCCATGACAGTGGATACCCAAGACAGTACTTAAGTACTTTTATTAAAATTTGTTAAAATGTTTGAATTTTAGTGAATAAGTCATACCAGATGAGATATAAAATAAATTTTATTTTAGGTGAGGCTGAATATACATTTGATATTCCAACCATTGGTGACCTTTATGCGGCTCTTGTGATAACAAAATGTGGACCTGCAGAGTTAGTCTCCTTGGACCCTTCCGAAGCACTTGTGAGTTTAAAATTGTTATTATAATTGGTCGGTAGCGTAGTTGGTTCAATCCCAGCTTCATGTGCTAAAGGTTCTCAGTTCGATCCCAATCAGAGTCAATACATTTTGAGAAGGATCAGCTGATAACCACCGGCTGTTCATTTGTCATTGGGCTATTAATTAATGACACTTTCTAAGGAATAGTCGGCCTTAGTTTGTAACAATGACTACATTTGCTCATCTACACTCATCACACTCATTCGAAATCCATATTCGCCCATATCTTGACGATCGGCATCTTATGAATAAATAAATAAATAAAAAAATAAATAAGATTTTTCTGGGAATACAATGTAATGTTTAATTGTTTCAACTACAGTTAAAAAAAAGTTAATTACTGCCTCATTCTGTTTTAGAAAATGCAAGGCGTTGTCACATTTTATTCTGCTAGGGATATTCCAGGAGAGAACACTTTCATCTCAATTCAAGATTTTAGTCTGTATCCAGAAGAGGTGAGCTAATATATGAAAGTCAAATAATAGTTTCTTATTTTAAGAGTTACTTATTTTAACAGTCTTCTCTAGTGAATAATTTTATTGCACTCAAGCCTCGGGGACCCTCTACATGGTGTTGATTTGGAACTTCTTACAACTCCATCGACTCAAAAGACCGGTTCCTGTCTCTCCATCCATCCCCAAACCATTGAGTAGAACAGTTGTGGCAGTTGAATTTCCTTCCCCGCTTGCCTACCAGGCAGCACTAGCTATCAGTAGCTGACACCCGCGTTTTGCTGTCCAGCATTACTTCATTTGAAAACGTTTCAGGCTTATATTTTTTACATATGTAATCATGCTTTATAGTACAAGTATAACTCTTTCCCTTGAGATTTTTTGAACTGTTTTTATTTATGTTTTTTAAATACTAAATTAGAACAATAGTTATTGGAATATTAAAAATAAACCAAAATAATTATAAGAAATCTGTCTCAGGGGGCTTTAGACAATTGTATTGTCTTTAAAAAAAGATCAAGTATAAAATTGTAAGTTCATAAATAAAGCTGTAATATTTTTTTTAATTAACATAGGACTATGGAGAATCATACCCATTGTGGCAACAGATGTAGCAAACTCTAAAGTTTGTCATTTTCTGTTGTGTTTGATTCTTATGGAGCATGGGTAAGGTTTTAAGTAAAATAACTAACTCAACACAGATAACTAACTCCTTAAACAGTGTATACGTGTTTCTCATATACTATGAGCTATCTGGGTAGAGTTAGTTATCTGTAGCTTTGATGTCAATTATGACTATGTTATACTAGTCTAAAAGGATTTTCACCAATATAGTGGATTGATTTCTATAACGTTGGTTATATATAACAAATCTCACATGAAATAAAATTTGGAAAGCCAGAGGGTGAGCGGTCTAATGTACAGGAATTAGTACCTGAGTTAGAGACTGCGCAGGTCAAATCCTGGCCCTGAACGTTAGTTTTTATCAGTAATGTTCATCTGGTACTCTACTGGTTTTCCTTTACTCTGTCTGATAAGTTCCCCAGATCACTAGTCAGATAGTGATACAGATACAGAAATACTTTATTCATGATACAGATACAAAAATACTTTATACTTTACTTTTAAAAATAAATTCTATCACTGGCTTACAAACACACCCTTTTACAGTTTGGATGAATTTTTTGGAGTTGAAAATCCTCAATTCTGAAACTAGTTTTCAGTTGAATTTTCACTTTCACAGGCAACTTCATTGATTTTCGTTGTGTTCTCTAGCTATTTGGAAAATAATTTGATGTGTTAATGTTATCATTGCCAATTGTTGTTGCACTTAAGAAGTTGGTATCTAGGAAGTGAACTTTATGTATTGTATGTTGTGCTTGACTTGGTCATTGCTGTAATTTGACGTTGTCAATAATATGTTAATTATTTTTACGACAATAAACGATAATTTGATTTGATTTGAACTATATAAAGCATTATGCCATCCAGGAATCACAAGGATGTTCCATTGGACACATTGCCAGAATCTTCCTAGCAGCTTAGAGGATGTTAAAAGAGTTATAAATAGCTGTCCAATTTGTGCCGAAGTAAAACCAAGATTTTATAAACATCCACCTGGAACTCTCATCAAAACTAATCAACCTTTTGAAAGGATCAGTATAGACTTTAAAGGCCCGCTGCCGACAAGTTCAGGAAAATCTTATTTACTCACAGTAGCAGACAAGTATTCACGCTTTCCTTTTGGCTTCCCATGTAAAGACATGAGTTCCTCTACTGTTATAAAAGTGTTTTATTGAACTGTTCATGACGTTTGGATTGCCAGCTTATGTTCATTCTGACCGAGGAGCCTCTTTTCTTTCACGAAGAGTTAAACAATTTCTACACTCCCACAGAACAGCTACTAGTCTCTCTAGCCCATATAATCATCAAGGAAATAGACAAGTAGAAAAGTCTAATATATATTTAGAAGCTAAAGGTTATGCTATGGCAGAACAAAAGTGTTTTCCCCCTTGTATTTCATCTATGTATATCACTATGCATCTTAATATTACTACTCCAAAAGGTACATTAAAATAGTAATATGGTTTTTGACTTACATTAAACATTCTAATATACGAGGTACATCCAGAAAGTAAGTTCCGTTTGGTAATAAAAATAATTTGTCTACAGATACAGAAAAAATATTTATTGCACTAAAATCTACAACTCTTAAACTACTTTTCTACATAACTGCCGAAATTTTGCAGGCATTTGTCATAGCGTGGCACAAGTTTTTCTATGCCTTCTTCATAGAAGGTTGCCGCCTGTGTCTTCAACCATTTGGAAACATTTTCTTTCAGCTCTTCGTCATCGTTGAAGTGTTGACCGCCAAGGAAAGACTTCAGATGTAAGAACAGATGAAAGTCACTAGGAGCGAGGTTAGGGCTGTACGGAGGATGGTCAAACACGTCCCAGCCAAATCCCTGTATGAGGTTTTTCGTCACATTTGCAGTGTGTGGTCGTGCATTGTCGTGAAGAAAAACAACATCTTTGGACAGAAATCCTCGGCGCTTATTCTGTATTGCGCGGCGCAATTTCCTCAGTGTCTCGCAGTAAACTTCTGCATTGATTGTTTGACCTCGCGGTAAGAAATCAATCAGTAAGATGCCTTTCCTGTTCCAAAACACTGTGCACATGATTTTTCGAGGTGTCAAGATTTGTTTCGGCTTAACCTTTGCTGGAGTTGAAGTGTGCCTCCATTCCATTGATTGCCGCTTAGTTTCTGGGGTGTCATAAGAAACCCAAGTTTCATCTCCTGTGACTATCTGTGACAGAAAATCTTCACCGCCTTCATCATAACGGTTCAAAAACTGAAGTGCACTACCCATCCGTTGTGTTTTGTGTTGCTCAGTAAGAATTTTCGGTACCCAACGTGAGCAAAGTTTTCGAAATTTCAGTTTTTCGGTAACAATTTCATGAATTAATGATCGTGAGATTTGGTGGAATTCCATAGCGAGAGCACTCATTGTAAACTTACGGTTTTCCTTGATCTTCTCATCAATCGTGTGAACCAGTTCTTCTGTAATCAAAGATGGACGCCCACTTCGTTCTTCATCATGCACTTCATTACGTCCTTCATTAAACTGTCGGACCCATCTTATCACCATTGAATCACTCATCGCATTTTGTCCGTAAACCTCGCAAATTTGCCGATAAATGTCAATCGGTTTCACTTTCTTAGCATTCAGAAAAGGAATCACAGATCTGATTTCACAAGCGGCGGGATTTTTTATCAACACCGACATTTTAAACAAGCACAACAAAGCGTACGAGACTGACAGCGATCTCAAAATGGCGCACGTTTCTTCTCCTTGATACAGAGCGTCTGCCGCACATGCGCGGAACTGCGATCGCAGCGCTGCAGCGGATATAAATGGAAACGGAACTTACTTTCTGGACGTACCTCGTATATAGTCTGTACACAGTTAACATTTGTAGACAAGTGAATTGGTTCTTAACAGTCATAAGATTTCAAGTTTAAAATTATTCCAAGAGCTTTTTTTTGTAAAACTAGGAGCTTGTTCAGATTTTGAACTGATGTTATTCCATGTACACAAATGCCATAGGCTATGTGTGATTGTACATTTTATTTTATTTTATTTGCATGCTTTAGAACAGTTTACAAAACCAATTACACTAAAGCAGTTCAATTTATTCTTAAAGTTCATGCTGGGGTTTCTTGAGCTCACTTCATGCACATAATATAAACCATAATATTACTCTTATTAATAGATAAGTTAAATAAATAACTAAAAATATTACCAACAGTAACATGCTTTAACCTAAAAGTAATAATATAATAAATAACAAATGAGAAATATAGCCTACTCTGAAGATTCATAACAGTAACTTAATATTGTATAAATTAGTGACTGATCATTTCTAATAACCAAATGCAAACAGTAATAAATACAATTTAACCTTAACAACATTTAAGCGCGCATACATATACATACATATGTATTTACATATATATATATATATGTAAATACATATGAAAAACAAATAAATAAATAATAATAATACAGTAAAAATGGTGATCAACATACATCAGATAACAAGATTATTTTACAACAAGGTATAAAAGTAAAAATAGTTATACATTTAATAAACTCAACGCTGTTAGGCATTTTGATTTAAAAATGTTTGGAGAGTCAAAAAATATATCAATTTCCTGCTCACTAGAGATTAGTAAATTGTAAGCTCTCATGAACTGAAAAAGAGGGAAAAAGCATGAGAGGCTGTGCGGCAGTATGGGAGAGTGAAAAGAAGTTTATTTCTACTTCGGAAGGTAGGCACACGGATAGACAGACCGGCCAAGCAAGCGGCATCATCCACCTCACCTCCGACCAGTCTGCACAGGAATACCAGACCCATGAGTGTTCTCCTCAGAGTCAGCTCCCGAAACCCAAACATCACTAGCAAATCACGATATGGGACCACATAAGTGTAAACATTAAATCATTTGTAAAATAAAAACCTTAAAAATCGCTTTTGAACTCTTTCGAGTGCATCTCGGTAAGTTATGTGAAAAGGGTTCCAAATGACCGCTCCACTCTCCAACCTTGACCTGACCAAAGAGTAGTACAGGTTAACTATGGTTTGAATATTTCTAAAATTAACACTTTGTCTAAAGATCAATCCCATCATTTTACTACTTACAGCTATACATGACTCGAAATGAGGATTAAAAGACAATGTATTAGTCATATGAACTCCTAAATCTTTAATCTGATTCACTCTAGTTATTGCAGTTCCATTTAGGAAATAGTCTGTTTCCATATAATATTGAGCTCTTGTAAAAGTCATCAACTGACATTTTGTGACATTAAAAGACATTTTATTATTGATACTCCATTCTAAAACATTGTCTAAGTCTTGTTGCAAACTAATTGTATCCACAGGGCTCCTAATATGTTTAAATAATTTTAAATAGTCCGCAAATAGTAGGGCTTTTGACGATAAGATACAATCACTTAAATCATTGATTAAAATAGTGAACAAACAAGGCCCCAAATTCGAGCCCTGCGGCACACCGGACTGAACATTAAATGTAGTTGATGAAATTCCGTTGTAAAAAACAAATTGTCTTCTATTCATAATGTATGATTTAAAGAAATACAACAGATTATTTGAAATTCCGTAAAAATGTAGCTTGTTTAACAAAATTGAATGGTCTACTTTGTCAAACGCCTTGGCCAGGTCAAGAAATAAAGCATCAGTTCGGGTCCCAGAATCCAGCCCCGAGGAAACATAATTAATGAAATTAAGTAAGTTTTTGTTGACTGATCTTCCGGGAATAAATCCGTGTTGACAATCAGAAACAAATTTTTTTAAGTGACCAAATAAATGTTTATGTATAATCATCTCGAATATTTTAGCAGGTATCGATAAAACCGCCACTGGCCTATAGTTAATTATTATTTGATCTTTCTTACCATATTTGAAAATAGGCGTCACTTTAGTAATTTTCCATTTTTCAGGAAATATATTTAATGTTAAACTTAAATTAAATAAAAATGTTAGGGGCTTAATTAATAATTCAGAACATCCTTTAACCAAGTGCTGTGGGAGCAAATCAGGACCAGTGGTACGTTTTGATTTTAACCTTTTAATTGCATCCTGTACATCCCGACAGCAAAGGCGAGGCAGTGTGAGACAGGACACGCCGGCCCGACACGGCCCCTCCACCGCACGCTCCACACTAGGCTCACTCATGTAGCGTTCGTACACCGAGCTAAAGTAATCTGCAAATGCATTCGCCACCGCTGCTCCGATATCATGTTTAACACCATTGTATTCCATAACATAACTTCGGTTTTTATCGGTCTTTCTATCTTTAATAAAATTCCAAAATTTACTACTATTTAGATGTAAAATGTTTTCCAGATTGTGCGTATAATTTCTATATGCTGTATTAATTTCATTTTTTACTAAAGTTCGTTGAGTTTTAAATAAGTTATAAAATTGTATAGCACCAGATTTTTTCCACCGTTTTCTCAATTTTTCTTTAAGTTTCAAATTAGATATTGTTGAGGGTGTAAACCAGAAAGGGTATTTAGATTTTTTATTTTTCCTCAAAGGACAAGATTGGTCAAGGATTCTATAAATTTGGCTGTAGAAATAATCGACAGCTTGATCAATATTTGAAATGTTGTATAAATTGGCCCAGTCAATCGCAGATAATTCTTGATATATTTGGAGGAAGTTTGCTCTACGGTAACTATATCCAGCTGGCTGAGTTGACCTTGACCTACAAGATAACGGAGCAGCGACCACAACACTCACCTCCAGGGCTGGGTGATAAGGGTCTTCCCCCACCAATCTCTCCTCACTTCTCGATACCGCCGCTTCATCTATATCGGAAATTATTAAATCCAAAGTCTTATTTTGAAAGTTTCGAATGTCGTTTTTCAAATTAAAATTATGCAGATTTAAAAATACAGATAATTCTTTACACAGCTTATCGCCGTCATTTAAGTTGTAATTTTGGCCAAAAACTGATAAATTAAAATCACCTAAAATCAGGGTTTGACAATTAGTTGACAGTTTTAGTTGTATAAACAGATCAAAATGTTTGGTAAATTCCCAGAGGTGACCTCGGCCTAAAATAAACCACACAAACGTAGATATTGTTGCCTTTATTGTTCGAAATTTTTACGCAAGCACATTCACACCCCGGGATTATGTCATTAAAACTGTCCACCCTCGTGCAGATTAAATCGCTAGATACCGCCAACAAAACCCCTCCCCCTCCCTGCCTCTCAGTTACCACCAGATTTCTATCACATCTAAAGACATTGTAAAAATCAGGGAAAAGCTCAGAAAAATTTATAGTATGTTGCAAATTTGTTTCAGTTAAAGCTACAATGTCATAATTACATGACAATAAAGTATTAGAGAATTCATTAGTTTTGGTTCTTAGTCCTCTCACATTTTGATAACAAACTAAGAGTTCAAAAATATTATGATTCATTGTAGTTTATTTTAACATTTATTTAATATATCCAATGCCCAATCTATGATATCTTAATATCCCTGAATACAGATTAATTATAACAGAATATATTCTTAAGGCCGTATTGTTTACACAAACAAATGCATCAGCAACAAATATATAAATAATAATAAGTGCATAGGCAACAAGTACATAAATAATAACAAATGCATCTGCAACATATACATAGATAATAACACATGCATCTGCAACAAGTACATAAATAAAAATAAATTCATCGGCAATAAGTATATCAATATAACACATGCGTTGGCAACAAGTACTTAAATAATAACACATGCATCCGTAACAATTATTTAAATAATAGCAAATGCACATCGGCAACAAGTACATAAATAATAACGACGAGTATATAAATAATAGCAAATGCACCGGAAACAAGTATATACCTAAATAATGACACATGCATTGGCAACAAGTATACGCGCACAATATGTACGCAGACGACACGGTCATCACACTAGCCAACAAGTCAGCAGAAACACTCATTCACCAAGCTGAAACAACCATAGAGAAAACCAAGCAATACTGCTGCGACAACCAGCTAGCTCTCAACAAAAGTAAAACTGTCCAAATCAATTTCACAACAAAAAATAAGAACACAGACATACCACTTCAAGGAATAAATCTACAAAATGAAACTAAGTATCTTGGCATTACTGTGGACTCAAAACTTTCCTGGAAACAGCACACTGACCAACTCTACAAGAAGCTTAGCTCAGGCATCTATGTTATAAGACAAATATTACAATCAAGCAACCTAGAGACAGCAAAAACCACATACTATGCGCTGTTTGAATCACACCTTAGGTACTGCATCGTGGTATGGGGAGGAACTTCAAACTCCAACCTCGAAAGAGTCCTCATACATCAAAAAAGAGCAATTAGATGTCTCGCAGGCCTAAACTTCCAAGACAGCTGTAGGGAAGCATACAAGGAACTAAAAATCCTCACAGTAATGTCACTCTACATCCGAGAAGTAATTCTACACGCAGTTTCTACTCAACAAACCAGACACCAAGACCTTCATCAGCACAACACAAGACATGCCACAAACTTTGTCCTTCCACTACACCACCTCAGCCTGCTTGAAAAAAAAACCATCTTACAAAGGTGCCCACTATTACAACCACCTGCAAGACCACCTCAAGAAGGAGCCAACAAGAACGTTCAAGACGGCACTCACTAAATGGCTGCTGGAAAGACCTTACTATAAGGAAAAGGAATTTCTCACAGACTCTCTTATTTAAACACTATTATGTATGACGATTTTACTGTTCTCAAGGAATATGTAATTAAAGATATTGTCTATTGTCTATTGTATATAAATAATAACATATGTATCGGCAACAAGTATATAAATAATTAACAAATGCATTGGCAACATTTAACATAAATAATAACAAATGCATCGGCAACAAATATATAAATAATTAACAAATGCATCGGCAACAACTAACATAAATAATAACAAATGCATCGGCAACAAATACATAAATAATTAACAAATGCATCGGCAACAACTAACATAAATAATAACAAATGCATCGGCAACAAATATATAAATAATTAACAAATGCATCGGCAACAACTAACATAAATAATAACAAATGCATCGGCAACAAATACATGAGCATAAACATTTTTTTTAGTAAGTTTGGCTACACAAAAAATACATTCCTTATGAATCCATCTGATTCTTTGTCTTCCTGTTAGTCTTTTTCCCATAATTCCTATCACTGCAAATTTTCTGGATATTCTGACTTTTCTCACTAACATTCCCATACCGCCCTAATTCTTGATTTTTCATTTTTCTCAAGCTTTCTTCCACCAGGTCTCTCTGAATATATAAATTTCCAATTCTATCCATTTTGTCCCTCAAAATCCAACCCCTTGTCCATGTCATGAGGGATGGGCAATGACATAGAGTAGGGAATTGTCTGACGGAACGATATCAGCAGGGTCTCTGTGTGCCCTGGTAGCTATGTGGCTTTGGTGAAGCTGTGTCAGGTCTAGCTAATTGGCAATAGTTGAAAGTTGCTTTCAAGAACCACACTAAGCCTTGGTTCAAATATCTGGTAAGAATAAAATTTTCTTTTAGTACAATTAAAAAATAAAAAAAAACAAGAATTTATATGTTTTCATGAAATTTGTCAATTCAATTATGTTACTCTATTCTTCTACAGCTCTTTGTCTCAAAAGACATTTTACACGCTGGGCAGCCTGTTGGTGTGGTGATTGCTGAAACTCAGGAACTGGCAGATGCAGCTGCAGAATTGGTAAAGATTACCTATAAAAACCAGAGAAAACCAGTTCTTGATGTTAGGGAGGTTGTTGAAAGTAAAGATGAATCGCGCATAATCTTAAGAGAGGAGCGAAACGCTACTGCTCCAAAAGGTACATTAAAATAGTAAACATTAAGTTACTTTATAGTAAATTAAATATCACACGTATTTCAAAATAAAATCATAAATTTTAATTATATTATTATCATTCATATTCACCTTAAAATACGTTAAACTCTCATATGTATGAATGTAAGAATATTAAATACTGGTAACTAAATCTACCAATTGCATAGAAACACTCAGCTAAATAGTAAGCAAATTATTCATCTCTTATCAGTTGGAATTGTAACTACAGGAGTTAGAACAGTATTTTTGTGTTTATTTTTGTCATTAAGCACATATGACGTCATGGGAGATGTATTTGATACCTACCGTCTTCTTTTTTAGGTTTTCGTGTTTGTTGCTATAGTTACTTAGGACTATAATGTTATTTATTTTGCATTTTACTGCAGAATAAATGTCAACCCTTATAAAATCATCATTGTTTGACCAAACCAAAGTTCCGTGTTATCGACTTATAGCAGAAAAAAAAATATGGAACCATTATCGACTTCTAGCAGAAAAAACAATATGGAACCATTATCAGCTTCTAGCAGAAAGTAAGGTATCTAAGTATAGGTATTTATTTCCCAAATCACATTATATCAGTAAATTTTGGTAGAAACAACATTTAATGGCTCTGTCCCTCTTCCCTCCCACCCCCAAATAAAAAATATGCTTAAAAACCCAAAATTGGGTAATGTTAAACTAATACATCCAAGTGGAGTATCAAATTAAAGGCATTATTTTCTCTTAATTACTAATATACCATCAGACTTTAGAAAAGACTGTGTTTATGAGCTCCACTGCCCCAAAAATCAAAATTAAGAATCCTGGCGAGGCAGTAGCCGATCTTCCTCATGAGGCGACATGCCGAGATCTACAAATGGGACTGTAGCAGAGTGCCTTGGTGAGGCCACAGGTCGAACTTACCACCGCGAGGCTGTAGGCCGAGTTCCATAAAGGGGCTAAAGGTAATCGCGGAAGATCTCCAAAATGAAATTTTACTAATCACCTACATGGTACGGTAACAACAAACGATCCTCAGGACTCTCTGAGAGACATACATCTTCAGTTTTCAAATTTCAACTGAGCAAAGCTCAGTATCCAGAAACTGAAAAAACATTGCTCTCATTAGAAGAAACTTAGAATAAAAAAACCTGAAGTTAATAGTATGGAGGATTACATTTTAATGCTCACATATAGTTAGGTAATTTTATGAATATATGAATACAAGCTTAAATATTCTATGTCATATCAATATTGAAATGATGATTTGATTATATAATCCACTGCTCAGATATTTTTGGTCGGTCCAAAATCATTATGAAGGTTCACCTCATAATCATTTGTAAAGGTTCGAGTTAAGTATACACTTATTTTAATATTCGTGTAATTAATTAATTAAGTTACATAAGTACATGTCATATGTTAATTAATTGTCCTGATTTACTGAAACTCAAAATGAGAGTATTTATTACAGAATTTAATAAAATTTTTTTCTTATGAAAAGAATGTTGCTCTTGTGAATGATTTTTATCTCTCAAACAGATTGTATGGTTCTTTCAATTTTTAGACAACGTTAAGAAAGTGATCAAAGGCGACTTCAAAACAGATACTCAATATCACTTCCCCATGGAGTTACTGACATGCGTAGTGCATCCAACAGAAGAGGGGCTGGACGTAGTCTGTTCTTCGCAGTGGCTACAATCTGTCCAAGAAACTGTTGCTTTACTCCTCAATTTGCAACAAAACAAGTTAGTTGTAAATAACTCTATTATTTATATACTATGCAACAATATAAACCTAACTTCTATTATTTGCATCGTTAGACAGTTTTATTATCAATAGTTAATTTATCAAATTAATCTTTATTGCAGCAACATTGAACAATATATACCAACCGTAAATTATAAACTTATTTAAATTTTGGCAGTAAATCACTTCAAAGACATGCAAATCTATGAATTTATTAGGCATTCACTTGCCTATTTTCCCTGTTCAAACGTCAGGCCAGTTTTCTAAATGAGCAGTCTCCCAGTCGTAATTGCCTGTGACACTAAAAAAATGTTTAGTTGAGTGTTGGCAATTTTTTTTATCAAATTTGGCAACTCGTTGAGGAAATGGATATTGACTTGTGATGCCTGTTTTTATAAGCTACCGTTCTGTGAATTTCTGTTCGGAAGTTATCTCTATAACTTATACTGTGTCATTCATATGTAGATGACAGGAGTTTTTTTTATACCTGTCAAAAGATTGTGTTTGTTCATTAAAACACAAAGCATTGGAAATCTCCAATTATTATCTACCAATCATCAATAATTCAATACTAACAAACAACTTTCAAACAACATATGCATGTGTCGACTCTTGTCAAAGCACATTTAGACAAGCAGTATAAAGTAATTTCCAAAATGTAGAGATTTGGCAAAATCAAACGTTTAACATTTTTAAAAGGATTTTCTACATGACTGTCAAATTTTCAACTGCGAAACTATGCGAATCATCTGTACTTGAAGTCTGGACACTCAATAATTTTTCTTTTATGCAGACAGCTTCCACAACGCCAATCCATAGGTGATATGTGGGTAGATTAAGTCATTATATGCTGTTATCAATACCTGACTGGGGCAATATCTGGCTAAGGACCTCAGAACATACATTTCTGAGGACAACTTGGTGCATATTATATAGTTCATGTGGTCATTCCAAGGCAACGCTTGGTCAGGGAATTTTGCACAACTAACTTCCTCCAGCAGTGTGTCTGCCAATATAATCATGTAGAGTCTCCCACCCACCGACCCATACTTGTACAGTGTTCTATTACAGGGGGTCCTATAACAGGGGTTACATTAGTTTGATCTAATTTTTGTAAAAGAGCTTACTTTAAATGTTTTTTAAATTTGTGAAAAATTAAAAATACAAAAAGATTGTTATTATTAACCCTTAAACCTGAGTTGGATCTACATATATTTATTCCAACAAACATATGCATAACTATGGACATGCTTGGCCATGCACACAATATCTTTAGATCAATGTTGATAAGGGCAAGATGTTCAAGACATTAACTCTTCAGACCTACTTACACTCTTAATAAATTTTACAATACTTCATCATTTTGTTTTGAAAATTTTGATCATTTAGATATGGGCAAATAGTGATTACAATTGAGTTAATGAATGCATGAATTTTTATTCATTAAAGTTAGGCAACAAAGTCGCTTAAAAATTGTATTTTATTATTAAATACCTTCGTCTAGTGATCCTTCATTGGTCATTTAACCGACCGGTTTCGCTACTATTGTAGTATCTTCAGGGGGAGTTGAAATTTCATCATCTTGCAATACGTCTCCAGATAAAACATAAATAAATACTAAAAACAGTCAAAGTACATTGTTACACTTAACCTAATTGTTATGTCACTTTCTCCCTCCCTTTTCTGTTATCAGCTGTTCTTTGGGTATTTGGTTTATTTAGTAGACAGTTGTACAGGATGTGGGATTTAAATTGTAGTTTTTCATTCATTAGATTAGGGTCTTTTTTGGTTGATTTGTAAATTTCAAATTCTTCAAATTCAGATCCTTGGGCTAAGATGAATTTATTTAATAATTTATTTAAAAATTGTCTATAGAAATAATTAAATAACCCAAGTACAAATTCCATCAAGTAGTCTCCAGCTTATTCAGTTTAAATTTGTATTAGTTGTCATTTAAATGAATGAATATAAAATCTCCTATTGTTTATAAAGCTAGTCTTTAACCTTTAACTAGCTATTTTATAGTATAATAATGTTCTCAAAACAATTATAAGGGCTATCAGGTATAAGTATGTCCCATTTAGGTATAAGTGAACAGCAGTGAATTAAGAAGTTTTGTAATATACACATCTCAAAGCTACAATCATTACACATTTCTACATACAGCAATCTCTCTATAGTCCGGCCCCCCAGTAATCCGACCAGCGCGGTCATAGACTAAGGCAGTGTGGGAATGCCTTATCGTCTTCATTCAAGTCACAGTGTGTCGATGTGTGAGAGAGAGGGCAATAGCATTCTGTCATCGCAGCCTTCTGAGTCGTCAGATTGCGATCCCAGCACATAACAACATTGTGTTCAACAGTAACGTTTCTCGTTTTTGAATACTGTATAGAAGAAGTTTGTAAGATGTTTCCGTGAAACTGTAGTTTATTATTATTATTTTTTCTTATTGTGTCGTTTGTAATTTATAGTGGTTAGTATTTAGTGTGTTAAGTTAATATTTTGTTGCTTTATTGTAGTTAATGATAGTGACACAGTAAGGTTATACTGTACTGACTTTATATTTTTTTTTGAAACATTATCTGATATTGGTATCAGCATTTTCATTACTTTTTATTACTATAGTTTTATTAAAAAATGCAGTCAAACTTAAGTTGAAAAGAACAAAATCATAAATAAGCTTGAAAAAGGTGCAACATTTATACAACTAGTGACTGAGTATGGTGTGGGACGGGCAACCGTATATGATATCAAGATAAACAAAGAAAAAATTAAAGTCTTTATCAAGGAAAATGACAATCTTTCAACTAAACGAAAAACTTTGAAAACTGGTGAGAATCCACTTGTAGAAGAGTGTCTTTTTGCCTGTATTGTACAGGAAAGGAACATACATGCACCATTGTCAGGAGAGATGATACAAGAAAAAGTTAAATATTTGTATAAAACAATAACAAAGAGAGATGACTTTCAAGCTAGCAAAGGTTGGTTGGAAAAATTCCAAAAACATTACAGAATTCGCATGTTTACTTTTACTGGTGAAAAACTATCTTGTGATAAATCAGCAGTTGAACCGTATAAACAAAAGTTTCTAAAAATTGTCAGTGATTTGAAACTTGGTCCAGACCAGATGCATAATGCTGACGAAAGTGGATTTTTGGAGGCTATTACCTAAAAAGACACTTGTGCATAAGGCTGAAGCTAGTTTTCCAGGCCGAAAAGTTTCGAAAGAAAGAATAACATTCATACCATACGCTAACGCTAGCGGGAAACATAAACTTGATCTGCTTTTTATTGGAAAGGCTAAAAACCCCAGAGCTTTCAAAAATATCAATCTCCCTGTAATTTATTCAAATCAGAGCCATTGTTGGATGATGAAATCTTTGTTTTACATTGTTTTCATCAAAACGTTGTACCAGCCGTCCAAAAATTTCTAAAGGAATAAAAATTACCCCAGAAGGCCTTACTAATTTACCTGGAGACCCTGTTGAAACCGAATTAAAAACAAGTGATGACTCCATTCAACAAATATTTTTACCACCCAATGTTACCCCGATCTTACAGCCAATGGGTCAAAATGTGATTCAAACCATTAAAATGAATTACAAAAAAAGGTCTGCTCTATGAGGTGTTGAATAGTGACATAAGTATTGTGCTATCTCAAATATGTTGTTTTCAATTTGCAGAACGCTTGGGAGATTTAGTTATTTATTTAGGGATGTGCAGAATATTTATTGTTCTTTGGACAAAAAATGGAACAGTAGTACATCGTCAGGACGGTTACTACATTTGAGTCCTTGAGCATTGTTAGGTTGAGTCATCTGTATATAAGAGAAAAAGTCTGATAAATCTGAAATTGTGAACTGTTGATTTTTTCAAACTTTATCCACCTTCTCAACAAGTTAAAATGTCACAACAATTGGTCAAGTGCTTTGTTTCATTAGATATGTTAGTTCTTCCTTCCCGAAACAAACATACTTTTTTCCTCTTGCGCTATCACTCATATTGTTCTCACTATATAAAGCACAGAAAAAAAGGAACAGAGGCTGCTTTGTTACAGCTGCAAAGAACGCCTCAGTTGCAAGTATAAATAGATTACAACTAATGTACATCTGTATAAAACTGTAGTAATAATTATTAAATGTATTCTGTATTTTTTTGTATTTTTAAAAAACTTCACTCGCCAGTTCACATGGGCCTACAGGCATGTGTATGAACTTTATTCAACAAGTGAAGTACCGAGCATTGGCTCAGTGGGGATTTGAACCTTGGGCCTTGCCTTCCGAAGTCCGAAGCCTTAGCCACTGAGCCACCACACCAGCAAAGTTTTTGAGGAATTCATCAGTTATTCATAAGGTATACGTGAGGTTTTTAGGGAAAAAAGGGAGGAACTGACAAGGTGCTGGCAATGCCATCCCCACAGCAAACTGGAGAACTAAGTACTCAAAACACTAACTTGACAGATATTCAGCACACTATTGGATGTGAGCTCTGTTTATTTCTTTTATTTGTATAAAGCCCACTCTTGAATATGTGCAACTTTCAAGCTTTTTTTCATAAAGGAAACAGATTATTTCATTAGCTGGTGGAATTTTAAACGGCACCTACCATTTTGGAGTACAGTCACACCTCAACAAAGCAATTCAAAGATCTTCCATGACATGGCCCAACTCCTACTGAGGTGGATGGCGCAGCAATGCAGAATTAATCCTACTAGCTTCACTCCTTTGCACCCTAAATAGAATTGGAACTTATCCAGATAACCCTCATATGAAACTGATGTTTTCAATAACCATACAATAAACTAACAAATTATTCTTGGTTTGTTCAAAATATGCCTTTATAATATTTTTAATAAAAATCCCAAATTAATCAAAATTTCATTTGTATGTGAATAATTTTCAAAATTGTATTTTCTATTTAAAACAAGAAAATTAAAAAAAATATAATTAGCAGTCCAACGAAACAACAGTCAAGTCACTAGTTAATGGAAATACTAAACTGTTAGATAAATTACATAAAATAAACCTAAATGTTTAGACTGCTACGTTATATTCATGAATATTAAAAATCTTATGTTAAAGTAAGAGCCTTTATTTGTATTTTGAATTTTCAAATTGACAAATATTTTTAGACAAAAAAGATTATGAGGGAGTGACTTAGTTTTGTTTCAAGGGTCAATGTGAAGTTGCTGCGAGTCGGAGGTGCTTACGGTCTCAAAATCACCAGAGCAAACATAGCCAGTGGTGCTTGTAGTCTAGCCGCCTACTTGTTGCAGAGACCAGTTAGAATGATGATGAAACTGGAAACTGTTATGGAAGCGATTGGAAAGAGATGGCCTTGTTATTTTACGTATGAGGTTAGTTCTAATCATTACTAATTACTTCAAATTCAAATGAACTATGTAATTGTCAGACTTAGAACATATAATGTATTTATGAAGTATGATTCATTTATATTGACTTCAAACTATTAGATTAAACCTGGGTCTTGGAAAGTACATTAAACAGTACTTACCAACACTACATCAACAACCCTATAAAATAATGGACATCTCATACTACTAATGGCCGTTCAAATTATTCAAACTGCGCCAACAATTGTTCAATTGTCTATGGTTCACTTCATTTTCAGCTGGAACCGTGATGATTATGTCCGTTCTTTCAAGATGCTAATTTCATAACTCAGGACACTAAAAGCAAAATGATTATGTACCACATGGTCCACATAATCCTTCTCTTAGCAAAACAGTACCTTTTTCATAGACTCAGTTGACGGTATGAGGTGTCACAACCTTGAGTTCATCATCGATGGATCTCTAATGTATTTGCCTACAGTTAATTTAGTAGTAGGAAGGAAAAGTTTTACCTTGAACAAAGTAAGAAAACATTGTTATTGTCAACTATTATATCTATTATTATGGTTATTACCATTTCTTTAAGACAAATTAACTATAACAATTTTTAAAATACATATGAAATAAAGAAATTTATTTCTTATAAAATACTATTTACAGTACAAGAAATACAGGAAATATCATTGACCACGGTTCTAGTAATGTGGCCAGAGTTTAAAAATGTACATTTTCTTTAAAACTTAAAATTATATTGGTCCAGCACAGAAATATAGTGACACCTTAATCTGCCGTTCAATGTAGCGTTACTTTGCAAAATAATTACACATTACTGTGGTTTGACATGCACTGAAAATTAATAAAAGTAACCAACTATAACTGAAATATTCTAAATTTATCATATACTTTTAATGTAGAGTCTGTTTACAAAATAGTTTTATCTATATTGTTTAAACACATACTGAAAAAAAATAAATCTAACTAATAATTACCGAAAATTAATATCATCTTATTGATCGTCTTTTAAAATTTTTTGGCATTAAATCAAAACATGATTAAGAAAGTAGATATCAGAGTAAAAAAATAGCCATAAGTTGGTACTCTTACAAAAAAGGTTGAAATGAAGTGGGCCACAAAAAATTTTCTAAAAGATATTGAGGATATATTTAGGATACATGTGGTGGCTTCCTCATATTGTTTGTAAATGTTTACTGTACAATTTTTTGAGATTAATAAATATTATTATTATTATTATTTTTTTTTTTTAAGTGTTGTTGGAACTTATTTGGGCTATCCTTACAGGGGCACTCTCCCCCTCCCCAATTGCCCATATTGCCAAGATGCTTGATTTGTCAACGTTATAATCTCATAGAGCTATCCAGAACCTGCTTTTCCTGTACAAGTTGCTTAGCTCAATTCAATTATCCTATTCTCCAATCAATTGATCTCATGACTGGACTCTGTACTCGTTGAGTTTTTCTTCAAGCTTTCTCAGGTCAGATCACACCAGCAGAATGGTACCATCACACTCATCCAAAGACATGGTAATGAAATATCAGCCTCAGTCGATTTCCTTGCTGATAGCGCTGGGAAGTTCAAAGGAATGGCCATGGACTACTACAAATGAGATTTCTCCTTCAATATCTCGTCTTACAAAGTTTCATGAGCACCTGTAAATACACACATATATCTATTTATTACCATACTATTGTTTGTATTGTATATTTAAATTTTTCTTGGATTGTAATATCCTATATTGTATCATGTCCTATATTCATTATATGCCTATGCCATACTCATCCACCATATTCCTCATTTGTTTGTATATCTATTATATACCAGGGGACACCCCTGCACACTTTGCGTGCCCACCCCGTCACTCGCTGCACTTGATATACCTCGTCCTTCGGCATATGACTTTTGACTACAAATAATAGTAGATTAACTGTGTAACGTAAAATCACAATATTAAATATATTTACACAGTACAAGTGAACTTCACACAACACAAATATATTACGATATAAGCACAAAATGCTCATATATCACAATCAGCCAGAGCTTTTCCTTTTATATATAGATATAGATATTGTTTATGTCCTGTAATTAATGAAATCCTGTGTTTAGTATGCTCCTAATGTTAGGCCATGTTTATATGTATGTATTATGTATTGCTGTTTGTAAATAATGGTTTAGCGTTGAAACAAATACATAATATATAATCTAAACATAAGTTTCCTTTCCGAACAACACACATATTTTTTAATATTGTTTGTTTTAAAAGGACAGAGCAAAAATAACTCGCTAGTATGTCATGCTCTATGCTTATCAGTTTTTATGTTTCAGGTTGGAATAGACGATGAAGGAGAGGTTCAATACCTCACGTCCCAGTTTTACGAGGACGCTGGATCAGCTTATAATGATTCCACAATTCCCTATGCCATTATTGCATATTCCAACATTTACGATGAAACCAGAATGTCTGTTAAGATGTATGACGTGAAAACTGATAAGGCTTGTACTGTGTGGACTAGAGCTCCAGGTAATCTGTGCTACACAAAATTGTTCCAGGATTGTACAATATCCTCAAACTAAACTGAATAAGACTGCTAAATAATACATTTTTTTACACTTGTTTCCAATCATAATAAGGATGCATTATTTACAATAATAAAAGCTATTTAATAAGAAGCATTGTTGTGTAAAAGCTTATTGCTCAGCATTTTTATACTATCATTTGCTCTGACATTTTATGGGTTTTTAGTAAGCTTCCTATTTCAATACATAAATGTATGATATTCAATATTCTTAATATAATTTAAATTATAAAACAAATATAATTATTAAAAGATAAACCAAAACCAATTAGATTAGAAAATTATCTTGTAAGTTTTTTACTGTAATAAATGATATTCTGAGAACTAGTTCATTTTTATTACTTTAAAATGTTTTTAAGGAAACCTACATCAGTAAGGCTAAGTAAATATTTTTCAGTCTGCTTCTGTATATGGTATGTTATTATGAGCTTGTTTTATATTATTTGGTTTAAATTGTACACTTTGGAGAAACAAATAAATCACATTTGGTATTTTTCTGGACGTTTCATTTAGGAATACTTTTTTTGCGAACTTCATTGAATGTCTTTTTTTGTCCAATATGTTGAGCGAAACCCTTGTTTCTAATAAATATAGCTATTTAAAATCGGGTCATACTTTTTGAAACATCCTGTACACACACACACACACACGCACACACACACGCACGCACGGTGGTACTGACCCACTCGCTCACCCATACACATACAGGGGTACTGACCCACCCGCCCATCCGTACACCTACAGTGGTACTGACCCACCCGCTCACCCATACACATACAGTAGTACTGACCCACCCGCCCTCCCGTACACCTACAGTGGTACTGACCCACCCGCCCACCCATACACCTACAGTGGCATCTCCTAGCCACATCTTTTACCAGCTCCACTACCTCCTTAAACATACAATATACCTGGAAACCACTCCTGTGATTCCATCAATTTAATTTTTTATCGAACACCCTTAAGCCACACTCCTAACTGCACGTCGACATTAGGACTATTCTGCTCACACAGTAATATATATGAAGGTTTTTATGTCAAACTATACCTTACCACTGGCTGGCTGATCCTTTCTGTGATTATATTAATTGTTAATATAGTACCCAATTTAATCTATTTTTAGTTTGTGTGAAGTTTGAATTTATGTATCAAAGGATTAGGACATTTATTTCATGTGCCTAAATCAGAGATATGATTTAAGTGTGATGGTCTTTTTTTTATTTTCTACGGTTTTTTAAAAGGCGCTGTACGTCTCTTTCCTTACTGAAAATCACAATCTGAAATGTTTCTTTCATGATGATTAGCCACAATTTTACCCACAATTTTATGAGCTCTGCTTAACTCTTCCTATATACACAATCACTAATTTTAATCATCTCTGCCTCCACTTAAATCTTGTCCTGGTAATGTATTGCAAACGTGTTTTATGCTTGGTAACAAATATATCAGATTTGAGTAAGTTGGTGTATCATTAATGATTTCTTTAATTTTCAACAGGAACGTTGGAAGCTGTGGTTTTAACAGAACACATAATGGAACATATAGCACATGAGCTTAATAAAGATCCATTGACAATCAGGCTGAAGAATTTGAACAAGACTTATCCTGTAGAAGCAATGATCGAAACATTAAAAAATAAATCAGATTTTGAAACTCGTAAAGCAGCTGTTGAGCAATTTAATACAGTAAGTTGTAGGTTAGGAATTCTAAATAATACTCTTGCAGTCTTCCTTTGCTAAACTCCACTTACACGGTCTCTTACCTACGTTATCTGAGCCTGCTCACTATATGGGGTCAACTACATTGCACTGACTCCTCCATCTCGCTATGTCCTGCACAGCTTCCATCACCAGGTTCAGCACATGCAGGTCCTTCACCATGTTCCTCCTCAAAGTTTGCTTCAGTTATCCTTGCACCCTCATTTCCGATACCTACCTTTAGACTATTCTTGTCAACATCTGTTTGTCACCTCTTCTACTCATGACTCCACCATCTAAGCCTCTCTCTCTCTCTCTCAAATTGTCCACTACACTTACTGTCTTCATCTCCACCCTCACCTCCTTTTTTCTCTCCTGTCTCTGAGTGTGTATCATAATGACCAATATAACATCCTCAACCCTGCTGAGTTCACCTCTCTCTTCAGAGAATTCACTACCATTCATTATACCAAGTCTGACGTTATGTTTATATACTTGACTTTTCAACTTGACAGACATCTTCTTATCTTTCAACACTCTGCTCATCTCTCTCTATTTCATCCAGCCACAGGTTGAACTCTAGTTCCTATCCTCCTTTTTTTATTAACAATGATCCAGGTATCTGATGCTATTAACATTGATCCTAGGTATCTGATGCTATTAACATTGATCCTAGGTATCTGATGCTATTAACATTGATCCTATATATCTGATGATACGTATTAACATTGATCCTAGGTATCTGATGCTATTAACACTGATCCTAGGTATCTGATGCTATTAACATTGATCCTATATATCTGATGATACGTATTAACATTGATCCTAGGTATCTGATGCTATTAACATTGATCCTATATATCTGATGATACGTATTAACATTGATCCTAGGTATCTGATGCTATTAACATTGATCCTAGGTATCTGATGCTATTAACCCTAGGAGTGTTGATCGCCTCAAATTGAGGCGATCGGTTTTTTTGTGAACTGTTACCGCCTCAATTTGAGGCGATGTGCGCTCACTCGATTAATGTCGCTCACAGTCGGGAAAAAAAGTCAAAGTCGTCTCAAATATATATCATTTGAAAGGCCGTGAATCAGTGTTTGTTTACATGTCTTTGGTTTTGCTCTATGACTGTCAGATGAGGCACAATGGCAGAAATAATTTTTTGTTGCATGCTAAAGTTGGCATATTCGTTGCTAGGCAACATATTTATTGTTACTTCATAAATATATGTTGTATAAATGTTTGCCTATATAATTATATGTTTTTTTGTTCAGAATGAAATTCTGCACAACTTTTATATCTCAGTTTTTTTCTAATATCATAATTTTATATACATAAATGACCGTCAATCTACTTATAAAATTTATTTTTATAAAAACTTTATAAATAACATTAAATTTAAAAACTTTTTAAAAATTTAAAAAAATTTTCCATTACTAATAATTAAAATTAATTTATTACTAATAAAAATGATACAAGTTTCATCTTTCTAATGCTAATAATAAATATACAGCGAATTTTTAAAAAAAGTATTACAAATCACTGAAAATTTGGCGACAGTACACAAAATTATGATCAACACTCATTGGGTTAACATTGATCCTATGTATCTGATGCTATTAACATTGATCCTATATATCTGATGATACGTATTAACATTGATCCTAGGTATCTGATGCTATTAACATTGATCCTATATATCTGATGATACGTATTAACACTGATCCTAGGTATCTGATGCTATTAACATTGATCCTAGGTATCTGATGCTATTAACATTGATCCTAGGTATCTGATGCTATTAACATTGATCCTAGGTATCTGATGCTATTAACACTGATCCTAGGTATCTGATGCTATTAACATTGATCCTATATATCTGATGATACGTATTAACACTGATCCTAGGTATCTGATGCTATTAACATTGATCCTATATATCTGATGATACGTATTAACATTGATCCTAGGTATCTGATGCTATTAACATTGATCCTAGGTATCTGATGCTATTAACATTGATCCTAGGTATCTGATGCTATTAACATTGATCCTAGGTATCTGATGCTATTAACATTGATCCTAGGTATCTGATGCTATTAACATTGATCCTATATATCTGATGATACGTATTAACATTGATCCTAGGTATCTGAAGCTATTAACACTGATCCTAGGTATCTGATGCTATTAACATTGATCCTATATATCTGATGATACGTATTAACATTGATCCTAGGTATCTGATGCTATTAACACTGATCCTAGGTATCTGATGCTATTAACATTGATCCTATATATCTGATGATACGTATTAACACTGATCCTAGGTATCTGATGCTATTAACACTGATCCTAGGTATCTGATGCTATTAACATTGATCCTATATATCTGATGATACGTATTAACATTGATCCTAGGTATCTGATGCTATTAACACTGATCCTAGGTATCTGATGCTATTAACATTGATCCTAGGTATCTGATGCTATTAACATTGATCCTATATATCTGATGATACGTATTAACATTGATCCTAGGTATCTGATGCTATTAACACTGATCCTAGGTATCTGATGCTATTAACATTGATCCTATATATCTGATGATACGTATTAACATTGATCCTAGGTATCTGATGCTATTAACACTGATCCTAGGTATCTGATGCTATTAACATTGATCCTATATATCTGATGATACGTATTAACATTGATCCTAGGTATCTGATGCTATTAACACTGATCCTAGGTATCTGATGCTATTAACATTGATCCTATATATCTGATGATACGTATTAACATTGATCCTAGGTATCTGATGCTATTAACACTGATCCTAGGTATCTGATGCTATTAACATTGATCCTAGGTATCTGATGCTATTAACATTGATCCTATATATCTGATGATACGTATTAACATTGATCCTAGGTATCTGATGCTATTAACACTGATCCTAGGTATCTGATGCTATTAACATTGATCCTAGGTATCTGATGCTATTAACACTGATCCTATATATCTGATGATACGTATTAACATTGATCCTAGGTATCTGATGCTATTAACACTGATCCTAGGTATCTGATGCTATTAACACTGATCCTAGGTATCTGATGCTATTAACATTGATCCTAGGTATCTGATGCTATTAACACTGATCCTAGGTATCTGATACGTATTAACATTGATCCTAGGTATCTGATGCTATTAACATTGATCCTAGGTATCTGATGCTATTAACATTGATCCTAGGTATCTGATGCTATTAACATTGATCCTAGGTATCTGATGCTATTAACATTGATCCTAGGTATCTGATGCTATTAACATTGATCCTAGGTATCTGATGCTATTAACATTGATCCTAGGTATCTGATGCTATTAACATTGATCCTTGGTATCTGATGCTATCTACATTATACATCTCAGTACTACATACTTCTAATGATCCATCTACTTCTTTACCATACTCCATTTACTGCATCTTGTTCTAATCAACTTTCAGTTTTATATAACTTATTAACTTTAAAGATTATCAAATCAAATCAAAATTTCTTTATTACATGAACCTTAAGTACAGTAATATAGTCAAACATGTAATGCAAAAGGAAAAGTCAATTAGGTGTTTGTTGCATCCAGGAACTCCTCCAGGCTGTAGAGTGGTGTCTTAACAAGGAATTCTTGGAGTGATTTCTTCAGTGCCTTTCCAGTTAGCGATTGAAGGTCCTCTGGCAGTCGATTTCTGAGTTTCCGCCCTACATAGGATGGTTTTTTTTCAAAGAGGGCAGTTCGGTGGCGGGGCAGAACATATCTGGAGGCGTGTCGGGTGTTGTAGTCATGGAGATTGTTGTAAGTGTCAAAGTTGAGTCTGTCAACATGTAGCATTGTTTCGTATACATACAGAGCTGGTACAGTCAAAATGCCTAAATTTTGATATGCTTCTCTGCAGCTTTGTCGAGGCTCAAGATTGGCAAGGGATCTGATTGCCTTTTTCTGGAGGGTGAGTATCCTTTTCAGGTTTCCATTAGAGTTGCCCCAGATGATTAGACCATATCTAATATGGGACTCTACCAGTGCGTAATAGGCAGCTTTCACGGATGCCTCAGTACCCACTGATTTGAGTCGCCTCATGACGTATATGCCTGCACATATTTTATTCGAAATTGTGCTCACATGATGACTCCATGAAAGTGTATTGTCGATAGTTAAGCCCAGAAATTGTGTTTTATCGGATACTGATATGTCTGGAATATTTGTTGGTATTTCATTTTTCCTACTGAAATGCACTTGCGTTGTTTTTTTAGGATTTATTGCCAGATCATTCAGTGCACTGTATTTGATGGCTCGTTGGAGAGAAGTCAGAGAGTTAAGGGATAGTTCATCTACTGTGTCATTTTTTATAAGAAGGGTAGTGTCATCTGCATACATTATGCAGTCAGTACTGGGGCTGTCAATGAAAGTAGGGAAGTCATTAGTCAGAAGGATAAAAAGAACTGGGCCAAGTACTGATCCTTGAGGCACACCTCTTGCTATTGGTTTTGGAGCTGATGTGTATGATCTGGTGATGCAAGATTCAGTATGCTGTACCTCCACAAGTTGTGACTCCCAGATTTTCCAGCTTTTTTAATATTAGGTCGTGTCCCAGACAGTCGAAGGCCTTGCTGTAGTCAAGAAATAAGGTTGTTACGTACTTTTCGTCATCTATGCTGTCAATGATTGATTCTACTAAGCTGATAATTGCTGATATGGTTGATTTTCCTTTTTGAAAAATCCATGTTGGTTGACTGTGATTAAATTGTGATGTTTCAGGTAGACCATCAATCTCTTCAGAACAAGTTTCTCTATGATTTTTGCAAATGTAGATATTAGCGAGATGGGTCTGTAGTTCTGAGGGTCTGATTTTCAATTCTGAAACTCAGTTCATCACTTGAGGATACACTCTCTGAGGTGTACAGGCTTCCCTGAGAACAATGGTCTCCTACCTGGTGGAGTTTTATCCAATACATATTAAATGAATCAGATGTGTCAAATTCAAGTTTTTTTTTTAAGAACGTAAGTCATTCTGTTAACATTTTTAGGATTCCATTTTTAAATCCACTTTCTTTCTTCAGCACTAACTTCTAATTCTTTTCATTTTGAGATATAGATATTTGTTAATTAATAGTGATTAGATTTTGATTGCTAAGATTCTTTAGAAAATTTCTTATCTTTAAGTTGTGTTTGATTACAACTATCATTTATCTGCTATATACACTGTCATTTTTTTCATTGGAATCAAACAAGATTGTTTAAATTAGAAACCTTGCTACTGAAAGACTTATATTGTAATAAATATATAATTAAATACTGTGCTTGTTTAATTTTTTTGCTCCAAAAATTTAAATATGTTTATATTTTGAATATTATTGAATTTTTCAAATAATTTCAACTTTAATACATCTTTACTACAGTTTTTCACAGTTTTACGATGATTTATTTTACAAATCTATATATATTATAATTTCTAAAGTACTTTTTTTTGTCGGTACGCCATAACTTCCTTAATTTCCAATTTTCATAAATGAGGTGTCATTTTAAAGCTTTTTTTACCCACTACTTGATGAAAATATACAAATCTCTCATTTTCCAATAGTTTTTTGGAAAAACAACCTATTATATCATTCTGCAAGTAATTTAAACTTGAAATGTTTATTTACATTATTTGATCAGCTGTAACATGTGAATTAAATAAATCAAAACAAACAGCTGTAACGTGTGAATTAAATAAATCAAAACAAACAAATATTTATTTCTCAAATCCGATTGATTTGTTTTTGCTACATTTACGACGACAAACAATACTTAGTCCAAACTCAAAGGTAAGTAGCACATAGATTCTTTAGCTTTTATATTATTTCTTTATTTACTTGATAGCCTTCATTTTGACAAACCTACCAACCATTCTATGTTTATTTAAGAATTCCATCTTCAATCATAACCTATTATCTTTTCTTTATTACAGGTTTCAATGTTACTTCCAATATTGTACAATCTCAAAAAATTACTTTCCATTTGACCTGGCCACAATTATTGCTTTACATTTCCTTTTGGGTCTCAGCTACAAATGATATCAAGTGCAATAGGACATCGCCGAGGCAGACCACCACGGAGAGGAAGGGCACAACCCCTAACCCGTGACTGGGCTAACAGAAGGAGATATACTGGAGAAAGTGAAGAGCAACGTCAAGAACGACTTGAAAGGGATAGACTGGCACAACGGAATCGCAGGCAGAACAGGCTGCATGCACACCAACAACAGCGCCTGGAGAATAACTATGTGTCAATGCCTTACTTACAACAGCTAAATATGAACGTCACGTCAAGGCGACAGATACAAAAACTGCCTAAAACTTATTGTTCTGCTCGGCTTTTCCCAAAAGACTATGAAGTGCAAACTCACTCGGTTGGTGAGATGGACAAAATATGTGTTCATTGTTCAGCAAAATTGTTTGCAGGTGAGATTGATACAGCAACTATGTGCTGTCATAAAGGTAAGGTTAGTTTCCCACCTGTTCAAGTTTGTGATGAGTTAAAAGCACTCATAGAGCAAAATAATGCTGATACAAAAAACTATCTTGAAAATATTAGACAATTTAACAATGCTCTAGCCTTTGCTTCGGTCCAAGTTAGCTCTGTTCACATTTCTGGTAGAGGGCCTTTTTGTTTTAAAGTACATGGAAAAATGTATCATACGATAGGAAGTTTACAACCGCCTCCAGGAGTTGCTCCATCTTATGCTGGCCTTTTCATATTAGATTTTGACACTGCCTTACAGCATCGTACCGACAATGAAGCGAATAGGAACTGTCGCAGAGAATTAATGTCTCGCCTGCAAGCAATGCTTGATAGGCACAACCCTTATGCTCAGTTGTTCAAATATCTCAAAGACCTAGACACCTCTGCACCAGAATTAATAATACAGTTCACGACAACCAATGCCTTCCATCCTGGAAGATCAAATGCACCTGCAGTTAGTGAGGTTGCTGCTGTTTTTGTCACAAATGATGGAACGCCTCCAGGTAAGGTTGACTTTGTCATGTACTCCAAAACAACTGGTGCACTTACCAAGATCTCATACTTAAATCCTCACTGTGATCCGTTATGCTACCCATTGCTTTTCCCACTTGGTGATTCAGGTTGGACTACAGGTCTGCAGCATGTCTCAATTCATGCTACTGCCTCGCGGACAGCCACAACCCAGTTACAGTATTATTGTCATCGTTTGGGAGTGAGGGATTGTTTGAGTATATTGCATGCTTCAGGAAAATTATTCCAGCAATATATTGTAGACAGTTATGTAAAAGTGGAGGGTTCGAGGTTGGCATTTATCAGATCTCATCAAAAAGAGTTGCGGGCTGATACGTACAAAGGTTTAATGGACTACCTTCATGCTGATGCTCAACATAGAGGCGCGATTGCTGGAATTCCTGTAGTTCTTCCATCTACTTACATTGGCAACCCCCGCAATATGCTTCAAAACTATCAAGACTCAATGACTATGGTTGCCCGATTTGGCAAACCAGATGTATTTGTAACAGTCACGTGTAATCCAAAATGGCCTGAAATCACCTCTCAACGTAAGCCATATGAGAAAGTTGAACATAGACCTGACTTGGTAACAAGAGTTTTTCACCTAAAATTACAAGCAATCTTTGATGATCTATTGAAAAAACATGTGTTTGGCGTAGTCATTGCCTATGTCGCGGTTGTTGAGTTTCAAAAACGGGGCCTTCCTCATTGTCACATCTTGCTTATTTTGGCTGATGCAGATAAATTGCATTCTCCAGAAGATGTAGACTCTTTGATCTGTGCTGAAATTCCCGATAAAGACACCGACCCCGGCCTTTTTAAAGTCATTCAAGAAAGTATGGTACACGGACCATGCGGTTATATCAACCAGAATAGCCCTTGCATGAAAGAGGGAACCTGTACCAAATGTTTTCCTAAAGATTTTCAAAGTGAAACAAATATAAACGTCAATGGCTATCCAATTTATAGGAGACGTGATGACGGCATTACAATGACTGTACGATCGCTTGATATTGATAATCGATGGATTGTGCCCTACAACAGATTGCTTAGTAGGAAATACAATGCTCACATTAATGTGGAACATTGCGCTTCAATTAAATCTGTCAAATATCTTTATAAATATGTGTACAAGGGTTATGACTGTGCTGCGTTACATGTGACCTCCAATGATGAAGGGCAACAATGCATCAACTTTGACGAAATCGATAACTTCTTGAGCTGCCCATATGTGAGCCCCCCCGAGGCGATGTGGCGCATACTTGAACGGAAGCTTTTCCATCGATCTCACACCATTGAGCGACTCCCTGTCCATTTACCGGAGGGACAATTACTCTTCTTTCAAGCTGGAGAAGAAAATGACGTCAACTTTGAGCGTACCTCCAAACTTATGGGTTTTTTTATATTGTGTTAAACTAATATTGAAGTCTAAACTCCGCTTGTACCGGTCCCAAGCCCGGCGTCTCATCATTCCCATAACCGATGAGTGAGGAGGAGGGAACCCTCCCACAGCTCTCAGTGTGATCCCGATGCTGAGAGCACTCCTATCCCATTAATTCCTTATCCTACCTAACCTTCCTACCAAGCCAAGGTGGAACAGCGTGGGCCGAGGGCTGAATGGCTGGTGGTAGACCAGTCTATACCATGCGGACTCTGGACACCTGCCAAAATCCAGTTTCAAATAGGCTTACCCTGGCATGCGGGGCTCTGTCGGGGCTAGACCATTTATTTCCCTAGCTAATCGTGGGAATCCTATGGACCCAGATAAAATTAAAACAACAAAACCTTCACATAAGGACCGCATTGAGTCCTTAGGCAATGAACCGAGCATGGGAGCAGAGGGCAGCCACACTGGCCAGCCCTTGTTTTCCATTGCTCGGGCCAAATCAACGTCGGGGGGGGGGGACATGTCTCTCTCCGATTCTGACTCCAACTTGGCTGGCTAGGGACAATGCCAAGGGTGATTCAAGCCAATCTGCACCACAGTAAGGCTGCCTCGGCAGCCCTCTGTCAGTCCATGACTGCACACAACATCGACCTGGCCCTGATTCAAGAACTTTGGTTACACAAGGGCAGAATCGCAGGACTGGCCGATGCAAAAGGTAAGATAATTTCCTCTTGTTCCACCAATAATGCTAGGACATGTATCTTGGTACGCAATGGTATGGAAGTATTTCCCCTGTTTGAGTTCTGTTCCAGGGACATCACGATAGTGAGAATGACACTGAGCACTGAGGAAGGGCATGGGGAGTTCACCGTCAGCTCTGTGTACCTTCCCTATGATGCTCAGGATCCACCCCCTTCCAGGGAACTAGAAGCCCTGGTAGAGAAACAATCCATTGGGGGGCGGCACCTTCTGGTCAGCTGCGACGCCAATGCCCATCATGAAGCATGGGGATCAACCGACTCCAACAGGAGGGGTGAGTACCTATTAAACTTCATTGTTTCTAACGATCTATTCATTCTAAATCTGGGCAATGAACCCACGATTAGGAATAGGGTTAGAGCCGAAGTCATAGACCTGACTCTTTGCAATGCGGTCACTCTAGGCCTAATTGACAACTGGCGGGTCTCTGACGAACCTTCTCTCTCTGATCATCTGCACATTCGTTTTGATATCAAAGCTAAAATGTCAGCCTTTTCCACTCCTCATCGAAATCCTAGGCAGACGGACTGGGAGTCCTATGCTGCGGAACTTTCGGCCATTGCGGGCTTGGGTCCCGGGGGGGGGGCAGAGTACGTATAAGGTCTGTCGTGGAACTGGAGCAGGCGGCATCCTGTTTACAGGATGCGATCCTTGAAAGTTTCCACGACAACTGTCCAATTTCAAACACACCGCCTAGATCAAAAATCGGGTGGTGGTCAAAATCCCTGGAAGCTAAGAAAAAGCGCGTTAGAATGCTTTTTAATCGCTCTAAGGTGGCTAATTGTCGCGAAGAGTATCGTTTAGCTCTTAACGACTACAATTCATCCATTCGTGATGCCAAGAAGGCTACATGGCAAACCTTTTGTAGAGGCATTGACTCCATCAAAGAGGCAGCCAGAATCCAGAAAATCTTGGCTAGCGAACCTATCAACCCCATGGGCAGTCTTAGAACCAGCTCAGGGGAATTGACAACTTTACCTGGTGAAACGCTCAAGCTCCTTCTGGAGTGTCACTTCCCAGCGAATCTCGTTGACGATGCTCTGGAAGTCTCTGGCCCTCGAGAGACTAGCCCTATACCTAGGGCAACTCGAGAGGACTGGAGGCAAGCT
Organism: Stictocephala bisonia; assembly: GCA_035578905.1. Taxonomy (NCBI): domain Eukaryota; kingdom Metazoa; phylum Arthropoda; class Insecta; order Hemiptera; family Membracidae; genus Stictocephala; species Stictocephala bisonia. The sequence continues at coordinate 36,174 of JAQJVL010000604.1, read as the reverse complement.
AGACATATAGTCACCGTTTCCAAAGTTAAATGGGCAATCGACAAGTTCAGCCCATTTAAATCCCCAGGAGGCGATGGCGTCTTTCCTGCATTGTTGCAGAAGGAACCACCGAACCTCCACTTTCTACTTTGCAAAATCTTCAGGGCGAGCCTTGCATTCGGGTATATTCCTCAGTCTTGGAGGGTTAGCAAAGTAGTTTTCATTCCTAAGCGGGGTCGTGGCGACTACACAAACGCCAAATCCTTTAGGCCAATTAGTCTTTCCTCGTTTCTGGTGAAGACCATGGAGAGACTCGTAGAATTTCACATTCGAGAAGGGGCGCTCGGCCTCCGGTTGTGTGTTTTGCTTGTGGCCAACCTGGTCACATTCGACGTGACTGTCCACGTGCTCGAGGTCGTGGGGCGGGAAACGCTCAGCGCGGGAGGTTGCCTCCACAGTAGCTCCCCGCGTTGTTGCGAGTGACCGTGGCCATTTGCCTTTGACACGTGCCCATAGCAGGAGTGTCGGGGATTTTTCGGGCCTTGCTGGCATGGCTTCCCTGGGACTTAGTGCGGTCACCTCGGTGTGTCCTGGCGTTTTTGTTTCTTTTGGTGGTACGGTGTGTCGAGCCCTTCTTGATTCTGGTTCGGCATGCAGTATCATCAGCCTTTCTCTTTTTGAGTCCCTTGACGCCTTAGGACTTGTCACCGAGCCCTCATCTATTACTTGCTGGACGGCATCCCAAACTCCTCTACCTATTCTTCTGAAGGCGTTTTTCCATTTTAAGATTGAAGGATTTTCCTGGAGGTGGGGTTTTCTTGTTGCCAAGGACCTGGCGGTTTCTTGTATCCTAGGGGTAGACTTTATTTCTAAGAGTGGTATGGTGCTTGACCTCCAGAAGCGCCAGATGTTTTTCAAGTTTAATCGGCGAGTTTTGGTGCCTCTAGTAGGTGATTCTTACTGCCCTCCTGCAGTCAGAGAGGTGGGTTGTGAGCCCGAGCAACCCAAGGTGGATCCGGTTGGTCATCTCCCCCCTGAGCAGGCGGAGGCCATTAGGAGGCTGTGTTTGCGGTTTCCTGATGTGCTTACGGCTGAGCTTGGGGTCACTTCTCTTCTGGAGTATGAGATCCACCTCACCGATTCTCAGCCAGTTAGAAGTCATCCGTACAAACTTGCTCCCCCAAAGATGGAGGTTATGAGGGCTATGATTGAAGATCTTCTGAGCAAGGGTGTGATTGAACCGTCTCGTTCTGCTTATGCCAGTCCAGCTTTTCTTGTGCCCAAGCCTAACGGTAAGTCTAGGCTTGTGATGGATTATCGGAGGCTCAACGCTAAGGTCGCTATTGACTCGGTACCTCTGCCTGATTTGCATTCTGCGTTTGATTGGTTCGGTAAGGCTAAGTTTTTCAGTGTGTTTGATTTGAACCAGGCCTACCATCAGATTCCATTGAAGAAGGAATCACGGCCTATGACTAGCTTCTGTGTTCCCTGGAATCTTTACCAGTTCACTAGGGTTCCTATGGGTCTTGCTGTGGGTGCCCAGACTCTTACTCGTCTGCTTGATTCCATCTTCCATGATGTGAAGTTCAAGTTTGTCTTCAATTACCTGGACGACCTTCTTGTCTACAGTGAGACTTTCGGGGAACACATGCAACATCTGGAGGAAGTTCTTAGTCGCCTTAAATCAGCTGGCCTTACCGTCAATCCAGAGAAAGTCACTTTTGCTCGTCCTGAGATTTCGTTTCTGGGTCATCTGATATCTTCTCGAGGCGTCTGCATTGATCCTGCCAGGACCCAGGGCATTCGGGATTTTCCTCCTCCCAGAGATGCCAAGGGGATTGCCCGTTTTGTGGGGATGGTGAATTTTTACCGTCGCTTCATCCCTAACGTGGCCGAGCTTGCTGCCCCGTTGAACGAGCTGCGAAAGAAAGGTGTCCCTTTTGTGTGGGGCCAAGCTCAGCAGACTGCCTTTGATGCTCTCAAGGAGGCTATCATGCAACTTCCTGTCCTGCGTATGCCTGATTTCAGCAGAGAATTTATTCTTCAGACTGATGCCTCCTCCTCCGCCATTGCTGCTGTTCTTTCTCAGGAGTTTGATGGGGTCAGGCAGCCCATCGCTTTTGCTTCGAGGACGTTGTCTCACCAGGAAAAGAAAGCTTCTTCCATCTATGAGTTAGAGTGTCTGGCTGTTGTCTTTGGTACGGACAAGTTTCGGCGTTTCTTGGAACACGCTGAGTTCTTGCTGGAGACTGACAATCAGGCACTATCTTGGCTTCTTGCCCATCCCCGACAGCTTGGGAAAATTGGTCGCTGGGTGGTCAAAATTTCTGCCTTTAAGTTCCGAGTTCAACATCTTAGGGGTACCCAGAATGTCATCGCGGATGCTCTTTCCCGCATGTACCACGAACCCAGTGATCCACCGACTGAGGCTGTTGCTCAGTGTGGTGCTGTTCTTCTGGATTTTCCTCTGGCTTTTGACGACCTACTGTCCCATCAGCAGAAAGATCCCGAGCTGTCAGTCATCTTAGGTGAGCTTCAAGAGGGAGGTGCCCACCCTCCCTATTTTCTGTCCAAAGGGGTACTCTGTTGCCGTCCTCGACAGAGGGGTGAACCCCGTGTAGTGCTGCCTAGTCATCTAGTACCGATGGTCTTTCAATATTATCACTCTTCTTTTGTGGGCGGTCATCTTGGCATTCATAAGACCATCGCTAAGATTCGTAGGTACTTCATCTGGAAGGGCATGGACCGGGATGTTGCAGGCAGAGTGCGGGCTTGTCACCTGTGCTCTCTCAGCAAGCCTAGTCAGAATGCAAGGTTAGGGTTGTTATCTTCTGAGGTGGCCGAGCGTCCTTTTGAGAAGGTGTTCATCGACTACGTGGGTCCTTTTCCCCGTAGCAAGTCAGGTAGCTCCTACCTACTTGTTTGTGTGGATGCTTTCTCGAAGTTCGTTTGGCTTTTCCCACTTCGGAGTGCCACGGCTAAGCTATCCGTGCTCTCCAGCCCCAACTCTTCCAGCACTTTGGTGTGCCTTCCACTCTTGTGTCCGACAACGGTAGCCAGTTTACCTCACACGAGTTTCGTAGGTTCTGTTTTGGCAATGGTATCAGGCATGTGACTACCTCTCCTTATTACCCACAGCCTTCTCATGCAGAGCGGTTCAACCGCAATCTTCGGTCTGCCCTTATTACCTTCCATGCTGAGAAGCAGAACACCTGGGATGAGAGTCTCTCTTGGCTCCAGCTTGCTTTTAATTCTTACAAGCATGAGAGTCACAATGCCACTCCCTTCGAGATTCTACATGGCTACCCTCCTAACAACCCTTTGTCCAACTTGTGGAGTTTAGAGGATCTTCTACCTACGCCAGGTGCCACTGACGTAGTGTCCACGTGGCGGGCTGCTCGGCGCAACCTGCTACGTGCTAGAGAGAGAGTGAGGAGGAGGTATGATAAGGGTCGTACTCCTAACCCTTTTCAGGTTGGAGATCTGGTGCTTTGTCAGGCTCACCCGGTCAGTTCGGCCGCGGAACGAAGAGCTGCAAAGTTGTGCTATCGGTGGTCTGGTCCCCACCGCATCGACAGGTTTTTGTCACCGGTGACTGCTCTGCTGGTTGATCCCCAGTCAGGCAGGGTGTTTAGGAAAGCCCATGTGTCCCAGCTTAAGGCTTTCCGGGGAACGGTTGGTCCAGGAGTTGGTGTTCCTGGGGGTTTCTTGGGGCAAAGAGATTGATCACCTCTGCGCCCTAGGTGGCTGTTCTGAGAGAGTCGCTTTCTCTCTTTTCTGGTCGGGCCCGACAGTCAGGGTAGTTCGCTCCCTGTTCGAGGGGTTTCCCTCTTAGGTTCTCTTGGGCGTCCTTGGAGCACCACTCTTCGGAGGTCTTCTTCGTCTTCTGTTTGGTTCCCTGAGGTACCGAGTTTTCTCCCCTGCCTGGGTGTGTTGAGTTTTGCAGAGGGAGGTTGTACCGGGTCTTTTGACCGGTACATTTCGTTTTTTTTTTTTTTGTGGCTGCCGGGCTGCCTGAGATCGCTCATGCCCTGCGATTCGCGTAGTTTGGTGGCTGTTGGCCCGGATCCGTTCGTTCCGTGTTCCGGCCTTCGTCTGTCAGGTTGGCCATCAGTCTAGATTGTTCTAGTAGAGTTCTACTCGGCCGAACCTCCTTACCATGCCAGGCTAGAGCTCCTAAAACGTAAGTGTTCATTCTGTAAGTTTTAATATCTAATCACCCTTTTGGTGAAAATACTTTTGTTTCATTGAAAATATTAATCGTTCTTGCTTGTGTTTTCAGAGTTTTGTTAAATTTTGTGTTCTTTGTCTAGATGTTTCTCAGACTAGGTTAAAGCCATGTGCTCCATGTTACTTTTACCGTTAATGCTTTTTATATCTGCCTTTATTGTCAATAGTAGTTCTGTATAATGTTTTGTTGAGCCTTTTTACAGTTGTAGTTACCGATTTACCATATTTTTTGTTCTTTGCCAATAACCTAGCCTAGCTGTACCCTTTGATTTTCATGTTATAACCTATTGCTCATGTATCCATAGCCTAGTTTTCAGTTTGTCATTTTTAGTTCCATATACGTAATTACGTCTTTTATAATTTGTTAACTTGTAATTGGTTTTAAATCTGAGTTTGCCAACATAATTATTCATAGCCTAAAGTTAATCTTTCACTGTCTTGTTTGCTCTTCATGTCCAGTTTTGTTAAATCATGCACCCTTATATTTAGTGGTTATGTGTAATATTTTGTGGTGATGGCTGGACTGTTTTTAATGTGCTGTGTTTGGCTTGCAGTCCAGGGTCCTTGAGTAGGACGTTTCACCCTCGCCCTGCCGTCCGGGGATTGTCTACCATCTGCACTGCTAGCCTGGCCTGAGGACCATGTTGGAGCCTGGAGTCGCCCTCTACCCGCTCTACATCTTTGGTGGTAGAAGTCTTCTGTCCTCAGGTCAGTGCGTTCTATGTCGTTTTTCCCGGCGGCTGAGCTGGGGGTTTTGCTGTTGAAATTTTTACATAAAAAAATAAACCAAGAAAAACCAGTGAAATATATAAAGAAAAAAAAGAAGAAAAGAATGGTGGTGGAACAATTTAATGTGGCCTAGGCCTAAAACTAGAAAAGTGATGCAACACAGCCATGGGGACATTGCTAGGGATATATATATTTCAAATTTGAGAAAAAAAAGAAAAAGAAAAAAAAAGCTTATGTTGATATTTATTGTTAGTTATTTAGTTAGTTTTATTTGTTGTTATATTTTTTAGATTTTATATTTGTTAGGTCCCTATGGTTAAGTTATGTTATTATTTATTGTTATGTTTAGGCCTAGTGATCGTTATTTATTTTTTGTTAAGTGTATTAGGGGGGGGTTTGGAAGTGAATTTTTACTCGAACGGGACCGTTTTATATATATATTTTTTAAATTGTTTAATTTTTTAAACTCACCAAAAGGGGATTATGGGACTTTTACTTAACTTCTAATTCGGAGCTGCCCAGGGATTCCGGCTTACTCCCTGGCCCGGTGGAATTATGGGATTTGGGCTAAATTGCCGGTTTAATTGTTGTTTGCCAGAAGTTTTCTAAATTTTCAATTTTTTGTGGGCATTAAATTTATCTTACGTTTTGGGGGTCTCCGGCTAAACTGCAGATAGGCCATGTAGTTGTTAATTGGTAATTTTGGTATTTGTTGAGTTTGTTGTTTTTGTAGCTTTTGTGTCTTATCTTGTTAATTTTAGTGTTTATTGTTATTTATTGAAGTGCGAATTGATATTGTGGCCTTCTGCCTATTTTATATTGTGGCCTTCTGCCGTTTTTGATTAATTAATTTTTGCTTCTTGGTAATAAATCAGTTTTGCTCTGCTGCCGAGTGTTATTTTGACCCTCCAACTGCCACCCGTGATCCCATCGCTCGACTTGTTTTGAGCCAACCCCCAGTTGGCACGCTTTCCCGCTTTGGTGGGGGGGATGGGTCTCAGCTTAAAGACTCCCCTTTACATCGAAATCAACATGCTTATCTACCGGGGAAGTCTTGTGAGTCTGCCCTCCATTGTTTGGTCAGTCACCTTGAACATTCCCTGTAGAACAAAGAAATTGCTCAAGGAGCCTTTTTGGATATTGAGGGGGCATTCAACAACACCTCATATCAGTCAATTATTCGTGCGCTGGGACAACGTGGTGTAGAGCCTACCATCTGTAGGTGGGTCGACCACATGTTACGGGGCAGAAGAATTCAATAAACCCTTCTAAGTGAGGTGGTGGAGATTTCTGCGAGCCGAGGATGCCCGCAGGGGGGAGTTCTATCACCCTCCTGTGGGACCTGGTGGTGGATGATCTCCTAGTCAGCCTCACGGATAAGGGCATTTTCATACAGGGCTATGCGGACGATCTCGTCCTACTGGTCCGTGGCAAGTACCAGGGCACTGTTACGGACATTATGAACGACAGTCTTGAAGCAGTGAACTCCTGGTGTGTAAGAGAAGGGCTTGCAATAAACCCTTCCAAGACAGTAATAGTTCCCTTCACCAGGAAAAGGGTTCAGGGCTCCTTCAGAGGCCTGGCCCTTGGTGGAGTGTCTCTGCCTGTTTCATCGTCGGTTAAGTATCTGGGAGTAATCCTTGATCAGAAACTGACATGGAACTTGCATCTTGATAAAGTCATCTGCAGAGCTAAGTGGTCCTTTGTGACAACAGGCTCCACATGGGGCCTGTCACCCCATGTCTGCCACTGGCTTTACACAGCGGTCATCAGACCACAAATTACTTACGGGGCTTTGATCTGGTGGCCTAAGGTCAATCAGGTAACTGTTCGGGGTAGGCTTTCTAGCCTACAAAGACTTGCCTGCATGTGCATGACAGGGGCCTTTAGGTCGACCCCTTCTATTGCACTGGAGGTTCTTCTCAACCTGCCGCCCCTTGATCTCTTCATTATTGGGGAGGCTCGGGCGTCGGCTTATAGGCTTCAGCTAACTGGCCACTGGAGGGGGTCCTGTACAGGTCACTCCTCAGTGGCCAATCTAGTAAACGATGAGGTACTCTCAATGAAGTCTGACTTCATTGGGACTAAGTATCTTTTCACTAGACCCTATACTGTGGATTTCAGGTCGAGGGAGTACTGGGACGGTGTTAGTAGCCCGGTTTCTTCTCACGACCGAATTGTATGGTTCACAGACGGGTCAAGAATGGGCAACAGAGCTGGATTTGGTGTCTATACTGGCGACCCTAGGACCAACGCTAGCGTGAGCCTGGGAGCGTATGGCACCGTTTTCCAAGCTGAAGTCACCGCAATCCTTCATTGTGCCGCCCAGGCGGTCGAGAGAGGGGTTTGCGGGAAACATATCCACATCCTCTCAGACAGTCAGGCGGCCTTAGGGGCTCTCGACTCCTGGAAGGTCTCGTCTGGTCTAGTCTGGGAATGTGTGGAGTCCCTCAGCATCCTGGGTTCAAGAAATCAGGTCTTGCTGGAATGGATCCCAGGACATAGGGGATTAGAAGGCAACGAGCAGGCCAATGCCTTGGCTAGGGAGGGTGCTCTCAAGCCCTTCATTGGTCCTGAGCCGGCCTGCGGCGTTTCGATTGCAGCTGCCAAATCAGCAATCAAAAACTGGGTCAGCGCCAGACATCTGGAAAGATGGCGGCGGTTCCCAGGGCAAAGACTCGGCAAGGTTCTTGTCAGGAATCCCTCCCAGAAGTTGACAAAGTCACTTCTTGGGTTAAGTAAACCACACGTTAAGCTGGTGGTGGGACTCATCACCGGTCACGGCAAATTCTGGAGGCATCTAAGAACGGTGGGACTCTTCACGGAGGATCCCATCTGTCGCCTCTGTGGGGAGGACGAAGAGTCGGCAGAACACATTGTCCTGGAGTGTGAGGCCCTTGGTGCCAGAAGAAGAGCACTTTTTGAAGGCTCACCTCTGGGACAGTTGGAAATTACTAATCTAGTGAAGAAGCTCCTTGACTTGGTCAAGGATTGCCTGCTTTACGACGATTAGGCACCGGGATTGGCACAAAAAGCCTTAGGCTTCGTTGCAAGGGTTGGCTGGACCAATTATATATCCCCACTTAAACTAACTAACTAAGGGCAACAATGCATCAACTTTGACGAAATCGATACGGTAACTTCTTGAGCTGCCGATATGTGAGCCCCCCCCAGGCGATCTGGCGCATACTTGAACGGAAGCTTTTCCATCGATCTCACACCATTGAGCGACTCCCTGTCCATTTACGGGAGGGACAATTACTCTTCTTTCAAGCTGGAGAAGAAAATGACGTCAACTTTGAGCGTACCTCCAAACTTATGGGGTTTTTTATATTGTGTCAAACCAATATTGCTGCATGCGCATACCTTTACCATGAGATTCCTGAACACTCTGTGTGGACCAACGGCCAATGGAACGTGCATTGGACGAATTTTCACCGTAAGTCCCTCTGATATTGAACGCTATTATCTGCGAGTACTACTTCTCCACGTTAGAGGCCCACTGTCGTTTGAGGACATTCGGACGGTAGATGGAAATCTATGCAATTCCTTTCAAGAAGCTGCAGAAAAACTCCACATGGTGGTCTACGACGCTGAGTGGAAAGATTGTCTGCTTGAAGCTGCCGGACACCAGATGCCAACTCAATTGAGATGGCTTTTTGCAACAATCTGCATTTTCTGCTCTCCAGCTAACATACCAGATCTCTGGGAGACTTTTAAAGACACACTTAGCGAAGATTTCCTAATGCAACACATGCCCATACAAGCTTACAACCTGACGCTGCAGCAGCTAGAAGAAACGTTTACTCAGCATGGTAGGAACTGTGAAGGTTTTCATCTGCCGATGCCAGTTGTTACCTTGGAACAAACTACAAAAACCCTCTACAACATACAAGAAGAGCAAGCAAACGGAACAACAGCTTACGGAAATCAAAATGATGAACAAAAGGCCATTACTGATGAGGTACTTCATTCAGTACGAAACAAAATTCCAAATTCTTACTTCATTGACGGTCCTGGAGGTTCTGGTAAAACCTTCGTCTACAAAACGCTATGCCATATTTTGCGCGGAGAGAGCAAAGTTGTACTCTCAGTAGCGTGGACAGGAATTGCTGCACAGCTTCTACCAGGTGGACAAACCTCACATTCTCTCTTCAAACTACCAGTACCCATTTTAGACACGTCTGTCTCATCAATGCGCACTCACACCAAGGACGCGCAACTTCTGCGTCAAGCAGACCTCATCATCTGGGATGAGGTGTCCATGGTTCCGAAAGAGACACTCAGCGTAGTTGATAGACTCCTACGAGACATAATGAATAACGACCTACCTTATGGAGGAAAAATTATTGTCTTTGGAGGCGACTTCCGACAAGTTTTGCCAGTACTTAGACACGGCGCTAGAACAGCCATTGTCGAACGTTCAGTTAAACGGTCTCCATTGTGGGCTCATGTAAAAACTCGCAAATTAACGAAAAACATGAGAGCAAATGACAACCAAGTTTTCACAGAATGGTTACTAAAATTAGGGAATGGTGATTTAGAATTTGTTCCAGAGTACCCCAACCAAGCAATCGCAATTCCAAAACATTGCCACATTGACTACAACAGGCTCATTTCCAAAGTTTTTGACGTCAACGAAATCAATGAATCCAATGTCAACCAATTGTATTCATCAGCCATATTATGTCCAAAAAATGACAATTGTACCACAATCGATGATTATGTTGTTTCAAATATGTTACCTGGAGATGAAAAAGTTTATCTAAGTTCTGATTCTGTTCTCTGCGAAGAAACGGAAAATGCTCAGGTGTATCCGTTGGAATTTTTGAATTCATTAAGCCCTTCAGGGTTGCCACCACATAAACTGATAATAAAAAAGAACGCCATCATCATGTTGATTAGAAATCTAAACGCTAAGCAGGGCTTAATTAATGGCGCAAGATTGGTTGTAACTCACTTGGGTAACCACACTATCACAGCAAAATTGATCAATTCTGGTCAAACTGTCGTTATACCACACATTAACCTAACACCTTCTGATCCTACTGTGCCTTTCAAACTGACTCGGAGGCAATATTCCATCAAAGTTGCATTCGCCATGACTATTAACACGTTCACTGCTGGTCAAAATTAAGTGTGTGTGGGCCATTGCTGAAATATGAAAAATAATAATTCTGCTTCACTTTTATTATTTTTATGCATCAATGCATCTAAAAAGAGGTTATATAGTTAAAAAATACATTTTCTAAAAAAAAAATTTATGACGCACAAGTGCGTCATCAGCATATAGCACAACATCGATTGTATATGCGGGTGACGCACTTGTGCGTCATTTACCATTTTTTGCATGTTGACATAGTATAACACTAAAAAATGTATTTTAAATATATTTATTACTAAATAGGCTGCTATTTTGTGTAAACAAGAGAGTTTTGATCGAGTCAGGATCGTCAACCCATTCCAATTGACTGCCTGGTGTAGGTGTTGTGGCTGTTGAGCTACTAGGAGTTGCAACACTGTTTAGGGAAACATCATTTTCGTTGTTGTCCTAGTCACTAGTACATTCGTCCTCAACGACATAATCACTGTCATCTTTATCACAATTATCGGAATCCGGACTTTCCGCCTCATATTCAGAATTAGAATCTACAATCCTATAAATTTCACTCAATGTTAAACCTTCTGCCATTTTTAATAAACAATAACAGTTAATTAAAACATCAAAACTAAAAACGAAGTGCACAGCTTTCAAAACTAACCTCTAAACAAACACGCCCGGTCGATAGAACAAAGGTTGCTAACCTCTCTACGTTGCAAAATGGCGGGAAATATAGCAATGCGCTGTGACGCACTTGTGCGTCACCCGCACTGGCCGCACTGATGTTATGACGCACAAGTGCGTCATCCGCAGTGAACGTGTTAATAAGGCACAGGGACAGACTCTAACAAAGGCAGGATTGTTCTTGCCAGACCCTGTTTTTTCACATGGTCAATTGTATGTGGGTGCGCTCTTTCAGTGACATCTATATATGTGTCAAAGAAACCCACCAACAAACAATCACCGATGACCACATAATCACATCAAACATAGTGTTTAAAGAGGTACTTTGAATTTGTAAATATGCTGTTAATTTGTAAATAACTTAACCTAACATTTATAAAATAAATTATATTAAATTTAAACTCACATATTTTATTTCTTCTTTAATCCATATTTACATTAGGTTAAATTGCACTCTAACTATGCGTTACTAACTATACTGTGTGCACTTTAATTAAGAGGGATTTAAAGAGAATACAGTGCGAATGCTTCGCACGGGTCGGCTAGTTGTACATTATTTGACAATTTTATTGCTTTCCCATGTTTAAGTTTACCGCTATCCACTTTCCAACAGGAAAACGCTTTGAAGAAGAGAGGCATATCTCTGATGCCCATGAGGTTTCCTATGCTCACTGAATGTAACTACCATGCCATGATTTCCGTCTTCAGAAATGATGGGACAGTAGCTGTTGTCCATGGAGGGGTGGAGTTGGGACAAGGAGTTAACGTAAAGGTATGAATCTAGGATAATCTGTTTTTTTACTGAGGATGCTTTATTCTAACCAGTTAAGTTGTATATCAAAATCTATTTGATGCAAGATAAACAATGCTGACATACCAGTGTTTTATAATATCCAAAAGAAAATGAAAACGCCTTATCTATTATTACACTTGCTATAAGAACATTTTGATTTTTCTTTTTGTTAGATTCAAACTTGGCCCCTAATAATGAATAGTAAAAAGATGCAGCATTGATGAATATGCATAGCTAATTAGTTTTAGTTAATTACAATTTTCATATTTATTCAGGCAGCCCAAGTTTGTGCCTCAGCTTTGGGCATTCCTCTAAACTTGGTTGCCGTGAAGCCAACACACACCCTGATATGTCCAAACGACGGCCTCACGGGTGGAAGCTTCACTACAGACAGCATCTGTTATGTAAGTTGACTACAAAAATTCAGTTCAAAGTAATCAGTGTTGAAAAATCAGTAAATTGTTTTACTAATCAAATGTTATTCTGTCGTTATTTAGAGGAGATTTAAAAATTAAGTTATTTAGATTCATCTGCTTTTAAATTAATCTTTATATAAATTGATTATACTGGAAGACCAGCCAGTATCTCACTAAACACTAGCAAGAGTTAATTCCAGTTTGGGAAAAACAGGAGTTAATGAATTTAAATAGTTCTCTAAAATGTGAAAGTTAACTCACCAATTTGTCAACACCTACAGAGGCCGTTAAAGGTGTTAATTCGGTGTTAAAGAGTAACACGGAATTCGGTGTTAAAGAGTTTGCACTAAGCGTGGCAGTCCCACAAAGATGGAGAGATGCCCGTCACGATAGCTGCTGGAATTTTTACGAGGGAGTTAAATTTTGATATAATTCAATTAAAGCCAAATTAGGCAAACTACTACATACAAATTTTAGAGGTGACCAATAAAAATCACGGAGTATGGAAGGTTTTGTTGTTATTTACATAAGATATGGTATGGAATCCATAAAGAGTGAGAGACAAACTGACTCCTTCCACATGCTCAACTGTGTGGAGCAGAGGGTCTGTATTTTTAAACCAATGAGGTTGCAGGATTTGCTCATCTGATGTAGGTATATTTAATATGAGGAGACTCTGTCCTAGGTACTATTCATTAACTAATCACAGCATGATTTAAATGTCCATGATGATAATTGGAAAACAGATTTATAACCCCATCTCTGCGGGTTCTCAAACTTAACATCTAAATAAATTGAGAAATTTAATTTAACACTTACAAAAAATTACTATACTGGAGAAAAATTATGATCTTTGATCAATAAACAATTCTACAATTTGTTTTAAATTATCCTTTTTCAAGGCTGATTTAAAATTATGAATATTTTAATCTATCATAGTTTTGAGAATTGTAATTAAAGTACAATTCCTTAACTTTAAATTCAACAGTTACATAAAAATGCAATCAGTGTCACTCATGAACATGAATATATTAAAAAACAACAACTTTTTCAACTTCCACAAACATTTTAATTAAATTAAAAAGTTCTGAGTCTATGAAAGATTTATTGAAGAATTAATGTTTAATAAACTTGAAGATCCATCAAAAAGTGGCAACTAAAAAAAAAAGAATATAACAGTCAATTTAATGGAAAGAATGACTCTACAAAGAATTAGGAAATATGAGATAATATTTATTATAAATGAGATTTGTTAAAATATAAAACAGTTACAGGAAAATCTAATACATTTCTAATTTATATATGACATGGCAAACAAACTTACATTTAATATACAGAATCACAAACAAAAGAATGGTAAGCCATGAAATGTCAAACGCCACTCTTGCATTTAGCGATCCCAGCGGACAGGGAGAGGAACAAAGTTACAGATTTGCGAAAATAGATTTAAAAATTAAGAATCACTATAGTAACGGTATACAACATTAGTTAGTCACAAAAACTTCATTCATTCAACTTCACACATTACACTGATTTGCATTATATTTTTGCCCAAGACAATTTGTTATTCTAAACAATAATAAATAAATAACAAATTTACATTGAATTTTTTAGGCAGTCGAGTATTGCTGTCAGGAGCTGAACAAGAGGCTGCAACCAGTCCGTGAGAAGCTGGACTCCCCGACATGGCAGCAACTCATACAATCTGCATACTCAGATCAAGTTGATTTAAATGTTACTTACATGTGAGTAACCTTAGTAATACTAATTTACTAACTTTTAATTAGTCTTGGTGATGGATTGTGGATTAAAACTTGGGAATTTAAAATGAAGAATTATGGAGTCGTGGCAAGTATCTTTCTTAATGATTAAGAACTGTTTCTCCAACATAATTTTATTGTCTATCCTAACTAGTTTAACACATTTTCAAAAAAGAGTGCGGAAAAAACATATACTTATACTGTTTTTTTTTTATGCACTAATTGAACTTATTTGGGTTCACTTGCATCAGTATATTACAAATATACATATTAAAAATACTATAAAACTTTATTACATAATGATAATATGTTAAAGAAAGATAAATAATTATCGTCTGTTGACAATTACGTCTTCACAGGTCGTCCTACTCAGCCCCCTCCAATTTTGTCTATCCTTCCAGGTTTCATCTTCCTCCTCTTGTCTTTTCCTTATTCTTCTTCTCTCCATATCCTTCTACACTTGGTTCTCCCACCTTCCTCTTTCTACAGGGCTGAATTCAGCAATCTATTACTTCTCACCCTCTTCACGGGAGCTGTACACTGTATCCTTCTTCTTTCCAACGTCTCTTGTAACAGTATCACTTTCAACCATTCTCTGGTTATTTCATTCCTTATTTATTTATTTTTAAGACGCTTATCATCAAGATATGGCCGAATATGGATTTCGAATGAGTGCTATGAGTGTTGATGAGAGAATGTAGTCATTGTTACAAACTAAGGCCGACTATTCCTTAGAAAGTATAACTAATTAATAGCCCAATGACAAATGAACAATATCTGCTGACCTTCTCTACTCTTCTTAAAAATCTTATTACTGTCGCCTGTAATTTGTAGTCCCTCAAAAGTTGGACCCCTCGTCCACGATGTGATGAACGGGCAACAGCATTAAGTAGAAGATTGCTCTTGGTGGTGATGCAAGAGGGAATGTTTTATGTCCTGCAGGTTGCTGATAAGGCCCTACAGGATTTCTGAAAAGTGACGACAAATGGAGCCATTCTGAAGTAATGACCAATAGTAGCAAACTAATAGTAGATACAAAAATTCTTTCAAGGATAAACACAGAGAAAGATAATAAATAATTATTCAAATGCTGCCCTGGCAGCTCTTGCAGTGTGGATATGATTTATAACAGAATGAGCATAACTGACAATTAGATGTATTCAGGGATTGGTTACCATTACAACAGATATAGATACCATTACAAATGGATGAAGTACAAATTATTATTCACATGTGTTTTCTTCTCTGCCTTCAGCAACCCCCATGCTCTAGGGTTATTTTCAAATTTAAAACCAGTCTCTGTATACTTAATCAATAAAACTTCAATCCACACCTCTGTATTGTCAGCGTATAGTCCCAGACTACCATATCATGGCACCTATAATTGTTTAGGTATATAAAAATCTAGAAAACTCCCCAACAAATTATTTGTAAGTAATTATTATCACTCTTGGTTCAATGAGTGAGATTATTTTTAAATGTCCTTTTATCTTTTAATTTATTTTGCTTTTTGTTTTTTAGCCATTTATAACACTGATAGAGATTGTTATATTTCATATTTAATAATAATAATAATCTGCCAATGGGCCTGCCGATGCGGTTGGACAGCTTTATTGTTCAGTGACGTATAGTTAGAACATCA
Organism: Stictocephala bisonia; assembly: GCA_035578905.1. Taxonomy (NCBI): domain Eukaryota; kingdom Metazoa; phylum Arthropoda; class Insecta; order Hemiptera; family Membracidae; genus Stictocephala; species Stictocephala bisonia. The sequence goes on along the minus strand of JAQJVL010000604.1, from coordinate 20,840 downwards.
AGTTTCGAGGCTATTAGTTCCAGCATTTGTTAATAAGAACTTTCACTGAAGTTGTTACTTCCTCTCAATGCTGGACTAACACCAAGGTGACTTGAGGTTCAGTTTTACTCACTCTGGGAATGCAATCCTGGATCCCAAGCTCAGAGGCAAGTAGCGTACCACTCGGCCGCCGGGCTCCCTTCTTATTTAATTTTTATAAAAACTTTTTTTTCAATAGATTTTTTTACAAATTTTGACTTTAACACTTTGAAGCCTGGGCCCTTAATACTCCGTTTGGCATGGAATCCTGGGGGTTTTATGTTCACATTTAAAAAATTGTAAATGCCTTATAAATTTCATAAAAAGGTTATATTATATATCTTTGTAAAGGGGAGAAAATTCTCTTTTCAATGATGGGCAAAACTTTAGGTGTTGTACATTTTTTTATTTTTTACAGAAGCTACAAATAAGTACAAAAATATGTAAAACAAAAAATAGCTAAATATAATAACATATAATAATATAAAATATAATAACATATAAGCTAAATATAAATAATATAATATAATAGCAAAATATAACAACATAAACAATGCTGACATAAACAATACCGCTCAGCTGTTTGTCAGCTGTTACGATAATTATTTATCCAAGACCAGATGTAGATAAAAAAAATTAATAGACATAAAATATAATAACAGATAACTAAAAGACATATTCAGATGACCTAAACCCGATTATATGCCGATAATAAAGATATAATGAATTAAATATGGGCGCCCGAGCTATTCTCGGGCGTCGGCGAGTACGCCAGTTTGCGTCGCCCGATCTATCTTCGGGCTTAGGCTTCAAAGTGTTAATATTGACGCAACCATTTACCCATGATGGTATTGACCAACCCACCTGCCCGTACAGTACGGTTATATTGGTATGTAATGACCCTCCCACCTAACCATATAAGTACAATGGTATTGATGTAGGTGTAGTGGTTCATTACTACCATCACTATCGCTATGGGTGGTTGAAATAGTTTGTGTCAATTGAAATGTATCCTGTCTATTAGTATATTTTGTTGAACTTGGAAATTCGCTAAAGAAAATTCAGTCCTGTTTTTTTTAGAAAAGGACATTCGATTGCACAGGATGAATTGGTCTTTTATTATCCATTCTGTAAAAAATAAAATTCCTTAACATCAACAGTTGGAAAGTAAATTATTCTTTAATTTTTTAACAGGTTTTCACCAAAAACTGACAAAGTTTCTTACCAAATATTTGGAGTTATTGTGTTGGAGGTTGAGATTGATATTTTAACAGGAGAACACAAGGTAAGCAGAATGTCACAAGATATTAGAAATTTTATTTCACACCAGGATTAAATTTGTTCACATTAATTTTTAACTAATTAAGTTTTGATTATCTTTAAGAATATAAGCTTCTTAAAAAAGATAAGAAAAAGAACGATTTATTTTCCTATATTAATATCATAATACAAATCATTAATATGAGCATACAAATTTAAATTAGCATACACAGTTAATGTTCCTCCTTTCCAGTAAATAAGGCTGCCCTTTCTTAAAAATAAATAATAATACTAACATAAATATACTTAGTATTTTAAGTTAATTAAAAAGATGAATACTCAACTATTTTTAACTTATATTTTATGTCAACATAAACATATACTGAAAAAATACTGGGAAAATCAAGAGCCTCTAAGGAAACTGCCGAATTAGAGGTTCCTTCACTCAATTTCAATAAAAACATTACTATCAGCCAACAGCTATATGTTCAGCAAAATTAAATAAGATTGGTCTCAAAAATAGTTTTCATTCTTTGGACATGCCATTCTAAAATGTTAATAAAAATATACTGTATCCTAGCTTCAGTTATTTAAAGAAAACTTTATATGTAATTAATTATTGCAAATGTAATTTATTTATTTACTATAATATTCCAAAGCATTATACAATATTATTACATTTATTTATTTACTAACAATTGATTGATTATTTAATAATTAATATTTCTTAAAAGATTAAGTCTTTTCTTCTACCTAAAATTATTGCAGTTTTTACACAATATTAGTATTAGTTTTTTATTTAAGGAATAGTACTATATTTTATTTAAGGAAATCTAAAATTTACCACACTAATGTTCATTTCCTTAGAAAGAGTCTGTAAAGGCTGTCAGCCGTGTTGGTTTTAATCCCATAAGAACAATATTATTTGCGAATCCGTATTTTTTCGTTGTTTAATGACCAAAAGTTGTGTATGATGTGTCATTTTAAACATTATCAAATTGCGCACTGGGTTTGCTTTTGATATTTTGAATACATACATATAGTTTTTAAAAATAGGTGAAGATAAGAACTTCAAACTAAATATTTGTTATATTTTTTCCTATAAAACTAATAAGGAATTTGAAAAACGATTCCAACGTGCAATTACATTCTTGATAAAATACAATTTGTTTTGAAAAAATCTGTTCAAAATAACTGTTTAATTTGGATACACTTGGATATGTTCAGTTCGAAAATAACATTATTCTTATGGGATTAAAACCAACATAGGCGACAGAATCTGCAGACTGTATTAATTAATATACAGGGTGGTGCACAAAATGATCCAACATTTGTTTTGGTAATATTTATTTATTATTACTGCCAGTTACCTATTATTACTGCGTCGTAAGTTGGCAAAACTATCAGCGTTTATCAAGATTAGTTCCCTCTGTTTCTGCTTCCGTTATTATTATTGTTGCAAGATGGCTGACAAAGGAAGATTGTCTGTGGATCAACGCATAGACTATGTTGCTTTTTAATGAAACAAAAAGTGCGGTACTTACACAATGACGGTTTCGTGCTCATTTTCAAACTCGCTTCTCACTATATCATTTAAAACTATTAGACTTTATGAAAAATGTAATAGAGATGGCTCAGTAACAGAGAGGAAACGTCAATGGCCTTCCACTGACCATACTCTACAGAATGTTGAACCTGTCAGCAGCGTTGGTAAGGAGTCAAGGCAAGTTGACTAGAAAAGCGGCTGCTGATCTAACATTTCTAGGCGATCTGTGCAGCGTATTTTTAAAAAAGATTTGCATTTTTCCATACAAAATTACAGAGTAACCTAAATTAACGATTGACAACAAACATCAATGAATGGTTTTTGCAGAATGGGCTGTTATTCAAGACATATTGATTAACAATGTATGGTTCTCAGATGAGGCACAGTTTCACTTAGACGGTGTTGTTAATAAATATAATGAGCGTTTTTGGGCTTCATACATCATGCTTCAAGAATTAAGGTATGGGCAGCCATCTCGAGTCATGGGCTAATAAGGCCATTCTTTTTTAGCTGTGAATAGTGAGCGTTATCTAAACATGCTACTGTACGTAATTATTTTGTATCTCAACTTGTCGCAAAAGGGTTTCAATTAGAGAACCAGTGGTTCATGCAGGATGGAGCCAGACTATACACGGCTAATGTTGTTTTAGACTTTCAGCATGAAAATTTCAACCAAAATGTTATTTCAAACCGATTTCCTAATCGTTTGGCATATGGCCATAACTGGCCCCCAAACAGTCCTGATTTGAATCCGTGTGATTATTTTCTTTGGGAATTTCTCAAGAAGGAGATCTTCCCTAACCATCCTAACACACTGATAGATCTTAGAGTGCTAATCATTGAGGTATGTAACGAAATAACCGAGTATATGTGTCGCCGAGTCATCAATAACATAGGCGTTCGTGTTGAAGCAGTTGTCAGACAAGAAGGTGGCCACATTGAACATGTAATGGCCTCAAACTAATGTCCAGGTATGTATTGGACAATTTATATCAAACTTTACTGTATCACATTCACAATAGATTTTTTTTAACAAAACTAAATGTATTATTACATTATTACTTTATTTTTCAATTCTCTTCCCACACATGGACGTATGTGTATTCTAAATTGTATCTGCTCACCCATACACGTTCTGAGGTAATGGCCCACCTCTGTACGATGTACATAGGGCGGTATTGACACATACATACAATGATATTGACTCTCCCATCAACTCATATATACGTCAAGTAGTATTGACCTTCCCATCCACCCATACATGTAAGGTGGTATTGATTGGACTCCAATAATGTCATAATTGTGTCTTATGGTGGGAAGGCCAACAATGTTTGGTTGGGTAGGCGAGAGGGTTTTGTTTCTGTGAGTGGAACGGCCATGTTTCAGATTAAATCTTTTCCTTTTTGTATTCTTCTAACTGGTAAAAGTATTTTCACAGGTTATAAGGGTTGACATTCTTGAAGATGCAGGGAAGAGTCTGAACCAGTTTGTGGATGTTGGACAGATTGAGGGAGCGTTCATTATGGGCCTAGGCTTCTTCACTTCTGAGGAACAAATACATGATCCTGACACTGGGAGGGTCCTGACCAATCGCACGCTTGTAAGTATTTTACATCAATTATCTGCTGACAGTTTAATTTAGGATATTAAGTTTGGTTACACATTTATTGTTACATATTTTTGTATTTAGCAATTTTATCTGTACTGAGTCATAAATATACTCCCATATGGCTTAACAGTATACATGTACAATAGGTTGATATATAAATGAACAGGGTGATGAGGGCTATCAGCAGTTCCCTTATTGCAACCATGGCTTCCAGTGCTGTGTAAACTCCTCCAGATATGTGACGTAAAGAAGCATTTCTTAGAGAGTTCCAAAAGATCCTATCTACTCTGAATCTAACCATCTTGCAAGATATCCCACAACCTTCAGGGTGTCTTACATCTAGAAAACTACATCTTCAGCTAGCTCAAACAAATTTTTAGGCATTAACTTGGGGTATGTTTGATGGTCTAAATAAGTTCCTGGTATTAGATCTTGTGAACGTTGTTGATATAATGATCCTTCCTTGTAAGGCATGGATTATGTGTGTCACTTTGGCATGGATGTGAGTAGATGCAACTACTAGAAATATAAGTGTGAAATGGCAAAGTTGAAACTCAAACTAAAGATCACATGGTTAAAAATTGCCTATTGAATTTTTTCCATGGGGTATTAGCTGGTCTTTATTCAATTAGAGGAGCAGGTGTTGTATGGTAACGAAACCTGGTTTTAGCTGTGTGATAATAAATCAATATTTAAACACTAGGGCACATTTTTACTTGAGATTTGTTATATTACATATAATACAATTATTGAGTGTTTAGCAGTAAATGTCTCAACAACATTGAAAGTCTTCAATTTTAAGAATTATAGAATATATTGTTTGATGATTTAATTCAAATTTCTCTAAAAAGATTTGAACTGGTGATTATTTCAATGTGACAGTTAGCTATAAATGCAGAAACAATTTATTTTTCAATTAATAAGAATAATTATCTTTCAAGCTCTAGCGCTTATTGGACACTGATATTTTTATTTTATACTGAAAATACTATCTCAGTAAGTTACATCACAAAAATGTTTCACTTTTTACAGACAGTCAATTGCAATTTTAAGATATCAGCATAACTTGAGTAGATTAAGTTTAAGCTTTATGCTATATGTTCAGAATTGGTAAACACTGTGTGGTATTATAAAATGCACAATTTAGCTTTGAACATTAATATATGTGTACGTAAATTAGATTCTTTTAAAACCTTTTTGAGATCTGTAAACAAATCCATAAAGAACATTCCTTAGTTGTTAACATTAGTTGATGAACATTTAAATCGAAACAATTCATAGGAACAAGCGTTTTATCAAAGCTGTCTAAAACTTAACAAAAAAAGGCTATTTTTCATTGTTGTCAGTAAACATATTTGGGAGAAGTTATATGCTTATTATCACGGCTAATCAAATTTAATATTTCTTGTCTTTTTTGTTTCAGAAATATAAAATTCCTGGAGCAAAAGATATTCCAATTGACTTCAGGGTTTACATTCTAAAAAATGGTGACAATCCTCTTGGGATTTTAAGATCTAAAGGTAAACTTGTTTAAAGCAATTTTAAGCTTGTGGCAAGTGTAAATTATTCAGCCCTTAAATACCTTAATAGAAAATATGTTGTGGACAAACCAGGAAGTCTTCTATGTTTTAGGAATATGTTTACTTTATTATATATGAAAATCTCAATTTATTTTCAGCTATTGGAGAACCTCCTATCTGTCTATCCATATCTGTGATGTTTGCCATTCGCCAAGCTCTCAGGTCAGCCAGGAAGGATTTTGGATTACCTGACGACTGGCTTCAAATGAGTAAGTAATTAATTACATTTATCTTCAAACGTTTTGTTTTGAGGGGAAGGTGTACGTAAATAATGTCATACAAATGGTCCATCAATGTCATACATGTATAGGTGAGGTAGAGAGTATCATTAATGTCAGTTACGTTTCCAAGTCTCTTGGAGAGCAATGTAAGAAAACGTACAACTTCTTAAAAGTTTGACACTGAAGAATACACTCTTAAAATCCTAAAATGAGGGTTAGGATGACTCAGGGCCAGATTGATCCCCCCACTCATATAAATACGGTAATATTGATCCACCTACCCACTTACTTATATGCATATGGTGGTAGTAACACACCAGTGAGTACAGAATATAAATAGAGAGGACATGGCCTATACGCTATTAGAGGTAAGGCAAGATCCGTCAACTTGGTCCGCCACTCGGACGGAAAACAGTACTCCGACCCCACACTTGTGACAGTGTTCTTCCGCCAAAAACACCAACATTTAATACACTTATTGTGGAGCTAAAAATTTCAAACTTAATATGTTAACAGTACAACTCATCTGGACACTTTCAAGTGAAAAACGAATTAAATAGGTGTTATCCATCACTTATAATTAATAATTAAAGATTAAAAGAATTATGTAGTTTTTCATTTTGGCAAAAAAAAGTAACTGCTAACTTTTTTATTGTTTGGTCAGAGAAGTTTGACCAGTGGCAAAGTTGTAGGGGAGATATTGAATTTAACAAATATTTAAAAAATATAAGAGTGCAGGTTAATCCACTAGGACGGTGTACTTATTGCAGTAAAGCGTCAACATATTAGAAGCCTTTGCTGCGCCGCAGGTCTCAGTGAGTACATACTGCAGTGAGCATGTAGTGGTGTACAGGGATTATTTAGTTATAATAATATGGCTTTTTAATATTTATGAAATGTTCTTGTAAAATTTAAATGCTAATCTTAATTGTTTAAATCTTAAATGTTTACCTAATGTCTCAAATGTTTCGGAAGTATATTTAAATAATATTGTACAAGGTGACGTATAATGTTTGTTGTTATTGAACTCATTTTTACTGCGAATTTCAACAAATACGTGACATTATAATTAATGTATAAACAATAAAAATAATTTACAGTAATGTAGTTGAATCAATTAATCACTGCACTATTATTAAACATTAGGCATTTGCTCCACAGTGTATATAATACATACCACATTTATATTTCTAACTTCTGTTATGATATACAAATTTTACTTAGAGTATATTTTCTAAAGGTAACATTATATATACCTTTATTATATATACCATTATATATATATATATATTTGCTGTCCTTAATTTATCAATAAGAATACATCAGATATCTCAGAAGTGAATGACTACTTTAAACAATTGCTCATTAAATTAATTACACCATTTGTTCCTTTAACCCAACAAGTGGTGACCGTCCGATATCGGATGGTCTATCACTCTCAACATGTGGTGACCGTCCGATATCGGACGGTCAAACATCACTGTGAAAATTTGATGTTATATCGTTATGGCTACGTTTTTCGTCAATACTAATCGATACTATTTGAAAGTCGATTAAATTCTGAATCGATTGTTATCAGTATCGATAATACTATCCACATGACAACTAGATGGAGAGAAGAAGAATCCAATGCTTACGATTTCATTTCGCCATTTCTTTAGTTGGCGTCTGTCAGTAAACTGTTTGTTTACATTCTGGTTTGAAGTACTTTATGCAATGTTTTATTAGAATTGTTAGTGAAATAATTTAGAATTTATTAGAATATATATAAATAATTTATGATTGATAAAATTATAATAACAGGCTAAGAAATTTATGAATACACAATTTTATAACATGTTACCATAGGAACATCAATTTTCGGTAAAATGCACTATCTTTAGTTTTATCATTATAAATTCCTATAAACCCTATAAACTGTACATTTTCTGAAAGTTTATAAAATTTGGAAAAACTTGTATATCTTGGAATTGTGAATTGACTAGTATGTATTACATTTCCAGGTAGGGTCCCCCCCCAAAAATCTTTTTGGTAAACCTTTTTTTTTTTATAAAAGGAAAAAGTAAATAAGTGTTTATACTTATGTTATTTATTTTATATAAAAACACAGAATCTTACAAGTAAAATGATATAAAATAATACTAAATCTAAGGATCAGAAGTATTTTTAATTGTTTTTTAAAAATATCCTTGCAAAACTAGGAAAATTGGGCTGCCAATAGAGGGTTTTTAATTGCCAGTAGTTGGATTAATACTCATTGGTAAAACAAGAAGAAAATAAACATTTCTTAATACACCATATTTTTTATAACATGAGGACTTTATTATTTTACAAATAATCTGGCATAGGCTTCATCGTTATGACATATGTTGTAAGACTTATTTAATTGTCAATAATTTAATAAAAAGTTAAGTTAACATATAATGAATAGATGAATTTATTTTCCTAAATTAAAACACTCGTAGTACAATTGTTTTTTTTTGGAAAAATTCTCTACCATTTTCTCAAGTAGTGTGGCAGATCTACAAAAAGAAAAATACTATAGAAACTTTCAGTCCAGTCCTTATCTGACACTGATAAGAGCATTTTACTGCGCTGCCTGTATTTCTTATCTTGAACTAGATCTCAGCAATATTCACATTATTCATGAAATCTTTATAATTACGAAAAAGATTAGTCTTATATAAAAAAGTTTTATATTCAAAATAAATGTGTTGTTATAATTATGTATACACTAGTACTAATAAGTTATTTACAATGAGAAAAAAAATATCAAATAAATTAAATTCTCCTTTATAAAACTGTCTTAGTAAATAGAGGTATTTCCTATTATAAAATATAAAACTAATTTTGGATGGAAGTATATTACTTGAATAATTCATTTAATTTTACAGAAAAAACAAATATACTGAAATACTTATCAATATCAATACCTAAACAAAATAGCAATATTCATACATATGTATAATTACTTTAATCATATACAGTCATAAGCTGAGCACCAAGGCATATTAAAAAACAAATGAAAATAAATTATTAACAAAACTATATTTACAAGACTAAGATATTTAAAACTAAACTGAAAAACACAAGAATAATTGCTAATCCTCTGGAAACACTAAGGAGGAGCTACTAAATAAGCCCTGTGAGAACAGTCTGTTCTCATCTCACGCAGTAGCCCGCCTGCACGGGAACCCGCAGCCGCGTGACGCAGTGGGAAAGCGCCTGCATGGAACGCTCTCCACTACCCACAACACCAGTAACACACCGCCACATTGGTCGGAGACCCTGCCTCAAACACAGTATCCTAAGGCTTCTCTATGTATAATCTGTACTCACTGTGACACGCCCACCTACCATTTTAGAAAAGTTTCAGGTGTAAGATTTTAGAATGAGCAGGTGTAGGGGTTTTTTATCAGAAGGTTATCATCCAAAAACTATTTAATTTTAAGTGGTGTAATGAAACTTGTGAATTACTCAAAAATGGTAGAACCCTTTTTAGTTTTGATTGCACCATTGTTGTCAAGAAAAAAGACAATATTAAATTATGAATTTCATGCCCAGCTTCTCATTAAGATTTTTGAAACTGATCTGCTCATCTTGGACGTCAAATAACTCCCTAAAGTTTTGAATGCCACAAAAGATAATGTTTATTCAATCATACGTTTGTGTGCTTAAAAATCTCTTAAATATACAACGAAGAAAAATAGAGGGGCAGACTTTAAAGATGAATGAAGGAATGAATGAAGGTAAATGAAAGAACATTACCCCCTGTTGCTCAATGAAATAAATTTTTAGTAAAAAGAAAACATAATTAGTTTACACTAGTATTAACATTCCAATAGGCAAACTTACTGCTATATTGAAGCATTTTTGACAGGGATTAATAATGCAACTATATTATTTTTATATTTATTTAATTACGAGTGATCCAAGGAGTTTTGGATCATAATTTTACTTTGAAAAAACTGAAAATAAAAAATATTTTATCTTTATTACTCTACAGAAATAACTAACCTTTTTACATACTATATCTATTAAAAATTGTAACTATTGTTTCAGATGCTCCATTTACAGCAGAAAATATTTTCAGAAGTTCTGGAATCAACGCAGAGAAATATTCACTTTAAATTTATTTATCCTACAACTGAGCTAAAGTTTATACAAATATTTTATATTGTACTCTAGTTTTATAGTGCTGTAGCAGTAATTAGTATTTTAAAATTTGTATGTTAAGAATGAAAGTATATTGTACAAATTTACAAAGTGAATAAAGAAATGATCAATTCAGATTATATTAGTTTGAACTATCCATTATTATGGTGGTAGTACAGTTTTGTAATCCTAATTTTCTAACATTTTCCCTCGTCATTAACTAAAACATTGAGGGTATTTGATATATTCGATCAAATATTATTCTTAACATATTGAATACTGAAACAGAGTATCAGAACGTTGCACATCATGAACAACACCCTGCTCCTGGTCTTTTCAAGCTTGATCTGATCTTCTGTTTGTACAGGATGTCTATTACAAATATAATCTTAGATTTACCACCTTTAGGAATTTTAATGATTCAAACCAGAAAGCTGTTCTTAACCACGCTCGTACATTGAATTGGAATTAAATATTGGAATTAAATTCTTTCTGCTGATGATGTTGATATTATGGTCAACAAGTTTAACTTTCTTGTATCTTCTCATCATTCCACATGAGTGACAAAGCGAGTTACCAGCACCTTTGATTAAAGGTTTTATTTCTCAACTGCAGAGGCCAAGAGATTCTGCATTTCGTAAAGCAAAACGGACTAAGTCTGCTAATGAGTTCAATACAAATAATTAAGAAATACAACAAAGCAAGAACTGCATAATTCTAAAATTAGGTTTTATTACATACATTTCTCAGTTCAGCAATCAACTAAATCTTTATGGTCAAGGCTTAAGGGGCTTGACAATGGGAAAACAAGAAGTGACAAGCCAATTAATATGGATCTGAACCTTATCAACAACTATTTCTTTAATATTCCTATTGATATATCTGGCACTCATGAGTATATCCGTGAGTTGAGAAGTGATCCTTTGGTTCCTGCTCAGGGTAAGCTTTCATTTATATATGTGACTGAAGCTCACATACCGGGTGCGATTTTAAGGATATAGTACGGTTGGGGATGATAAAATTCCTCTGAAAATCATATAATATATTCTTCCCACAGTAATACCTGTGATTGCAGCCATTTTAAATAAATCACTTTCATCCTCTAAATTTCCAACTATTTGGAAATCTGCCATTGTGTGACCCATTCCAAAAATATTATCTCATAAGAGCCCATCTGACTAGACCCATCAGCATTTTACCTGCCCTATCTATATGACTTGAGAGAGTAGTTTATCAACAGATTTCTTCTTTTCTTGAGTTCAATTGATTGCTCTCTAACTTCCAGTCTGGATTTCGTTCTAAACATTTTATTGCCAGTGCCCTTTTAAAAATGACTCATGATATTCAATATGCAATGCAGAAAAAACAAGCTTCAATTTTAACTCTTTTTTTTTATTTCTAAGGTGTTTGATTCTGCCTACTTCTGCCTACATCCTCTTCTCCTTTTAAAACTTTCTTCGATTGGATGCATAGGATGATATCCTACTTGTTTGATCGACTGATATCCTGTGACAAACAGTCCTACTGGAAATCTGTCACTCGAGGCATGCCTTAAGGTTCTGTCCTTGGCCCTCTTTTATTTTCTAATTACATTAATGATATCACAACTGTTATTAAATACTCCAATGTTCATTTGTATGCCAACAACCTTCAAATGTTGGCATAAATCTGGACAGTAAACTCACTTGGGAGCAACATACCAATCTACTTTGTAATAGATTGGCTAGAGTCATTTTCCTCCTCCAGAAACTTAGGACATGTATCAGCCACAACTATTTATTAATGACTTATCATAGTCTATTTTATTCCCACTTAAATTATGGGATTATACTCTGGGGTAATTCCAGTGGCGCAAAACGTGTATTCACTCTACAGAAAAGAGCTGTAAGAGCCATATTGGGGTTAAACAAATTCACATCTTGTAAAAAATATTTCATTGACTTGGCAATTTTAACTGTTCCTTGCATCTTTATCTTACATTGTTTATTACATGCCAAGGACAACTTAACTAACTGTGTTACTAGGGACCTCATTCATTCTTATAACACCAGGCAAAAAAGTCACATTGATATGCCCCATGTAAGATTAGCAAAATCTCAACACCACTTTTCTTATATCAGCTTAAAATATTTCAATATGCTCCCTGAAAATGTTAAAAGTGAACCTAGAAAAAAGTTTAAAACTATAATACAAGAATGGCTGACAACTCAAGCCTTTTATGAAGTAAAGGAATACGAAGTTTCTGTTCACTCCCTTAGACGCAGTGCTTAACCTAATTTTGTCATCTCAGTAGGTAATCTGTAGTCATTTTTATAATTCTCTGTTTTAGGCAATAAGTATTTAGTTTACTTTTAACTAATTTTAGTGTACTCTAGTCTATTTAGCAATAACTTGACAATGTCGATTGCAATTCTTGTAATTGTTCAAAGACAATAAAGATATTCTATTCTATTCTATTCTAAATTTATACTCATTGTACTGTTACTGACTTGCCTGAAACTATTACTAATATCCATTAATCCATCTTGATTTGAAATTCTAGACTGCTGAGAAATATTGACTTTGAAAATACCAAACCTTATTTAGATTGGTTTGATTATACAACAGAAACTTGCAACAGAATATTTGCTGGGATTCACAGTCTTAAAAGATTTGCTCTTTATTTACCCCTGAACATGAAAGTAATGTTAGTAAAGACACTGATTTTTCCTCGCTTTAATTACTGTGATGTTGTCAATGACATGACGGTTGAGCTCTTGGACACCTTGCAGCTATTGTTAACGAGCCAGAGGTAATTGGCTAGCTTTTTGCCTTGCAGACTGATGGCATCGCGGCACTGGGTATTGAAGGTATAAACTCATGGTACTGTATGCAAGAAAATGTATGTTTAGATTTAATTTAGTATTTTTTTGTCTTTATAAGTTTGATGTAAATATGCACTTCATAAACATTTTTTATAGATGTAATATTGTTGCTATTTCATTTTATTTTTGTTCAATAATTTATGGTTTCACTACTTTTTATTTTATATATGTAATTCATTTACTTACTTTTATATTTATTTACAAACTGTAACAGTTCATATCAATTTATTTACAAAGGTAAATTAATGAAATATTTAGTACTAATGGTTACATGTAAGAGAGGACACCTCCATAGTCCTAACCTCGCCATTTGTATAAGAAAAAAATTCAATAGACATTTTTCATTTCATTTCGGTCTGGCTGCCGTGAGTATTGTTGCGTACGAAGCCCAAGTATACAGGGTGGAAAATTAGTCCTGATACAGCTTATGTCTTATTAGTAGGTGTTTGTGACCTGTAAACATTTTAAGTTTTTCGGTTTGGTATTTAAAGTGGTTGAATCATCATTTTACTATTCCACCATTTTATAATACCCATATCAATCTAATACATACCTCGAATGGCTGTCATTTCTAAGTTAGTCGTGCATTACAGATGAGATTTGTGTCATGTGTCATATAAATAAAGACCTTTATAATTTGATATGCATAATTACATATGCTTGTATTAAAGATTTTCTTTGTACTCTAAGTGGGTTGTTCTCAGCAAGGGATAAAAATAATACATTGAAGCCAAAAAGTTCAAGTTTATTTCCAGTTTTTTGTGCTGAATTTCAATGCTTTATCTGGAACTCTTGAAAAAATATTAAGTTGTATCAGGACTTATTTTCCACTCTGTATACAGGATCTTACATACAAAGTCTTCATCGCAATCTTGCAGATCGGGGAATCATCAGCTTCCTTCCCCAGCTGGGGGATTTCTGTTTAAGTAAGCACTGCCCTATTTCAAATGCTTTTTTTAAATCTATTATTGCACATAAACATAAACACTTATTCACAATATAAATTAATCAAAAAATGATTAAAATGCCTTCTATAAACTAACTAACTATACACTTTTTATATCTCACAAGTGTTGTACAGAAATGTATGTAAAAAATATGAAGAAATTTAACTTTTTAATTCTTCATCCCTATTAGTTTTTTAAAAAACGTGTCACAGAGTGGTTGTTGAGTCTGAGTGTCGAGGAGGTTGATGCTATTGTTTTGTCCGACTATAGATCGTGACAGGGTTCCTATGATCTTCTGCTGACTCGATTAAGGAAACTGAGGGGCTTCTCTCGCTCCAATTTTCCTCCAGCTTCTTTAGCTGTTGTAGCGTGGTTGGTTGAGGGAGCAGGTAGTTTGGTTATAGGAGCTCTGTATGACCTCGTATCCCTCTTTACACGTGTCAGTACTTGGCAGGGCCGCCCAGAGACTTTTGGTGGCCCCGGGGCAAAGTTTACCATGTGGCCCCTTCCTTCACTTCAAAATAAATTTAATTACTCTGATTGTCAAATATACTATAATTGATATTTTACTTTTAGCACATTCTACGATATTCTTACCATCTCTTTCGTTAGATTACTAAAATTCTTGTTCATGGACGTTTTCTCAGGACTAGCTGCGAAGCTCCGGTAAGTTATTTTCTAATTATCATATACTTTTTAAACATTTCCTTAAGTATTACCGCTACAATAACATCAATCTCTTATAAAAAAACTGCTATTCTTTAATATTAAATAAATAATAACGAACCAAGCAATGCCACAGTCAGTTGTATAGGCAGTTGCATAGTTGGGTGCAGCAGCTCTTCGATTGCCAGTTGAGGAGCATCTTCGCCAATGATATTAGCTGTGGGTGAGGGAGGGAGTGGCCAATAAATTTGTATAGGCCACTTGGCTTCACTAGCTAAAGAGCAAGTGGCCGAATGTTCACGAAGTAAAATAATTTGGTGAGCGCGAACATCTAATGCTTTAAAAACAGTTAACTGAGAGTTGAGGTTATGTTATTGTTTTCAAAACAGGTTGTAGACCACTGGGTACGTAGCTTATTGATGTTGGACATTAAAACATCTAGTTTATATTTGTGATTTTAGTTTGTCTTTGTGCTAAACTTTAAAACTATTCAATTTTTATTTCACAGGAATAAAGGGCATTTTGTACCAACTCAATTTTCTCAGCATAAAACATAGTAAAATTTATGTCGGTCAAATTGGATACTATATCATTGATGTACATCTCAGTGTATAGACCGCGCGGCGAAGGTCCGGCCTCGAGCCCGCCGAGCGGTGATAGGGAGGAGACGGGTGGAGGGCCCAATATGCATGCAGTCCTGGAAACATTCGCTACTGTCAGACTTTCCCACGCTAGGAGTCTTTTCCATGCTTGCTTCTAAAATAAGTTACGTTAATTGTTACCTACGGATGCACATTCAGTACGTTTCCAGACTGCGTGCAATTTATTGGCTTGTGGTTTAGCGTGTTAAGAATTTTTACTCAAGTGTACTATAAACAATTATTTAGTTGGTTATATGTTTGTTGTTATCTTACTACTGTAGTGTAATAAGTCAGTTTGTATTTTTTTGTGTCTGTCCCTTAAGTGTGTTAAAAGTCTGCAGAGTCTGTCGGCCATACTGGTTTAATTCTCATAAAAATAACGTTATTTTGAATCCATATTTTTATCATTATTTATTTACCAAAAGTTGTGTATGAGGTGTAATTTAAAATGATAAAATATTGCGCATTGGGTTTGCTTGTGATATTATGAATACATACGCCTAGGTTTGAAAAATAGTTGAAAATAAAAACTTCAAACTAAATAATTTTTATATTTATTCTATTAAACTAATTATGAATCCACAAAGCAGTTCAACGAGTAATTTTACTCTTGATCAAATAAAATTTGTTTGGAAAAGACCGTTTAAAAATAACTGTTAAATTTAGACACGCGTGATTATTTGTCCGGTTCGAAAAAACATCGTTCTAATGAGATTAAAACCAACATGGCCGACAGCCTCTGCAGACTCTTAAGGTTGTAAAATTAGTGAACGTAAATCCTTAATAGTTTATTCCTTTAGTGGTTCATGCCTCAACTATGGCTCGCTTTATTCCTAAATTAGCTCAAGGAAAAACTACTAGAAGTCAGGGTAGGGAAATTATTTGGAGAGTAAGTGAGTTAATGGCGAATGAGGCCTAATTAAGAGATGAACAACGAATCCCCGTAAAAAATTGTTAGAACGAACTGCAGTTGCATGTGGCGTTTCAAAAACTCATATAAAGGAAATTCGGCGTGAAAAGTGTTTATTGGACACTTCAGCGGAAAGAGAGTGTTCGTTCACAACTCGAGAAAAAGAACAGCGACAGAACTAGACGATTTCGACAAATGTGTCGTTAGAAGAACCGTCCATGAGTTTTATAAAACTGACGAGTCACTCCCAACTCGTCATTTTTATTTTAAAACAATTTAAATAAAAATTATATGTATTTTAACGGTTCGGGAAATCACAGAAATATTTTTGTTAGTGACAGTAAGAAGTATATATTTCTTAGTTACTTAATTTCAATCAAAGTTATTAACTGATTTATAATTTTGTATGATATATTTAATTGTTCTTATTGGTGTACGTTTTAATTTGTTAACTTTCAAACTCTTAACCTATTTGACGTTTTTATTTTAAATACTGGTCTAATTATAAGAAATAGCAAAATAAAAATACTCCGTAAACACGTAAACAATCACCCTTTACGATCTGTCTGTGACCGCCTAGCTCAGAGTCGATGTTTTTATATGACTAGTAGGCCAGCCAGGAGGCCGGACCTTCAGCGCGCGTACTATACACGTCCGTACAGTGACAGTGGTATTGACACACGTACATATCCATTCACGAACAGTGGTTTTGACCCTCCCGCTCAACAATACACGTACAGTGGTTTAATCTTAGTTAATTTCACTTATCACGCAACAAACAATAAATAAACACTGTATTAATGACTGTCAAAAATATAAATGGCTTCCTCGTTCGTCAGTTACAGAAAAAAATTATGAAAACTATTTTGATTGGTCGTAGATTTGTTATGTTAACATTAATCAATATGCTATTTGTTTGGGAACAACCTGTACGGGGGCATAATTGGTTTTTAATCAAGAGCTACTCTACTGAATATGTTGAGAATACACCCCTGTTCCTGTTACAGTTTCAGGGTAAATTAAACCAGACAATAAAAGAGTTGCAACAAGTTAAATGTCACAAAATAAATATTATTCAAAAGGAGTTGTACAAATCTGAACAATGATGAAGCTGTTTTATCTATTAACGGTGTACTCCTCTTTTCATTAGGACATATGTCATAATATATTGGTAAAATATCTTTACGAACATTCATGTCATAATAACTAGTAAATTTAAAATTTCAAAGGAAATTAGAGAAAAAGTAAAAAAAAATTGCATTTACAGTAAACTCTGGTTAACCGGTTAAATATGATGGAAGGTGAATCCGGATAGTACAGAACGTAACAAAATTATAATTTTTAGACAAGATCATGCCACGCAATTCCTCCCGCGATAGCGTAGGGCAAGTTGAATGTAATGCATCATACACACATATTGTTGCACATCCGGTAAGCGAGCGGTGATGTTGTATGCATATTTACCAGATTTAAGTACCTAGAAATCTACTGTAATTTAGTGGTTTCATCGATAGTTTATTCTTTTTATACTGTAAAAATATATAATTTACTCTGCAGTATATTACAATACTATATTGAAACATTTATAGTCTATTTTTATTGATTTCAATAAAACGTTACCATAAATTACTAGGCCTAAACTTTAGCTTTTTGTTCTCTCAAAATATTTAAATGGAATATGAATCATAGCAAATTAAATTAATTGATAATTATAGTACTTTACTAGGAAATCCAAAAGAACGCATTAAATTACATAAATATCACTCTATAAAATACAACAATAACAAAATATTTCTTTAATGGACGACAGTAAACAAACAGACTAATGATTGACGATGTCCCCGATCTACCTTTCATGACAATTAATTGAACTCTTCCAGCCACGTTGTTACAACATTGTATATTTTGCCTGCGGGTTTTTTGGGTGCAAAACACAGTTACTACTGAAATACGACTACTATTTCTTAAATTTAGTGTATATATTGAAAAATTAGCTGATCAGTGCCGGGAAAGAGTGCAACGTTACCACGTTCGAACGGAGTGCCGCCGCCTACTACCAGCTTTGAAACCAAGTTTGTAAGAACCTTTTCTCATAAAGACTTTTCGACCTTTTTAAAATGACAGATTTAAAATGTTTTTACTGTAATTTTGTTTGCTTATTTAATTGTGTTGTTCTTAGGCTTCCACTTTTTTTATTAGTTTGCATACTTTAGGCCGCAGGTTACTGATCACTCGTTTTCACATTATATACCGTAGATCTATTATTTTGCTACGATGAGTCAAAGGAGTTTCGAAACACCAAATCAAGATTATTTATCTACATAAACAGAAATTGTGAAAAAATACAAAATAAGGATAAAATCTTGATCAACAAACCACTACAAATACAAATCAATTCGCAATTGCTGTATTATCTTAAGTTTATAATAGTAAAATATCATAACTAATGGTTTTGACAGGATAATAACGTGACCAAGCAATTGATTTTCCTACCACTAAAAGCCAAGATAGAGTTGAATTTAGAACAAGTATAACAATTTTGTTTGAAGTAGTATATACATTTAAAATTAAAGTTAAAAAATAAAACATACAGAAACGTTCTTGTCCACCTTGTATTAAACACGTCCAAAAACGGAGTTTTGAGTAATACAAATGTAAAGTTAGTGGGTCTTTTGACATGTTTTATATAAATAGTGTACGAAAACAGGACATCTCATAGAGGTGGCCCACTGTCCACACCACTCAAGTATATTTATATGTTCGCAAACTGGAATTTATATTTTGGTGTGTTCACAAGCTGCATGCCTTTACACTTGTTCGCAAACAAGACAACTGGCGAGGGGTACCGTTGCAATCACACACTAACCAGAGCGTATGCTGTCACACCACTATCGACCGCTGACAAACTTCAAATACCAGTGTACAACTTGCTCCAAAAGGCTCCCTGGTTGCTATAAAACCAATGGTTTAGTTTAAACGTTTTAAAACTAAAACTGGAAGACTTATCTGGCCTAATATCACTTTTGATTTTTCTGATACAGGCCTGAATCGTTTCTTATCTAGTAGATTATTAAGTATTTTCTTTTTCGTTGCATGAAATGTGGCCCCCCCCTGTGAACTAAGTCTGTGTGGCCCCGGGGCAATTTGCCCCCTTTGCCCCCTCCTCTGGGCGGCCCTGGTACTTGGTATGTTGGTCTGGCTTGTCAGTTGTTTAGTTTGTTAAGGCAAACAGTCGTCACTGTCTGTCTATTATGAAGGTAAATGGAAATATTATATTCACAATGGATTTTAGTTTTTGTTTTGTCTTTTTTTATATATACAAATATTTCGTATAAATCCTATTCCAATTAAATTTCATCTAAATTATATTATTAATCATTCAATTTGAATTAACAAAAAAGAACATGTTTCGTAAAGGAAAGCATTTGAGCTCATTACTATACTTTATTAAGACAACTAGAGCCTATGCACAGGCTATCTGCCCATGTAGGCTTTTTATTTCCCATTAATCGAGTTTTAACTTTTAGTAATAATTTTTTTAGTGTAGTTTATATCATTACTCTTTGAATATTGAATTTTATGATACTGTTGTAAACCTCATTAATTATGTAAATTATTTATAATTTTTTGGAAATAAATATGATTTTGACTTAAAAATATAAAACTTTTATTAGGAATAAAATGTATACAAAAAATAAAAAAATATATAAAAAAAGTCTACACCAAAACTCATGTTCACCCAATTGAAGAGAGTCCTATCAATATTTTTCCACTTTTAAAGACACAAATTATATATGAAGTTTGTAATACACGTCGAACTATCGATAATCGAATTAATAATGGAGTATCCAACCACGAAAATAAAAATTTCCTCATCAAAATAACATTGGATTCAATTAAGTGGAAACCTGACTTCCTACGTAACAGTAAATACGTCTGAAAATCACTTTTAAGCGTCTACAGTGTATTATTAATCTATGAAATGTAATATGAGTATATTTGGTTGCACGCTCAGTGCAGTTTCATGGGCAACAAGAAACAATTATTTCATAACAGTTGCACTATCGGCTGAAAAATGGAAAAAATGTAAAAACTGTATGGCACAAAGAGGGATGTATAATGGCACCATCCGCCAATTCTTGCCAACCAACGGGAGGGGGAAGGCGGACCGATTACACATCCATGCCACCAATGCAGTCAGCGATGTAGTTATTCTTATATACATCGATGGCCACGGACTGCCCGACGCGAATGAGTCATGCACGGTCAGATGCAGTTGTCGATGTCATTCGTCACTCGTCAGTCTGTGCCTGTTCCGTTCCTCCAATCTCCCTCCACAGTCCCACTCCCAGTCCACCCATACCAAACTTTTACCATCTACCTTTACGTTCAGTCGTTCACCCCCAGTCGTGGGTTTTTTTTT